>CM074306.1:8264221-8461721 GCA_037194245.1 Opsariichthys bidens
TCCCTGAGATCCAGGTTTGCCTGCTGGCCCTGGTTCTCCAGATTGACCCTAAAAAGACAAAACACAGTGACCAAACAGAACAGTCACACTGGTGCTGTTTTGTTTTGCAGTTTAATTGGTTCATCAAAGGCATCCTCACAGTTTCTCCTCGTGGTCCTCTCATGCCCTCTGGCCCCGGTGGTCCGGTTTTACCCTGAGCAACACAAGCACACCAATTAAAACCAAACACCATCTGCTCACAGCGGTCAGGCTTGCAGTGGCCTCTGACATAGAGAGATGGACCGTGTATCTTTTACTCACATCTTTCCCAGGTGGACCCTCGCGTCCAGGAACACCCTGCTTCCCATCTTCACCCTAATGTAACCAAAATGGGACAATATGGGACGGGACAGCATTTATAAACAGAACCCATGAAGTTTCTGGATGATTTATGGAGCATATATTAGTGCTGTACTTCTCCAACTCTGAACATGAATGTATACATACGCATTCATATCAATTGCCATTGACTAACCTTTGAACCTGGTGATCCTGGTTCCCCTCTGTGACCTTTGAAACCCTGGAAAAGACCAAAAATAAATGTGGATATTTAGGCCTATAGGTATCAGATAATACCATGGTACATATGTGTGAGGTGAAACAGCTCTGACAGTCCAGCTTTCCACAGAAACTCATCCGTAATTGACAGAATAAGAGAATTTTCATAAGGTTTTAATCGTTCCAGAAGAGCATCACTCACAGGCATTCCTCTGAGTCCGTCTCTTCCTGGTGTTCCTGGCTCTCCTTGTTTACCCTACAAGCAGAAAAGAAAATAATCTCTTTTTTTTATTATTGTTTCTGACTGTATGCTGGCATCTATGCAGAACATCAGACTCATACCGGCTCTCCTGTTTCTCCTGGTCTTCCATCCTTTCCAGGTTTACCCATCATGCCCTTCAGCACAGAATATGTAGTATCAGGCAGTATGTAGACACCGGAAACAAAAAGAAGCAAAATGAAGTTATTAGATTTGCACTCCCATTCAAAAGTTCAGTGAGTTTCTTTAAAAGAAATTAGTACTTTTATTTAGCAAGGCCACATTAAATTGATCAAAAAAATACAGTTAAGACAAGTTACAAAAGATTTCCATTTCAAATAAATGCTGTTATTTTGAACTTTCAATTTATCAAAGATTTCTGGGGGGAAAAATGTATTATGGTTTCCACGAAAAGCAGCGCAAATATTTTCAAACTTGATAATAAGAAATGTTTCTTGAGCAGCAAATCATCATATTAGAATGATTTCTGAAGGATCATGTGACACTGAAGACTGGAGGAATGATGCTGAAAATTCAGCTCTGATCACAGGAATAAATTACATTTTATAAAATATTCAAATAGAAAATCGTTATTTTAAATTTTAATAATAATTCTTTAATAGTATCACAATTTTTACTGTATATTTGATCAAATAAATGCAGCCTTGGTGAGCAGAAGAGACTTATTATCAAATCTTGCCAACCACAACTTTTGAATTTAAATAATGTCAAGGAAAATGGATGTAATCCCGCACCATTAGACCTGGAAGGCCTGGAGGTCCCTGGATGCCCTTCAGTCCTTCTTTACCCTGGTAAAACACATTTACATAACTATCATTCATCGATAACACAGACAGATTTCAGTCTTGTAATCTATTCAACTAATACACGTTCAAAGAACAGAACAAAACATCTAAAAGCCTTGCCTTTTCTCCAGGAGATCCAGGTGGTCCAATAGGTCCAGGGTTTCCATCATTACCCTATGGATACAGAAAAAAATTACGTTTTTTTTAGCATAGCTAGAAAGACTGGAAGTGTTCTTTTATGAAAGCGGAGTTTTAAATTACTCACAGGTTGACCCATGGCTCCGGCAGCTCCTGGATAACCAGGCGGTCCTGGGACGCCCTGAGAAAATACAAATCAAGTGAGAGAAAGATGTGGCATAAGGATAAATAATAGCATGTCAAATAGTAAATAGAGTATAAATAGAATTCATTAAATATGTGATGAAAATGGTAGGTTGACATTACCTTCTCACCCTTATCTCCAGCTGATCCTGGAGGACCTCTGTCACCTTTGACCCCCTGCAACGGAACCCAAATAAGTTGTTATTGAAACAAACACCAAAACAAGAGTGATACAATGCTGCCAAAATTCTAACAATATTTTAACCTTGGTTCCATCAGTGCCAGGAGGTCCAGCGGGTCCTGTTGGTCCAGGAGGACCCTGCAAAAGCAATCAGTTAAATCACAATAAAATCATCTCTAATTTGAGGTTTAAATGCATGCAAACTGATTAAAAGTTTGTATTTCCATTCATTAAACTTCATTATGTTTCAGTTCCATTAAGCTTCAAGAATAAAGTTTGATTTCTGAATCATGATCCCTCACCGCATATCCATCCTGTCCGTTTTTCCCAGGTGGTCCAGTATGACCTTTGTCACCTGGAGCTCCTGGAGTACCTGGTTGTCCAGGCGGTCCAGGGGGACAATCTGAACAAATGTCCTGAGAAAGAGAAAAAGGCAAAGTTACAACCAGAGTTACAAAGAGACTTAACAAGAATTGACCAAATAAACTCAAACTCGTGGCTTTTCGACACCATTTCAGTTTACAAATTTGACGACTTGAACAGATTTGAAGAAGCTTTTTGAATCATAAGGTGAATGCCAAATTGTGAAACTACACATTACATCGATCTTAAATGGAGTAATAGAGCTTTAATTACTATTATTGTGCAGCCAAAATAAGTAAAAAAAAATTAGCAGAAAACTAAGCCACGTGTCCCAGTTCAAGTAAGAACTTGGTGCGACTCTACCCTGATCTGCACTTTAATATATATGACCTTTAACTTATCTGTCTATCCTATGCATTTTCAACTAGATGGATGGATGGAAAGATGTATGGAAGGGTGGATGAATGAATGGATGGATGGATGGATGAATGAATGACTCAATTAATGAATTGACTGAAGGGCGGATGGATGATGGATGGATGGATGGATGGATGTAAGGGCGGATGAATGAATGGATTATAAAAGTAAGGAAGGACAGAGGAACAGATGGATCTATGGATGAATGATGGATAAAAGTAAGGTGAATGGATGCATGGATGAATGAATAATGGATGGATGGAAGAATGGAAATATGGAGGATCGTATGATGGATGGCTGTTACCTTCAGATCAGAAAGGTCTGCAGCTTTTCCCTGGAAAAGAAAAAGTTGGGAAAACAAAACTCGATCAAAAACTCTGTACGCAATTAATAACATATCGGCAGCAGGTAATTATGTCGGCTGATTTGATGAATCCATATTTAAATGACGAACGGGTATCACTCACTGGTTCTCCAGGTGAGCCTTTCTCTCCTGGTCTTCCTGGTAAACCCTGTAGGTCGACACACACACACACACACACACAGTTGTGTTTTCATGTTTTATGGGGACATTCCATAGGCGTAATGGTTTTTATACTGTACAAACTGTATATTCTGTCCCCCTACACTAACTCTACCCCTAAACCTACCCATCACAGAAAATGTTCTGCTATTTTAGATTTTCAAAAAAGACAATTCTGTATGATTTATAAGCTTGTTTCCTCATGGGGTCCAAAAGAAATGTCCCCACAAGATCAAAATTTACAGGTATTACTATACTTACGGGGACATTTTGGTCCCCGTAATGTAGGGAATACCAGGACACACACACACACACACACACACAATACATGAGCCATGAGTCCTGCAGTGAAACTGGTTTAGTTCTGCATCATAGCTCAGGATTGATAAGTACAATTCGTCCTTGTCATTGTACCGGTACAATATGATTAGTGAAAACTAAAGATGCTCCCCCTGTTGAATGAGTGTGTTCTATGTGGATTTAAAAAAAAATTAAACCATGTTGCTAAGCGGTTAAGTGGTAACTCTAAATTTATGCAATATTAATAATAATGTTTGCATTACTAACTTGCACCTCTAGCTTTACTAGATCTTTACTCTAACTTTAAAATAGGCAAATCTTGATCGTTTATCCAATAAAATCTCTAAATTTGAATACGAAATCTCCCTGAATTATAAATACACTACCAACTATCATTAGCATGTATCAAATTCCAGAGTGTCTTCGGTTGTGTGCTGCACCGTTTTGATGCAAAACAAAACATGCAGCATGGTGCACCCCTGGCCATTTTTATTATTTGATCTGAAGGACTACAGTTTATAGCTTTTAGCTAATAATGCTACAATACATTTGGATAATCATTGTACATGTAAATCAAAATGAATCTTACATTATGACCAGCTGGTCCCTGCGGTCCGCTCACTCCTGGAGGTCCTCTCAAACCCTGAATATCAAACATGACATGTCACTTAAGGCTGTTCTGTGAGCATCTGTCTCATTTGAAAGTGATATAAATATGAACAGATTGTTTACCGCAGCTCCCGGTGGCCCCGGAGGTCCGGAAGACCCCTGAGAAAGACAGAATATCAGTCAGCTATGAACATAAAGAAATGTGTCTCCGTTTGTCTTCAGATCCATGAGTAAAAAAGACACTAAACTGGGTCAGCAATAGATGGAAAATTCACATAAGATTTCACATAATAAAACCGTATTCTCTGTATTGTGTAAATACTGTATGTTTGCTTGTATATGCATATGTGTTTGTAAATATGCCATCGGTTTGCTTTAGTTTGATTAGTTACATTGGTTTTGATACCCTTTCCAAATTCATGGCAAATTTTAAAAAGTCAGTTTTTGGCTAAATGTTTTTTTTTTTAGTTATTTGTGTTACTAACACTAATGTGAAAAATGACTGCGTTTGGTTGGATATTTCAATGGAAGAAGGAGCAGATAAACAGCCATATGACTGTGTGTGTGTGTGTGTGTGTGTGTGTGTGTGTGTTTCTGTACCTGGGGTCCAGTGGTTCCCTCTCCTGGTGGTCCTCTGTTTCCTGGCATTCCCTGCATTCCCTGTGGGCCAGGCAACCCCTACAACACAAAATAAAATGTGATGAACGGGGACGAATAATTATAATAATAATTAATTCCACTTCCAATTTAAAATGATAACTCTGTTTATTGCTGCATAAGATCTATCTACTTGTTTTTATAATATTGACTCTAATTTGCATATTTATTGTAATGCATATATTTAGAATAGTAATCTATCTATCTGTAAGATTATAAGACTCTTATGCTCAGGAAGGCTGCATTTAGTACTGTAATATTGTGAAATATTATTAGTTTTCTTCCGTAATAATATGAATTGAAATCTCCAGTCTTCAGTGTCACATGATCCTCCAGAAATCATTCTAATATGCCGATTTGCCGCTCAAGAAACATTTCTTATTATTATCATTGCTGCTTCATATTTTTGTGGAATCATTTGTAGAAATGTTTTCCAGGATTCTTTGATAAATAGAAAGTTATACAGAACAACATTTATTTCAAATAGAAATCTTTTGAAACATTGTAAATATCTTTACTCTAACTTGATTCATTCAATGCATCCTTGCTGGTTAAAAAAATTCATTAAGTCTAATATAATGGCACTTTTAGCTATACAAGTATAGTAGCAAAATGCACATCAGGCACTTTTTTCTCCAGGAAAACTACTTTGCTATACTTGTTTGGTTGTCTGAAATTTCAGTAAAACCATCACATAAATGAAACGCGGTGTTTCAACTTTTGCCTCCGGGGGACACACACCTGCGCATGATAAAAAAAAAAAATGCCCAAAAAGATATTTCATGCTGATGGAAGACAAAATGAAGTCTGTTTCTTTCTTGTAACAAGAAAAAAAAAAAAAAACTAGTCTCATTACCTTCAGTCCGGGAGGTCCGGCTGGACCCGGAGGTCCTACATCACCCTGTAATTAAAGAGAGTAAATTACTACTGCGCTTCTAGCTTCTCTATTTCTTTCAATCTTTTATAAGCCCTTTCACTTTCCCCCACAAAATCACACTTAGTTCATTTTTATGAATGGTTACATCTTTTGAAGTCATAGAGTAGCTTTGTGAGACAAACTTAATGAAATGAAAAAGTCATGATTCACTTAAAATCGCCATGGTTTGCTACTAATAACACAGCATACAAATTCATCCATTTGATTATTATACACACATTAATAAGCATGTATATCTGCTCGATAGACTGCAGATGTGTGCGTGTGTGTATAGCTGGAAAAATAAGGCAGCTGTAACTATAAAACAACCCCAATTCCCCTGCAGCACCTGCAGCCAAAGTCTCATTGACTCATTAGTTTAATGTGTGGTGGCTTTATTCTCCACGTTTCAGTGCTTTTAACCACAATCAGCAAATATAAATGGAAAAAGTTAGCGTAAACAACTTTCAGATTCGCCAGAGCACAAGATGTAAACAATGTGATGCCTATTAAATGCAATTTACACGCTCATGATGGGAAACCGTAAAACAAGAATGAAATGAAATGCATGCTCTTTTCTTCTAAAGCTAATTGCCCAGTAGTTTTGAGAATCCACACAGAACATTTGTAAGAAATTATAACAAAGTCATATCAGTAACTAAAAATATAATCGATTTTTTATTCAAATTTATGAATCCCAAGGTAAATGCATTACCTTTGCTCCCTCTTTGCCTTTTCCTGGCAAACCGATTTCTCCTCTTAAACCAGGCTCACCGGTTGGACCAGGGGGTCCAGAAGGACCATCTTTACCTGCATCTCCCTGGTGGAATATAAATAGCCATAAAGACATTTCCCTACAATGGGGTAAATTATGGTTCATAATTATAAATAGCTTGATACAATAATTATAATTTTGTAATTATAATTATAATTAACATTATGACCACATGTCTAATATCACTACATGAAAAGCCAGATTTTCATCCCTGTGAACACCTGATGACATCACTAATCACCGGAAGTTAGACAATTCACAGCTCCCGTTCGTTCCCATTCGCGGGTGGCAGAAACAGAACGTGTTGCTACTGGTCGGCCTGGCCAATTATAATTCATTATTATTATTAAAATTATGGTTTGAGGAACTGCACCAGTTCCCAAACTAAGCTCATGCTCCACTTGACACCACGATGGTAACCCCCCAAAAAGCCCAACATTACAGAAACTCTTCTGTATTTTCTCTCCCGTTCGAGTGTCATGGCAAAGAATGCTGGGAAATAGAAATCTCAGCTCAGTTTCAGTTCAATTTAAGTTTGTCTGCTTTGGGGAAGCATGGGTATGTCAACTGTCAAACAATTCCATGTCAATTATTGGTAGTCCACGACAATTCCCTGTGCTGCCTGTACATTCCCGTGAACAGTCATTAACCAGAAACTTCCACAGCAATTTACAGTGCCGTTAACTGACAAAAATCCCACTTTCCATGCAGAGCTGGTAGTACTCAATGTGCTGGACCAAGTCATGGAC
This sequence comes from Opsariichthys bidens, assembly GCA_037194245.1. Taxonomy (NCBI): domain Eukaryota; kingdom Metazoa; phylum Chordata; class Actinopteri; order Cypriniformes; family Xenocyprididae; genus Opsariichthys; species Opsariichthys bidens. The sequence goes on from CM074306.1 coordinate 8,271,635, forward strand.
TCTATAAGAGCCCTGAAGGTGTGCTGTGGTATCTGGCACCAAGACTTTAGTATCACATCCTTCAAGTCCTGTAGATTGCAAGGTAGAGCCACCGTGGATCAAACTCGTTGGTCCAGCATATCCCACAAATGCTCGATTGGATTGAGATCTGGGGAATCTTGAACTCATGTTCCTCAAACCATTCCTGAATAATGTGTGCAGTGTGGCAGGGTGCATTATCTGGCTGAAAAAGATCACTTCCACCAGGGAACTCCATTGTCATGAAGGGGTGTACCTGGTATAGAACAATTTTTATGTATTTGGCACATGTCAAATTTACCAACAGCCATATCACCCTGTAGCCCACTGAAGCCAAGCAGGGCTGAGCCTGGTTAGTACCCAGGTGGGAGACCTCCTGGGAAAACTAGGTTGCTGCTGGAAGTGAGGCCAGCAGCTCACCATGTGGTCTGTGTTGGTCCTATAGTGTCAAAAAGCACCGTCCTTCGAATGAGACGTGATCCTGACTCTCTGTGGTCATTAAAAATCCCAGGATGTCTTTTGGAAAGAGTAGGGGTGTAACCCCGGCATCCTGATCAGATTTGTTCATTGGCCTCTGTCCATCATGGCCTCCTAATCATCCCCATAAACTAACTGGATTCATCACTCTGTTTCCTCTCCACCAATAAGCTGGTGTGTGATGGGCGTTCTGCCAGAATATGGTTGTGTCGTATCCTCCAGGTGGATGCTGCACATTGGTGGTGGTTGAGGACATTCCCCCTTCCGTATGTAAAGTGCTTTGTTTACTCATAAATGCACGATATAAATGTAAGGAATTAATATTAGTATGTCCCAGCAGTTTCCCAGCATAATAATAATGTTCCCCAGCATTAAGTTTCTCAGCAGAACATTGCCCAAGATTCACACTCCCTTCGCTGTCTTTGCCCCACAGTGCATCCTGGTGCCGTCACTTCCCCAGGTAAAGGACACACACATACACACTTGGTGCAAAAGTGCAATCAAACCTGATCCAGAACGCTGCTGCACGTCTTGTCTGCAACGAGCCTAAGAGAGCCCACGTCACGCCCCTCTTCATCTCTCTGCACTGGCTACCCCTCGCTGCTCGCATCAAGTTCAAGGCGCTGATGCTTGCTTACAGATCCAACACAGGCTCTGCACCTTCCTACCTCCACACACTGCTACAACGCTACGTCCCCACCAGAAGCCTGAGATCACTAAAGGAACGAAGGCTTGTGGTACCGTCACAGAGAGGCACAAAATCACTCTCCAGAACATTCTCCTTCACTGCTCCCTGCTGGTGGAATGATCTCCCTACTTTCATCAGGAACGCAGAATCCCTGGCAATATTCAAGAGACAGCTGAAAACTCATCTCTTCCGTGAACACTTGATCCCCTCATAAAAAAAAAAAACTTTCCTTCCCTTTTCCCTTCCTACTCTAGCTTATGGTACTGAGCAATGTATGAAACTTGTATTGTGAGCACTTCCTGTGCCTATTTGCCAATTCATGAAGAATCGCTTGTTTGTATTCCTCACTTGCAAGTGGCTTTGGATAAAAGCGTCTACTAAATGACTAACTGTAATGGCCATTCAGTCGTGTAAAAGAAGCCCATCAGACCAGGTGACCTTCCACTTCTCCAAGGTCCAGTTTTGACGCTTGCATGCCCATTGTAGGCGCTTTTGACGGTGGACAGAGGTCATCATAGGCACTCTGATTGGTCTGCATCTATGCAGCCCCATACACAGCAGATGCGTGTTTGTGACACATTCCTCCCAAAATCATCATTAAAATTTTGTGTGACTTGTGCCACAGCAGAGAGGTTTGTCCCTCCTGAGACCAGAGTTGGTGAATTCTCACCACTGCTTAGTGGGAGCAACACACAAGTTTCCATTTCAGAGATATTCCGATTGTTATTCCTGCCCATTTCATTGATTGTTCATGTAACTGATTGTTTGCTACCATCTAATCTAGCCATAGACCTTGTTAGGAAATGATCAATATTCACTTCAGTTGTGACTGGTTATATTTTTTCGGCTCATCAATACAGTATACGTGTACACACTCATTCTTTTTTTTTTTAGTTATTGCTTATTATTTCATTTCCATACCTTCTCGCCTCTCTGTCCAGCGATACCAGGTGGGCCAATGCTGCCTGGAATACCCTGAAAATTACACACACATGACGTTTACACTTGCAAAGACAAAAAAATAGATAGAATAGATGTTGTATTTTTGGATGTCAAAAAAAATCAAGAATTTATTTAAAAATGTACCACATTGCCTGGCAGCCCTCGGGGTCCTTGAGGGCCCATCAATCCGGGCGGACCCTAGAGAGAGTGAAGAGTTTGACAATGAAAAGTTCAGGAAACAAAAAAATACATCACATGTGAGAAGATGACAAACTCACTGGGTCTCCGGGTCTCCCTGCCTCTCCTTTATCACCACCATCACCCTTAGGGCCCTGTCCACACCAACAAGAGAAAGACATCGGACAGTTGTGTGTGGAATACAGAAGAAACATCTCAATTTCTCGAAAAATCACTGACATTTTCACAGGTGTGACTGGAATATGAAGGTTAAGCATGAACAATTATCAGTATGTTGTCTGATGTCTAGTTAAAGGATTGTTTCAGGTTTACCGCGGGTCCTGAATGCCCTCTGAATCCCTGCTCTCCAGGAAGTCCTCTTTGACCCTGGGAATATAAGAGATTGTGATGGTTATCAGATTAATTGCAGTTACAGGTATCAAGTCTGAATTCATGCCATTTCTGCAAAGTGTGTAATGTGTAACTTAATGTGTGCAAATTTTTCTTTTCTGTTTTAATACACTTTTTAGTTCATTCAGCCATGGTGACTTTGAAATCTCCTTTCATAAAGTTTATGCAGCACTCCAGAAATGAAACTTGGCTCTCTTTTAAGACGATGTCAGGGCAGTTTCTCTGACAGAAATGATTGCATTTGGCTGAACTGGTGAGAACTGCAGTAATTCAACAGAGATTTCTCATTTCACACTAATAAATTCAGGTGAGAGCAGATGCATCATCGTAACAAGCTTGTCTGTGTTTCTGTAAATGATGCACCGCTTGGTGTCTGGATTATTTTATTAGATGAGTGCATGACGGAGAGAGCTTTCAGGAGTTCAGCTACAGAAATATGTATTTTTATGTACATAACAAAACATATAATATGAGCATTAAAGTCAGAAGTAGTATTAGAGTGGGAGGACCAAAGATGGGCTGGTCATGTTGTCAATATGACATAATCTTCCTAGACATTTAGTTATGCTATCTGATTAATAGTCATTAGTTAAACTTTCACAATGATATTTATAAACTGATGTCCTGATGTGCTTGAATTGCCTAGCCTTTTAGAGTTTGTTTGCTCATTTTCTTCATTTGATATTTTAATATTAATTAGTAAAGAAACCGAGTGCAGAAAAGCTCATAGTGGGGATGTCAAAACTGAAATTTCAACAATTTCAGCAGCTACAGCTACAAACTTTTAAACAGCTACAGTAAATCTATGGATGGATATTTTTTTAAAAGCTCGGGGCAAAAAGGCACCTTCACCTGTTTTTAAATATCATCAAGTGCTAAAACTATAGCAAATGATGTCCTATAGCAGAATAGTGGTTTAATGTGAGCCAACAGAGGTACATAATATCAGCTGATGAGCTGCAACGCCCCTGACCTTCAGGTTTATTAATATTCCCTTATGCAACGTTGAATCTCTTAATATGTAGTCACATAATGCGTGGAACGCTTCAGGTTGCTGCTCTCAGATATTAAACGGACATATTTCACTGTTCCCTTAGAAGCGTATTTGCCTCATTATTCCTCAATCTGACAGCAGACTTCATTATGTCACCATAATGAACGCACTAGTGACAGTAAAGTGATGCTATAAATGAAATCATTTTCAGAGGCACAAGAGACTCAGTCATTTAACCAAACCTGAATCTCTACTGCCCTCTTGAGATGATTTGAACAACCAGGAAAAGTTACTTCTTTACATTTCACATTATTCTGGAAGTATTGGAAACAATAAAAGCTCACCATCTCGCCTGGTTTTCCTTGATCTCCTTTCTCTCCCTTCTCTCCCGGCTTGCCCTAAAGATGATGAATGTAAAACAGGTAAAATATGTGGTTCATTATAAGATACAGGGCCCCCGAAAAATATGTCAACATAAAACCGAGCATTAAATAACATAAAATCAGAACATGTGGCGTTCAGTTTAAAAACAGACAGCACGAACACACTTAAATACGTTTGTTAATAGATATACTCCAAATATTCATTAAAAGAAACTATTCTCAAAATCTGTTACTCAAAATATGGTCAAAATCAAGACAAAGCTAATAACTTACTGGTTCACCAGGTTCAGGAATCACATTGGCCACCTAAATAAAATAATAAAAAACATCATAAATACTATGAATTAACAGCTCAATCAATATATGATTCTAGTCTTTTCTCATTTATTCATCTGATGTATTATATCACATATCAGATGATTACTTATATCATCTGTAAATGTATATTCATATGGTCATATTTGTTACTGTCAATTATCAACTGTACTCACATTGCCTGGGACCCCGGCCGGACCCCTGGGGCCCACCTCACCCTGAATGAAAAACAGTCACAGAGAGAGGTTATATCCTCACCCTGTCAGCATGTTAATTATCTCATTTACAACCTCATTCCCTCAGGAAACCATTTTGAATGTGTGAAACCTACAGCAACACACGGTCAAAAAAGGGTCCTCTGTAAGGCTTTTATACAGTATAACATTTATATCACAAATTCCATTATGCAGAGGTAACCTGAAGGCTAAAACAAAAGTAATAAAAAATAAATAAAACGAACAGAACGATTAGGTGGTTATAATTTTTTTGACATTTCACATAATCAAAACTATTAATTAACTAAATATACTAACATTCAAAAGTTGTTTTAATGTTTTTGAAAGAAGTCTCTTATGTTCATTAAAGCTGCATTTATCTGATCAAAAATACAGAAAAACAATCATATCGTGAAATATTATTACAATTCAAAATGCATTTTTAGTATAATTACTCCAGTCTTCAGTGTCACATGATCCTTCAGAAATCTTTCTAATATGCTGATTTGCTGCTCAAAAAATGCTTCTTATTTTTATCAATGTTGAAAACATCTGTGCTGCTTAATATTTCTCTATACATGTATACAGTGGGTACGGAAAGTATTCAGACCCCCTTAAATTTTTCACTCTTTGTTATATTGAAGCCATTTGCTAAAATCATTTAAGTTCATTTTTTTCCTCAATAATGTACACACAGCACCCCATATTGACAGAAAAACACAGAATTGTTGACATTTTTGCAGAATTATTAAAAAAGAAAACTGAAATATCACATGGTCCTAAGTATTCAGACCCTTAGCTCAGTATTTAGTAGAAGCACCCTTTTGATCCAATACAGCCATGAGTCTTTTTGGGAAAGATGCAACAAGTTTTTCACTCCTGGATTTGGGGATCCTCTGCCATTCCTCTCCAGTTCTGTCAGGTTGGATGGTAAACGTGGGTGGACAGCCACTTTTAGGTCTCTCCAGAGATGCTCAATTGGGTTTAAGTAAGGGCTCTGGCTGGGCCATTCAAGAACAGTCACAGAGTTGTTGTGAAGCACTCCTTCGTTATTTTAGCTGTCTGTTTAGGGTCATTGTCTTGTTGGAAGGTAAACCTTCGGCCCAGTCTGAGGTCCTGAGCACTCTGGAGAAGGTTTTCATCCAGGATATCCCTGTACTTGGCCGCATTCATCTTTCCCTCAATTGCTGTCCCTGCAGCTGAAAAACACCCCCACAGCATGATGCTGCCACCACCATGCTTCACTGTTGGGACTGTATTGGACAGGTGATGAGCGGTGCCTGGTTTTCTCCACACATACTGCTTCGAATTAAGGCCAAAAAGTCTCATCAGACCAGAGAATCTTATTTCTCACCATCTTCGAGTCCTTCAGGTGTTTTTTTTAGTAAACTCCATGGAGGCTTTCATGTGTCTTGCACTTAGGAGAGGCTTCCGTCAGGCCACTCTGCCATAAAGCCCAGACTGGTGGAGGGCTGCAGTGATGGTTGACTTTCTACAACTTTCTCCCATCTCCTGACTGCATCTCTGGAGCTCAGCCACAGTGATCTTTGGCTTCTTCTTAACCTCTCTTACCAAGGCTCTTCTCTCCCGATAGCTCAGTTTGACCGGACGGCCAGCTCTAGGAAGGGTTCTGGTCATCCCAAACGTCTTCCATTTAAGGATTATGGAGGCCACTGTGCTCTTAGAAACCTTAAGTGCAGCAGATTTTTTTTTGTAACTTTGGCCAGATCTGTGCCTTGCCACAATTTTGTCTCTGAGCTCTTCAGGCAGTTTCTTTGACCTCATGATTCACATTTTCTCCGACATGCACTGTGAGCTGTAAGGTCTAATATAGACAGGTTTGTGGCTTTCCTAATCAAGTCCAATCAGTATAATCAAACACAGCTGGACTCAAATGAAGGTGTAGAACCATCTCAAGGATGATCAGAAGAAATGGACAGCACCTGAGTTAAATATATAGAGTGTCACAGCAAAGGGTCTGAATACTTGTGATGTGCAAAAATGTCAAGAATTCTGTGTTTTTCTGTCAATATGGGGTGCTGTGTGTACATTAATGAGGGAAAAAAAAATTAAATGAATTTAGTAAATGGCTGCAATATAACAAAGAGTGAAAAATTTAAGGGGGTCTGAATACTTTCCGTACCCACTGTATATATATAAATATAAATACACGTTTCCAGCTGTCATTTTTGCTTCTCACCTTGTCTCCTTTCTCTCCTTTCGAGCCAGTAGGTCCATCTTTTCCTCTCTCACCCTACAAAAGAGATGGAGGGATGAAGATCTGATGAAAGTACAACAACTAGATCAAAACTAGATTAAAAAAAGAAACAAACTAACATTAATAAGACTACACTAATACTCCATCTCATGCAGAATATAACTTTTTATATTTTTCTCCTCATCTTTGTGGTAAAATATGGGCTGCACATGTTTTTTATGAGAAGCATCCAAGTGAATAGATTATGGTTCTTCAAGGTAGTGTTTCTCTACAGTAGTAGAGCCTGATATTTTTTTTTTTTTTTTTTACAAATCAATATCTATTGATTCTGTTAATCAATGAAACATCTGATTCTGACTTCAAAACATCAAGACAGCAGAGAGAGAATTTGATTCTGTCAAACAAACATCTTACTTGGCCTCCTCTTTCTCCTTTGGATCCCACTGGGCCGAGCATCCCAGCCAAACCAGGCTCTCCCTGGGAAAGAACAAGACAGGGAGAGAGAGACAGTTGTTTCATGTGCCCGCCTGTCAAGACTTTCTCAAGGCTGATTTAAGTTTTACTTTCCTTACCCGTTCACCAGCTGGTCCCCGGGGTCCTGGAGGGCCCTCATCTCCCTGAGAGAAAGAAAAAGTGGCATTAGTGATTAAAAAAAAAAAAAAAAACTAGATTTCCAACTCTTAAAGTCCACACACCTTCGGCCCTGGTTTACCAGGGAAACCATCCTGTCCGGGTTCTCCTCGTTGTCCCTAATGGAAATACAAAATAATTAAAAGACTATGGTGCAACAAAAGCACAAATGAAAAGGTCAAAAACCAGATCTGGCCTTTAGACGAGTGTCTAAATGATGAAGTTGTGCCTCCAGAGAACTGAGTTCACAGTTTGCCTCATTAAAACAGTTCTAACCTTCTCGCCGTCACTTCCAGGGAAACCATCCAATCCATCTTTTCCTGGGAGTCCCTGAAAAAATAATTAGCATTAAAATCATTATTTCAAGTTTTTCCACACTAAAAATGAGTCAGTTAAAAAGGGCAACAGATTGTTGAAGTGTGTGGATAAGTATGCTTGAGATCTCAGGATAAAGTCACAGCGACTCACTGGTTTTCCTGGTTCTCCAAGTTTTCCTGGGAAGCCGATTTCACCAGGTAATCCCTGTGAGAACAAAAAGATCAATTTAACATCATCTGCTACTATTCTGTGCAGTTCGCAAATAAAAACACATTATTTTGGTGTATGTAAACTTACTGGAGGTCCTGTCTGTCCAGGGCTGCCAGCAGGTCCAAGAGGACCCTGAGGACCCTAAAATAAAAAAATAAAACTGGCAATGCTAAATTTGAAATTCAATAGCTTTTTGGAAATGCATTTACTTTTTTCACAAAATGTAACAATATTATGTGGTCAGTGAAATAACTATCAAAAAGTGCTTGTTATCTTTTAATCTGAATGATGTTAATTGCCATAGTAACCACTAGAGGTCACTGTTACTCTAAAAAGACTATTTTTAAAACATATGATCATGTTCAGAATGCCATTTAATCATAATACTCATACTATTCCTGCAGCATGAACTATACACTATTTTCTGTACATATGAAATACGTAAGTGACCTAATATTTGTCAGAACATTTACTGTTGCAGACTGCTGCACATCCTTTTTTTTAAATACATAATAAATTGCAACTTGCAATACATAATAAATAAATTTAATTCTGAACATAGCCCTTGTTGTCTAAAAACAAATCCAAAATGCAACCACACTTGACAGGAAAAATAAAGAGCAAAGAGTTCTGCTCAGGCTAAGAACGAATGTTCTGGTGGTTCTTACAGGTGGTCCTGGAAGACCATCAACTCCCGGCAATCCTGCATCCCCTTTTTTACCCTGGAGAAACAGAGATGACAATGTCTCATGAGCTTGTGTTATGTGAAAGAAAACTAAATATAATAAGGATTAAAAATCTATTTTATCAAATAAAAATATAAAGTGATTGTATTAGTATCAGCTATAATATATATAATAATATATTATAATATACAATCACTGTTGGTCTGATTGATAAGGGCTTTTTTATTCAAATTATTGTTTCAGTTATCCGTCATTTCTATTGTGGTTTATTTTGTTTTTAATCCTGATTTTACTTTTGATTTAGTGCGCTCTCCCCCCAAATGAGAGATCAGGTAGAGTTCATGACTTTCCATTCATTAGAGGCATATGCTACCCTCTGCTGGACAAACTTGAAATGACACGTGATTTACGCTTATGATAATGTTCTGTTAGCTGTCAGCATGCATGACTATATGAAAATTAGAAATATGACAAAACGGCTGTAAAAGGTTGTGGAGCAAAGATCATAACCATGTAGCATGTTTTTATTTCCTGTGTCGATGTATTTCCAACTGAAACAGGATGTTTGGGTGGGACATATACTTTCTTTTCACCCAACACACTTTATTTATTGTCACAGTCACAAACTATGATTTGCTACTTGGTATTGCTAATCAATTTCAGGACGGGATATTTTTATACCCCTCCCTACTTGAAATATTGCTGTTGTTTGAGTAAACTAGCATATAAATGTCCCTGTAGCTTTTAGACATGGACTAAAAGCCACAAAAATACAATTTTGTTTAAGAGTTTTAAAGGGTGGAGCGAAACAGAGGGTAAATTTCTCTCCTTCACTTTTATATTTTATACAACCACTGACATGAGGGCAGAACATGCTAACTCTTGCTAACGCTTTAGCATCCTCTGCTGCAGGAAAGCAAGGCAAGGAAAAGCGGTTTGAAGGTATTACAGCAATAAGAGCTTAAAATAGAGTATTAAGGAGAGATAGGAACTCTTTTAGCGTCTCACTCAGGGCTTTCTGCCGTTCTGTGTCATTCTACAGTCACTCAAGTGCCACCTGCTGCTAAAGATCTGTGCTAGATTCCCTCTCTAAGAGCTACAGACAGCCTGTGTTTCCCGCTGTGACTGACAGAACTTGGGCTGCACTCAAAACACCTGCAACCCTGCTGAGATACAACACTCAGCTAGCTGTGCACCTAAAAACGAAAATTCAAATGTGCAAGGACAAAAGTAGCATAAAAGTTGGCAGTGCGACTCGTACATGCAATACCTTTGTATCTACCAAGCCTAGTTGGCCTGTTGGCTAATTTTAGAGGGGTTTGGGGGATGTTTAGATCCAGCTAAAGACCAGCTTGGTCAGGTTGGGAACCTATCATAAATCAGCAGACCAGATTTAGGTGGCTCAAGCGAGGTTTTACAGCAGGACGTTCACTAAAAATCGAGAACCAACGCCTTCACTGGCCACTCTTCATGAGGCATATTTGAAATGGGTAGATTTGAGAGTTGCCGTAGATGACCTAAATGATAGTCTGTTCATGGCTTAAACTCATATGAACTAGATTTATGTTACTTTTATGTAACTTTTAAAGCTTGGCAGGCCTATATAGCAGTTTGAACATTGTGCTAAACCACTGTAATTTTATTATTATTTATATACTATTATATTTTTTGTTTGTTGAAACTTTAGAAACATATATATATATAATATATATATATATATATATATATATATATATACACACATATATATACATACACACACACACACACACATATATATATATAATATAATAAAAGAATCATATTTGATACGTCAGGCTTTTATGGCTCATATTATGTATATATAGTATGATATAAGAGAATATATAAGGAAATATAAGAAAATATATAATAGAATATATAAGAGAACACTCAAGAAGGAAAAAAATCACCTAATTTTTATGCAGAGTCCCATTTTTTAAATTATGTATTGATTGCCAAGTTATTCAAGTGATCATGTAAACTTAAGTTGATTCAGTTCAGTAAGAGTACTACTTAGTAGAAGCACTACTAAAAATGTAAATGTTATTGTGAATTAAAAATTCACAGCAAGAGACAAGAGTACCACCCCCTACGTATTTAGAGCTACAGTAAAATGCTAAAATATCAAATTATCAAGAAGGTATGTGTATTTTCTATGACAGGTTTTTCCAGTTTTGATCAAGTTGATAATTTAAAGGCCTAAATGTATGTATCAAATATGAAAACTTATTCTCATTTTTGGTTAGTTTAAGCTTTTGAATATATATATATATATATACAGTATATATATATATATATATATATATATAAAACACAATAGTTACTGATTACCGCACCAGCTGCAGTTCATTTTACAAACTATAAAAGAGACATCCAGCCTCACACTCACTGCTACGTCTTGATCTTCTTTTCATTGTCATTTTCCAAGCGTTTATATCTGTCTTGTCTTCCCGTTGTCTCCCTGCCTGTTTCACCCGTGTTCTGGCCATTATCTGCCTGCCCTTGGATTTATTGCCTGTTTTACTGGACTGTGAACGAAATCTGCCTGACCTGAACTTATGCCTGCCTATTTACCACGATTCTGCCATTCCTCTTACATTCCTGTTTGCTGTTGATTTGACCATTGCCTGTTTGACCACGTTGCTCAATAAAGCCTGCATTTGGTTCCCATCCTGCTGTCTCTGTCATTACTATATATATATATATAACAGTTTTCTGATAGTTCAGTTAACTAACAATACTATGCTAAACATCAGAATAAAGAAAGTCATTTATTTGTAAAAACATGAGGGTTAATAAATGATGACAGAATTTTCATTTAAATAAACTTTTTCTTTTTGCTTGTTTTTTCTTCTTTTCCCTTTTTTCCCTTTTTGGAGCTGTTATCCAAATTCTATAATTATTTTTGACAAGAAACAATGTTTTTCCAAGTACCCTGAGAACATTTTAATGATGCCATCATCTCATCAGTTTGAGGGCATCTGAGAGCATTCGAACATCTCCTGTCTCTCTTCTTAACGAGCTCCTCGCTTTAATCTGACCCCACAGAGCACTCAAAAATACCAGAACATGAACTGAGAGATTCACGCTTTCCAGCCAGTCTCTATGGTTACCCCAGATAAGGTTCAAGAACACCTTACATCTCCATTAAAAGCAGCCCAGATGGATTATTACAATAAAATATAAATATCCTACCCTTTGTCCATTCTCACCCGGCTCACCGGGCAAACCTGGAGGTCCAGGTGGGCCCTGAGAAAAACAACATAAACAATATGCTAATCAAAAACAATGAAGTACACAACAATAGCAAATACGATGCTTCTTTTTCATAAACAGACCATGAATGTGACATTTCATGATGTACTGCACAGTGATCCTAAAAGCTAAACGTCTGAATGTATAGCATTAGTTATAAAATATTAAAATATCATCTGCAATCAGGAGCTTTTCTCAGAACTAACTTGACTTTTACTTTTCTTCTTCAATATGTAACAATAAAACTTGTTAACTAAATTACAAAATATATCTTACAGGAGGTCCAGGGAGGCCGTCAGCTCCTGGGGGTCCTTGTGCTCCTGGAACTCCCTGAAAACACATACAGTTTTAGAGAATACTCTGAAGAAGCAAAGGTAGTCTCACCTTCTGAACAGATTTTAACTTACAGTCTCCCCCTTGAGTCCTGACAACTGAACCTGAGGAAAACACAGAGTAACTCAATACTGCTGTTTTACACCAGAAATTCATTCTGTTAGCCAATCAAACGTCTCACCGCATCGCCAGGTAATCCAGCAGGACCTCGTTCGCCCTATCAAACAAACACAGGTTTACTGAAACAACATTTGGATGGTTTAACTTAGAGATTTATTCAATGCTGGTTAAAATCCCATAAACAGGGATTTGATATTCTGTGTTGAGTTATAGTAGAGTGGAATTGTCTGTACTGCAGGTTGCAATGTCTGATATTTTGGTCATTTCCTTTGGGAATGAGTTCCTGAAAGTGTGCGTGACACAGCGAGTGAAAGACAAACTGATTGCAGTTTTGAATGGATGAGCTTGAGAAACACAGAGATGATACAAAACTATTACTTTTCAAGACAGATATATGCGTTTTGGGGTTTATATGTGAAATAAGGAATAGGTAACTATATCTGGGTGCATCTTCAACTACCAAAGAAAAGAAAAATGACTTAAAGGGGTCATGAATTGAGAAATCAACTTTTCCTTGAGCTTTTGATATGCAAGAGGTCAATGTGCTATAAGAATATCCTGTTAGTTTTGGAACTGAAAACGTCCTTATTAGTCAAATAAAAGCTTTTATTGACACCAGGCCCAGTGAACCACTGATCCTGGAATGTGCCTATCTATGTCATAGATCCAGATCTATGTTCCAGATCTTTACTACTCATAGGTGTATGCAGAAGAAATCAAAACCTACGTCATCACTGCAATGTTAGCCCCGCCCACTGGCGTGTTAGTGAGACGAAGAGGAGAGACGAACGATACAGGACTAAAAATAATATTACCTTTTAAAGGATCCTAATGTTAGGAATATGGTTATTTATTTTCAACAATGTGAATGTCTCAGTTGAGCTCTTTTTATTCGTATTTGGTTACTGTGGATTATTTGATAAAATCACATTTCGGCACAGGCTTTGCAAACAAACTTTCCCGATATGGACTCAACAGTAATGCAACAACATGCAAATAACTGAGTTCATTCTAATGCCTGGTCATCTGATATGTGGAGGTTCTTTGTCTCTGTGTCAGTAAATCAAATCAGTGACTAAAGAGTCAACTTAACGTTTTTTTTTCTCTTAGTAGGATGAAGTCATCTGTTATTTAAACTGTGTTTAAATTATATATACATATATGTAACTCCTCTAACCGGATCCTACTCGACCCGCTCTGAGCGGACCTCAAACCCGGGTCTTCCGGCATGGGAAGCGGACGCTCTAACAAGGAGGCTAAAGGCTGTAACCTCTAGCGTCTGTCACTAGAGCATCTCTTGAGGTCAGAGGAGTGAGGTTTACTCGCACAACAACTACTAGCTGGCCTCCGTTACACTCACCCCCCTAAACCTCACTCCCATTCGGGTCACGGCACCAATGTAACCTCCTCTACCCGGGTCCTACTCAACCCGCTCTGAGCAGGCATTGAACCCGAGTCTTCCGGCATGGGAGGCGGACGCTCTAACAAGGAGGGTAAAGGCTGCAACCTCTAACATCTGTCGCTAGAGCATCTCTTGAGGTCAGATATAGAAAGTGATCAAAGAACGCTCCCTTTACAATCGCAGGATCTGACAATCAAACAGCGTGGGTTTATCAGTGACTGAGTTCTGGACTCAAATTGTCAAAACTCCTGTTTTTCTCCTAGTTTCGAGTTTGCACTGTTAGTTATGATGAAAACATTCGTTAGCGTGCAGAAATCGAATTGCAATGACGAGATCACTGCTTTAATGCACGCAACAACATGTCTGTGATCGGCTACAATGTTCATCACTGCAACCTTCATGAAACAATCTAAATATAATGCCATATATTTAAGTGTAATGCTATAATAAACACTTTTCATGATTAGTTAACCTTGAGAGTTGTAATTTGAAAAATCGTGCTAAAAGATTTCATATGGCAAAGATGTTAGCCAATCACAGTGGGTGTTTACACTGAAGTCTCACAGCAGACACGCCCCTTAAAACAGAGCGTTCAAATGCCTTTTATTTCTAAATTATGACCATTTTTGATGTTAAAGTCATACTAACATTATAAGTGCACCCCAGGAAACATTATAAAACAATGCAGTTCAAAACCTCTTTAACTTTGTGTTCTACAGAAGAAGTCATATGGGTTTGGAACAACTTAAGGAAGAATAAAAGACTTGCCCAGATCTTTACCCCTCGTATAGTAATATATATATATATATATATATATATATATATATATATATATATATATATAGTAGTATATATATATATATATATATGCTCATGTCCTTAGACATTTGTACTGGCATACATTCACATATTTTTTAGTATGCACACTGTCTTGTGTATATTCTTGTCTTGTGTAACTCTTCTGTGTAACCCTACCAGTCTGATTGTTTGATTAATTGATTGATTTCCACTTTCTGTAGGCATGGCTGATTGTTTGTCTGTCATTTTGTATGTTAAAAATTGTTTAAAAAAGCCCTCTTGCCCAGAGGTTTAAAAGCAAAGCAACAAGCATCCCAAAAACACATCTTCTTACCTTTTCTCCTTTGACTCCATTTGTACCAGGAGCGCCAATCAGCCCCCTAAGACCCTGATTTTAAAAAAACAGGCATGATGTAATTTAGTTCAAACATATAGCAATACTTGACACACGCTCACATTAACATCACGTCAACATCCAGTACATGACCTGCAAATTATATACATTACAGAACCCTCTGAACACTTACTTCTTTTCCTGGAAGACCTGGTTTCCCTGGAAAACCGTCTAAACCTGGTTCACCCTAAACAACATTCGAAAGTGAAACATTGATTGAAAATTTTCTGTAATAAAAATATATACAGTACTGGTCAAAAGTTTAGGGTCAGTAAGTTTTTTTTTTTTTTTTAAATTACATTTAAATTAGAATTCATATTAAAACAGAAAAGTCGCTTTAAATTGAAATAATATTTCACAATATTACAGTTCATACTGTATTTTTGATCAAATTTACGCAGCTTTGTAGATAAGAAAAGTAGTGTGCATGTAATAATAATAATAATAATAATTATCTGCTGTATTCTTAATTCTGTAATTTCTCAGTGTTTCTTTCATGAAAGCTGCCTTGATAAATTATAATATTACAGCACATGCAATTTGTTCTGTACATCTCTTGTTCTCCTTTTGGGAGCACAATTACGTTCCATTAATTATTAATTTTGTCCCACAAACAATATATTGGAATGACACGAGGGTGAGTCTTTTATCGTGAAACTACATATATTTATCTAGAGAGGTGTTTGGTTTCGTTTTTAATACAGACAACAGCAGCTGTCGGGATGGAAAAATGACTGTAACATGAAAGCTCTCAAAAAACATGTGCAATATACACTATACAGAGCCTGTTGTTTCAGGTCAGGAATTCAGGAAATATAACAGATGGTAGATGAGTTTGGATGATATATTTATTTTGAGTTCAAGGCCATTTCAGTTCAAATGAAAAACCATTCTTGCAAAAGCATAATCTGATATTTCCTGTTTCAATGAACCATGCATTGGTTCTAAAAATATATCTATCTGCTCCATTTGCATTGGATCACCAGCATTTATATTTAAAAATAATGCATTTTTGCTAGCCAAGGCAAACTAAGCTGAAGTGTGTACAATGTAAAAAAAAAAAATATTAATAATAGTAATTATTACATAATTAAAAATATGTGAAATTTACGTTAAAAAAGCAGCAGTGGTTGACAGTACTGTTAAAATATGTTAAAATAACATTTTAGGTTTTATGGATTGAACTGAAGAATTTTAATTGAACAATTTAACTTGCAGTTAAAAAGAAAAGTGCATTTAATTAACTGAAATAATGTTAACAATTAATGTACTAAAATCTGATTGATGTGAAAGCCACATGCTTTTTAAGTAATTGAATAAAAAAATAGCACCACGAAATGCAGTTACAAAACTGTACATATCTGAAAATAAAAAACTAGAAAGAAACAATTATTTAAATGGGGTATCACAGAGCATTATGGTACTGGGAATGTCAATTTATGTTTTTACAATGGATGACTTTTTCCAAAAAACTAAGTTTAATTTTACAATAAAATGTCCTGTTCGATTTATTAATTTTTCACCATATATAGCAAGGAAACTTATTGTTATACAACAGGTTACATTCTCACAGTCTTTCACCATTATAATTGCATAATTGTTTCCCTTCGGAGATCAATAAAGTATTTCAGATTTTTTACAGTTGACTTTTTCCATGCTAAAACATCTAACATAATAAAATAGCTGATTTACTTGAAAGTGTAGCACTGTGACTCTAAAATATTGTTTATTTGAGCATCCCAACCAGAAAAAAACACAGCAGCATCAGCTCAGCCAATGGGATGATTTTAGGGCGGGACTAACCTGTATGAAAACAATCAGTACTTTTGCAGTTCCATATGCAAATTTGCTTCAGCATTAACTTCTAAGTTTGTTTCATCAAACTTGTCTTAAAAAGCATGCGTGGAAGTGGACCGTCGGACAGACTGTGGAATGACGGCAATGCTGTACCATGTGAAACTGTCTGGCTGCACGACGCCTCCACAAAACAGGAAATATGGAGTCTGCATCAGCACTGTGACATCTGTTCGAGTTATTAGTCTGCCTGCGTACACTATGTAGACATATTCCCTCTGTAGCGTTTGGATCTGACAGGTATGTACAGTGCTTCGTGACAATGAATTATTTGGACTCCGTCCAAAGTTATTCCAAAGCATCAAAACTCAAACAAGGGCGCTGACAAGGGAAAGACAACCGGGGACATCGTCCCGGGTCTTGAAGTGGGTGAAAGGGGCTCTGCTACGGTGGCCGAGAGAGCTCAAAGCGCTGCAAATAATAAAACACATGCAAATGAAAAAAAAAAAAACGTGATCATCAGTTTGACAACACATGTGCTGCAAATCCTCACAACACATGCAAACTCAAAAACGAGCTACATTTACAAAAAGCGCTGCAAAGAGCACAAACCACAACGGAAATGTTTCAAGGGGGACCCCAAAAAGTGACGGACCCTAGTAGGACGTGCATCCAAAACCAGTTCAACTCACCCTTCACTTATTCACTGATCCCTATATAGTGTACGGCATTTGAGTGCGCAATGTGTTCACAATCATTAAATACTATAAAAACTGCAAACAAAAATAAACAACTGTACATTATTTCATGTGTTTTTCAGTTTGCTAGAAACTCCCGCTCACAGATGACGCGGTCGTGGAGCGCCCTCAGATTACGTCACATTAGTACGCTACAGATGATTAACGAATATTTTTAAATCATCCACTAAATTATCATCTCTTAAAGTTTAATGAGTGAACAACAATGCCACATATTAAAACACTTTTCTGTTAGTGAAACACATTACATTGAGTTCATGCCTACATAATATATTTTAATATTTTTTAGTTTGTGCTGTTGTCACTTCTTGAAACATTTCCGTTGTGGTTTGTGCTCTCTGCAGCGCTTTTTGTATATGCAGCGCGTTTTTGAGTTTGCATGTGTTGTGAGGATTTGCAGCACGTGTGTTGTCAAACTGATGATCACGTTTTTTTGTTTTTTTTTGCATGTGCTTTTTTTTAATTTGCATGTGTTTTATTATTTGCAGCGCTTTGAGCTCTCTCGGCCACCGTACTCTGCAATGAGATTTTTACATTTTCTGAAGACGATGTGAGTGTTGCGGGTACGTGCAAAACCTCCGCGGCGTGATTTAAGAATCATTCATGAGAATTCATTATGTGGCAAAGTTCAGTGTTAAGGGTTTGCTCAGATCACTAAGCCCAAGTAATGATGTTTGTGGGAACATAAAACATTAACATATAGTTGTAGTAATTAACAGGTGTCAGTCATCCTTTACCCTTTCTCCGGAGGATCCTTTGTCTCCTTTATTTCCGGCGCCACCCTATTGAAAAACACAACATGCACAATATGTTACAAACTTCACAGCAGGGATATTACAGTTAACTGAAACTAAAACCATTTTACATAATAAAATTGAACTAAAACAGAGCTAAAAAAAATACTAAAACTTTAACTAAAATTAAAAATGGAAAATACATTATTAAAAAACGAATTCAAAATATTAATAAAAATTGTAATATAGACACTATATTATGAGTTGTTACAGAATGCAAACATTTCATTTTAATTTATTTGGTGCGATCATCAACTAAAGCAAGTTTTGATTGAATGAATGAAGCATTTAAATTGAGGATTCAAATCATAATTGTTAGATGCAAATATGTATTTATGAGAAATGAAGTTGCGGTTGTGTGAAATATAAAGTAGCATTTATGATTCATGTCTTAAAGTGATAGTTCACGCAAAAATGTTCACACAAGAATTCTGTCATCATTTACTCATTTGCTCCTTGAATTTCTTTCTTCTCCTGAATACAGAAGAAGATTTTTAAAGAATATGGGTAAGCAAACAGCTAATGGACACAAAAGAAGAATGTCAGTAACCAAATATTTGATGAGCCCCATTGACTTCCATAGTATTTTTTTTTCCATACTATGGAAGTCAATGGGGCTCATTAAATATTTGGTTACTGTCATTCTTCTTTTGTGTTCAGCAGGTTTGGAACAACTTGACGGTGAGTAAATGACAGAATTTTCATTTTTTCGGGTGAACTTCAAACTGGGGAGTATGTTTTTATTGTTTTACTCTGAGCCATCAGTATAAGCAGCTGGTTTAAATGCACAGGTCATACTTACAGACACTCCTTTAGGACCTGGTGCTCCAGGCGGACCAGAGTCACCTTGGATACCCTGAATGAAAACAGGTCAGATCAGGTTAAAAAATGATGTGAAAAGAACATCTACACCAAATATTGATCCCAAAAATGATGCAACACCGAGAAAACATGAAGAAAACACTCAGAAACACTCAGAAAACAGTGAATACAATGAAATCTACTGTAACGGCAGAGAGCTGCATAATCTAACACTATGTTATAATTGTGTGCAAAATTAAATTCGATCTTGATTTTATTGATAAAATCCACAATTGTTCTGATTTAAAAGTATTTTTTCGCATTTAACATTACATATTAAAATCATATCATACATCATTTTTAGAATTATAACCTCTTTGTTTGTTTTTGACACTGATCTAATCATACCGTACATATTCTATCTCTTCTGTGTAAAGGTGGTGATGTTTTACCTTTGGTCCGAAAGGTCCAGGTAACCCAGCTTGACCTGCAACTCCTTGTTCACCCTGTTCACAAACATCACATGCTTGGTCAATATCAGTATCAAAATATACCATCATCTACACGCACATTTTTTTACTCACTCTTTCTCCCTTATCGCCTTGTTTCCCAGCCAGACCAGGTAAACCATCTGATCCCTAAAAATAGCCAAATAAACAAAACAACAACAAAAAATTCATGTAAACACAATGTGAACACATCAGTGATCATCATCTGTTGATGCGACCAAGGCTGCATGCATGTGGAAAATAAAACGAACCAATAATATCACAGCATTCACAAACTAAACTCCATGTACAATATCAAGCCCAGCTCTTATTATTTTTTTTTAAATAAAAAATATGTTACATTAGGAACACTATTATTCAAAAGCATGGAGTCAGTAAGATTTCTGGAAAGAAATTAATATCTTATTTGGCAAGGATGCAGTAAATTTATCAGAGGTGACATTTATAATGTTACATACGATTTCTTTTTAATGTAATAAATAGATGTAAATATAACAAATGTTGTTATATGTTAAATGTCGAAAATAATCTATCAATATTTTTCTGGAAAAAATCTTATGCAACACAACTGTTTTCAACACTGATGATAAAAAGAAAGCAGCGAATTAGAATAATTTCTGATCATGTGACGCTAAAGACTGAATGATGCTGAAAATTCCGCTTTGATCTCAGAAATGAATTACATTTTAAATAAAAAAAAAAAAAAAGGTCATTTAAATGGTAATAACATTTCACAATATGAACTGTATTTCTGATAAGAATAAATGGAGAGCTGGTGAGCATCTTTCTTACCGCCCAAAAACTTTTGAACGGTAATGTAAGATAATTTCAAATGCCATTTCATAAACACTTACTCTTTCTCCTCTGTCACCTCTGGCTCCAGGTTCACCGCTCTCGCCGCTGTCCCCCTGTGGAGAGAGATGGAATTTCAGAATGGCTTCACAATTAGATGTCACATGACTCATGCTATACATGTTCCATGGGGTTAAATGTGTGTGAATTAGTTTCATTTACATGAAGCTCAAAATGTTCCAGTGAAATCCTGAAAAATCTGACATTCCAAGCAAGAGTAATTATCAAAAAACATGACCAACCAACCAAAAAAGGGTCTGATTTTGCTCGAAAGTATCAGACATAACCACAAAATTTCTATTTTCATTCACAAAGAATCACATACTATTATAGCGTATAAATTATGTGAGATCAAAATATAAAAAGACAAAACCAGTATTCCAGTCAAGACAATTAATCACACACTAATGCTAACCACCACTAAGGAAACCTAAAGAAATAGTTCCCATTATATCTTGCCTTTCTGACGTCTCGTGCACTCCAGGGAATCTCCTGGAATTCCGAGAGTCGAACAGTACAAGAGAAAAGCTTTCATGACCTGATTATAGTAATGACTTCACATGCTGCAGCTGACAGCCTGTAATTAAGTTGTGAAAGTCATGAATCTACACACTCTTGAAGTTAGTGCACTTCGATAAAGCCAACCGATAACGGACAAACACTATGAAGAAAAAGTAACAACAAAATAGAGAACTGCCATCTTACACACATATACAGCATATTATGGATGCAAACATTTCATCTCAATCGACCCTGCGCAAAACCACAGATCATGTTCGCAAAGAGGTCACTGACAACGTATGAAACCATTCCATATTTAAGATATTGTAATTTTTTAAAGAAGTTTAAACAATAAATAGCGTATAGTTTCGTGACAGATCGCTGTAGCTCCACGTGAAGCGATCATCTCTTCATACTAGTTCATTTATAGCATCAAATAAACATGAATGAACATCAGAAGGAATGTTCTGGAAAGACGTGAGTATACACAAATTTTCAAGTTCACCAACATTAATCTACTAACTCCTTTGTCGGACAAAATGACGGATTCGGGGTTATGATTGGTCAGATCGCCTGTCAATCAAACTGTTTGCAAAGGGTCAATTAGTTTCTAATGAAGCGATCATTTGTTGAAGCTAGTTAGAGATAAAGAGGTTCTTCACCACTGGCAAAATAGGCTTTCAATAAAACTTTGCTGCCTATACAGTTAAAGGGAAAAAAGGCAGTGCTACCAGAGAAAACTGGACAAAAATGAATAGGAAAACTTCAAAACCCATAACGCACTGGGCATGTTGCCGTCCAAAGCCACTCCCACCTGCCTTGACCGGAGTCAAATTACGCCTTGCTTTGTAACAAATACTTCTTAGCAAACATTTAGTCATAATGTTGACTTGTACTGATCCCAGGAGCAAGAATTCAGGGTAAATGTTTAACGTTAGTGAGCTACTTTCGTTTTTCAGTAACCGTGAGTCGACTAGAAGAGGCTTGGTCAACCAAAAATAGAGAAAAAAACAGGAAGTAGCAAAGTCACGCAGTCCCCCTTACAAAAAAGAACTGCAGTATATTGAAGTAGAACTGCAGTAAAACTGCAGTACCAAGTAGTTTAACTGCAGTTTAATGAAGCACAACCATAGATTTGCAGTATAATGAAGTATAGTCACAGTACCACTGCAGTAAACTGTAGTATAAGTACAACTGCAGTAAAATGAAGTACCACTGAAAGTTGCATGAAGTATAAAAACAGTAGAACTGCAGTTGTATTGCAGTTTTATTTTACTAGTACTTTAGATGTATTGCAGTATAGTTGTACTCCAGTAAAACTACAGACATTTTAGGTTATACTGCAATACTGCAGTTTTTTCGTGTCCAAAAAACTGCATTTTTCTATATGTAACAAAAAACTGTAGTATTACTTCTAAAAAACTGCAGTAATCTTTTGTAAGGGCCGTGAGGGAGAGATCGTTGACGGCAAGATATCCAAACATTCGCCTATCATTCATCGACCTCAAATATGGCTTATCACTTGAAACATGTAAGTAGAAGCAAAACATTAAACTCGAAACATGTACGTGTTAGCCGAGTGCGAGATAAATGCGGCACATATCCAAGTGCTTGTGTGGAGGCGCCGGCGCAATCACTTGCATTTAACTTAAAATACTCTGCATTTTGGTAATAGAGATAAGAGTAATGCAAACTGTAAAGGGTCCACTTTTATTTCTGTAAACTCATAATAACAGCAAAATGTTGTGCTTTTATAAAATAATGAAAACAGTCTTTCAGCCGTATCGGTCAGTGAACTTAAGCGTGTAAAAAAAAAAAAAACTCACAAACTCAGAGCATATATGTAAGAAATATGTATAGAAAGCTTGAAATGTTTACTTTACGATTATGCCATTTGTATGAAACTTGCATATAGGCACGTAACACAGAGAACGAGTAAACATATTACTGACACTGTAAGCGGGTTGAAAATCAGCGAAGATACACTTTAAAATTAAGCAATAAGGTCACATTTTTTTAGATAATAAATAAAGATGCATTTATAAGAAATTAAGTTGTGATTCGGTAACATAATCATGCTACCCTCTAGCTTTTGGACAGGTTCTAAAGTAGCATTGTCAAAGAATCCCACAATGCATTGCAACAAACTCTAGGGCAAATATAGGGAACAGCAGATATTGATTACTGAAAGTATCATTAAAAATGGTGTAATTTAACATTGAATATTGTAAACAATATGTAGCAGCATGTGGGAGCATCTCTTTGGGTCAGCACGTGTGTGAACATTTAATGTGAAGGCACTGACAGTATGACCACATGACAAGGTTTGGGAAAGACAGAGACAGGACAACACCTCAAACACAAACATGCGTTTGTGGCATCATGCACTTTAACCAGCCAACTCCTCGATATGCTGCTAGCTAACATTGTGTAATACATTAATACACGTGAGTACACAGAATTACATTCGGACGCACATGTATGGACGCTCATGCAAATTATTGACACATATATACACAGAGAAATACACACACAAGCAAACTGAAAATCATGCGTAACAATAAAAACGTTTGTGTACTTCCTGTCACAATGCTATAGTGTTTTTAGCTAGTCGATAGGATTGCCATTTTTTTATTATTATTATTATTATTATTATAAGGTTGCCAAAGTGTTTTGTTACGGAAGCTGGTTTCTGCACTGAAAAAAAAAAGATTATTGCGACTTTATAACTCAGAATTCTGACTTTATATCTCGGAATTCTGACTTTATATCTCGGAATTCTGACTTTATTTCTTGGAATTCTGACTTTATATCTCGGAATTCTGACTTTATATCTCAGAATTCTGACTTTATATCTCGGAATTCTGACTTTATATCTCGGAATTCTACCTTATAACTCAGAATTCTGACTTTATATCTCACTGACTTATATATCGGAATTCTTCTTTATAACTTAGAAAATCTGTCTTTATATCTCGAATTCTGACTTTTATATCTCAGAATTCTGACTTTATATCTCGGAATTCTGACTTTATATCTCGGAATTCTACCTTATAACTCAGAATTCTGACTTTTTATCTCGGAATTCTGACTTTATAACTCGGAGTTGTGACTTTATATCTCGGAATTCTGACTTTATATCTCGGAATTCTGACTTTATATCTCGGAATTATGACTTTATAACTGGAATTCTGACTTTATAACTCAGAATTCTGACTTTATATCTTGGAATTCTGACTTTATATCTCGGAATTCTGACTTTATAATTTGGAATTCTGACTTTATATCTCGGAATTCTGACTTTATAACTCGGAATTCTGACTTTATATCTCGGATTTCTGACTTTATATCTCGGAATTCTGACTTTATATCTCGGAATTCTACTTTATAACTCAGAATTCTGACTTTATATCTCGGAATTCTGACTTTATATCTCGGAATTCTGACTTTATATCTCGTAATTCTGACTTTATAACTCGAAATCTGACTTTATATCTCGGAATTCTGACTTTATAACTCGGAATTCTGACTTTATATCTCGGAATTCTGACTTTATAACTCGAAATCTGACTTTATATCTCGGAAATCTGACTTTATAACTCGGAATTCTGACTTTATAACTCGGAATTCTGACTTTATATCTCTGAATTTTGACTTTATATCTCGGAATTCTGACTTTATATCTCGGAATTCTGACTTTATATCTCGGAATTCTGACTTTTTATCTCGGAATTCTACTTTATAACTCAGAATTCTGACTTTATATCTCAGAATTCTGACTTTATAACTCAGAATTCTGACTTTATATCTCGGAATTCTGACTTTATATCTCGGAATTGTTCAGAAAAAAAGACTTCATTCATATTCTGCATATTCATACTATGCTTCTCAAGTAAATGTTTCTTGATTTAAGAATGTTTAGATATTTATGGAAGCTTGTTTTCGGCAGGAAATAAAAATAAAAAAGGTAATCGTGACGCACAATTCTGACTTCTTTCCCTCAGAATTTTGAGATATAAACTTGCAATTGGTAGTTCTAAATTCAGAATTGCGAAATACAAACTCGCATTTGTGACTTTTTTCTCATAATTGCGAGTGTAAATCCCACAGTTGTGACTTCATTATACTGCAAGATAATCATTCACAATTCTGAGAGTCAGAATTGTGAGATAAATACCTTTTAATATTTGTATTCAGCAGCGGAAACAAGCTTCCATTGATATTCACACTGGAAAACAAGACAAAAGTACTGAGTAAGAAAATAATTTTTGCCGTGTCAAAAAGTAACAGCACACCTAAGGGTTTAAATCTGAGCAAAAGTAATTGTTTAGCGTGTTTATTTTGTAATTGTTTTTCTGCTCCAGCACAGCAGGGGTCAATATTCACATTTGTGTTTTTAGGTCATCCGCAGGAAATTCCACTGACCAACATTTTTCTAGCTGTGGGCGTCGGCTGGCATCTAAATTTGGTCGAATAGTGACCGAGTCCAGTGGAAATCTCTTTTCGAGAAATCTTCACAGATCAAATGAGTGAAATCTGGACATCCACCGTTATCACAATAAGCACAGGTAAATGTTCAAATAATGGCAGTTGCCCAACACATGGTCGTCTAATTCTCCCGTTAGCATCTCTCTGACTGATAGAGGCCAATTATGACATTATTCTGAGGTAATTATGCCCTGGAGTCTGTACGTCTGTCTGCTGAGCAGCGGAGGATGTCTGTTTTAAGCGCAGTGAGTGGGTGTTCTTGTTCTGCATATCCTCTGAGGTTGGCGGACCCATAATTCTGCTGTTCAAAATGTGGTATTTGTATTGTTTTTATCCTCAAAAGAATGGCAATTTCCAAAAAAAATGTTCTTTTTGTGACTTAAGACTTTAAGACTCAAGGGAAAAAATGAGTTTTCGATGAAAACGACGAACAAACACACATACAGACTGAACATTCACTGGGTTTTGTCTATCTTGAGGAGTTTGGCTGTTAAATCCATGACCTTACCTTCTCTCCTCTATCACCTTTGATAGAGACAGCCTGACCCTGCAAATAATCAATCAACACCGATCAATTATTCTCCAGGCCCAGAGAGACAGAAAACAGCAGAGGTGGAAGCAGATCAATATGATATAAAAGTAAATCATGCTTTCCTGTAACTGTAACTAATAACTTGTATGTGAAAAGCAGAAAACATTTATAATATACAGCAATGCTGTTTGCATTCATCTAAACAGTCAATATAATAAGAGATAGTATTAGTGTCATACACGTTCTCCTTTCTGCCCTTTGAGCCCTGGCGGTCCTTCTGGCCCTTTAAGACCCGGATCCCCCTGCAGATGTACAGTTTATACAAAGAGCCAATGAGGGACTCGCATCCAGAGGTGTGCAAAAGCATATTAAAGTTGTTGTGATATTGAAACACTATTTGACCTTTTCACCCTTGGCCCCCACGGCACCCGGCAGACCTTTCTCACCCTATTGGATGGAAAAGATTGAGAGAGATAGCAAAAGAGAAAGCAGTGAGGAGATACATTTCGAAAGTGGAGGTCAGAAATAAGAGATTGTAGAATGAATGCATTACAAAAAGGAACTGAATGCATTACAAAAGAAAGAAAAAAATTGATATTCAGCCTTATATGTTTAAAGAAATGTTGTCGGTTCAATACAAACTAATTTCTATTAAAGCACAAATGACACTTTTGATTAACACAGAAAATTGTTTTGACTTATCCTTCAGTAAAAACAAACAAAAAAAATCGCAAATATTTCGCACATTTTAAAAAAAATATTTTATTAATCATTTATAAAATATTTTTATTTATAATTTTATATAAAGTGAATGCTTATGTATTATGTACAAAATTAAAAATATTAAATTTAAAATAGTATTTTAATTGAAATTTTAATACTTACATTTTTATTTTAAATTATTTTAAATTTATTTTTAAATTGTAATATTTATTTTCATTTTAAATTGTATTAAAATTGTATAAAATTAAAATTGTTACATTTAAAATTGTATTATTTATTATTATATATTTCATAATTTCACACTAGACTCTGTAAAAATGTGTAATTTAATTTAAAAGTCCTGTGGCTATACTATATCTTCTCTAAACATAATTTTTGTTTGCCTTTACAAATTGAGGGATGAGCCGAAATAATTGTTTGTGGTAATCAACAAAATGCCACTACTTATAGAATATAAAATATTTCTTTTTAGCACGAATAAAATTTCTTAAGCACATGCTTCAGAAATGAATTTAATCTTTTTTTTCTCATGTACTCTAAATAACTTTGGTAACTGTACAACATCATAAGGCTAATATTCAATTTTTTGCATGTTAAACATAGGGGTGTGACCTTTGACCTGAAAGGCCTTACCCTTTCCCCCGCGGGACAGGAGCAGTTGACCGCGGCTGGTTTCTTCTGCTCAGCACTTGTTGGTTTTGAGGTGGGCAGCGGGATTGGGGGCGCCTCGGTCGCCAAAGTTTGTTCACACTGAGTGAGAAAAGAAAGTGAACGAGGAAATGGAAATGTGTTATGAAAGAAAGGAAGAGAGAGGAATCGAAGAGGAAGCCGATTGCTGAGCAGCTCCAGATGTCCAGTATTATGAGTATGATTTTCGGGAGACTGGACAACGAAAATTCCCCATCTTCATCTTCATCAAGGACTAAAAACAAAGACCTTTGAATCCTTTATATTGCTTGTACTGTTCGAAAGCATGTGTTTTGCCTTATTATCCAGGTGACGTGTTGACATATTGTTCTTGTAGAAATAATGAGGTGAGAATAAAGGTGTGTGTGTGTGTGAGAGAGAGAGAGAGAGAGAGAGAGAGAGAGAGAGAGAGAGAGATGCACTTACTAGGCCACCAGGAATATCACAACACGTCTCCTGCTCAGACTGTTTACCATCACAGTAGATCACCATCCTTTGGAGGTCAAACTATAGAAGAAAACAGGATTGTGTTACCTGTGATTTTGGTTGAGTTAAAACTTCATCAACACACACTACGGTTCAAAAGTTTAGGGTCAATAAGATTTGTTTCCCCCCTCAAATGCTCACCAATGCTGCATTTATGGAATCAAAAAAATGAAAACAGCACATTTGAGCTTCCGCAAGAACCAATGAGCTTCGTTCTCATGTTACGAAGCTTCCTCGAGGTTTGTTCTCGTGTCAGTCAGGTTCAGTTGAGCTTCTGTTTATGTTTGCTGATCAATCTTTATATGCGAATAGAAGCTTAAATTAAATCTGTTCAGAAAAATACATTTATTTGTGTTCTGAAGATGAACTAAAGACATGAGTAAATGATGACAGAATTTTCATTTTTGGGTGAACTGACCATTTAATGCATGCTTGCTAAATAAAAGGATTCATTTATTTAAAAATATATCGTGGACCTTAAACTTCATGAACCACTTTTTTGCCATACTTTTTAGAGACTATACCATAATGGTATTCTCTCTCTGAAGTACCGTTGCAAATACTATGGTACATAAAAATGATAAACAATCAGTACAATGGTAATATACAATGGTAATACCTTCATTTCATTTCACGGTATTTTTGTGCCAGGGAGATTGAATCTTTAAACGAATCTAAATGAGAATATGCTTAAATAAACCTACTTACATCAATGGGAACACTATCGTAGAGTCTCTTGCCAATGACAGTCTTTCCCTGGATGTCAATGTCTTCTCTGTCCTCGATGGGCAGTGTCTCAATGTGTTTGCAGTCCAGGAACAGGGACACTGACTTGGAGTCCACTCTCATGCCAATCTTATGCCAGTTACGGTCAAACAGGTTGTCCACCTCTGGGTTCTTAAAGACTGCCCGGACCGCATCCTTCGTCAGGCCCACGGCATTGTACTCCACTGCCTTGTTCTCTCCATCTAGACGGATGGACACCTGAAGAATATTTGTAGTTTTATTAGAGCAATTGAAATATCAGATCCTCTTTGGCGCCCCAGAATGAGGAGCTCTCAGGACACGCACCTGCGGGATGCCGTATTTGTCGTAGACCTGCCACAGGTACCAGTCTTCCTTACGAGAGGTCTTCCTGAACTTAAATGTGGTCACAAAGGCATATTCATCAGGCAGACCCTGAGGCAAAACATCTCTACAACACAAGGAACAAAGAAAACTCTTGTTAAAAACAGAAAACAGCCTTGTATAATGTAACATACACCACTGCAAGTAATGATTCACTTACTCTGTTTGTTGGACGATGGGCATGGTACCGAGCCGGACAAATGGGGTCTGACCCGGCTCAAATTTTTCTCCAAGAAAATCTCTTACATTGAAGTATTCCATCAAATCAAAACCTGAGACCCATATGGGAAGACAAAAAAAAAAAAAAAAATTGACATAAACTGTAAACTTAAATCTGATTAGTTGATTGGAACATTGTTCCAGGACCAACAAAGGCGAAATCAATTATTGTTAACATGTCTTTCCATCAGAGATCACTAGGTGGAGTCCAAGAGACAGGTCAAAATGACAACACACTGTAAATGAACTTTCCCAAATCTTTCTTGAAGCAGAGGATTCACTTTTATGTATAAAATTAAAATATAATATCATAGTGCAATAAACCAAAGCAATGCAATGATATAGCTTCTATTTTCTTCTATTTAGCAGATTTCATATGACAATAATTTAAAAAAAAAATCAGTTCAGTTCAAGTTTAAATATAATTTAATATCATGTTAATTTCAAATAGCTCAAAATAATCCATGAAATGAATAATAAAAAACATTAATTAAAATGATATCATGGTCCAATGTATAAAGTACAAATTTTATTATAAATACCATGTTATAATATAAGTTACATTATAATTGGTATATATAATAGAATTTATGCATCATTTATATAGTTTATTAAAAAGTATAAATACAAAAACATGAATAGAAATAAATCACAGAAAATAGAAAATTACAGTTGAATTGTTCACGCCTCACTCGGGCCGTTTTTCACATTCACACACAAAAAAGTCCGTGCCTCTGGGATCAAACATGACATCATTGTTTTTTAAAAATAGTAAACTGGTGCTGCTCTGTGTGGATATCAGCCCACTAATTAATGCTTCAGATCCGCAGCCAACACTCATTAAACTGCACTTGCTGCACCAGATGTTTTAAAAAAAACAACCTTTCATGTGCAATTATGTCACTGCTGCTCCGGCATGTGTGTGTGTGTGTGTGTGTGTGAGGTTGGCAGTGTTGGCCTTCTACCCCAGTATAGTGGCCAAACCAGGACGCTCCTTTAACCAATACATAGTCTGTTGCCATAGCGATGCCAGTGGGGCTCTGGGCGTTGCCTGGGGAAGCAAGTCAAGGGTCGATCTGCGACACACCAATGCCGGTTGAGTTAAATGTTAAAAGAGTGCATGAAACGCTGATGGTTTGTGTATATGACGCCTGTGATATGGCAAGCCGTTTTGACTTTTATTCATTTTCAGGATATGAACTTGTGATATCAACAATTACATTTCACTAGTTAAAATGTTCATTCTTGATATCAGGAATTAGATTTCCACAAGTAACAATGTTAATTCTTGATATCAACAATTCAATTTCCACTAGTATAAACTATAATTGTTGATATCAAGAATTGTATTTTTACTAGTGAAATCTCGCCATGGGCTGCCATTCAAATTCAATTGTTGATATCAAGAATTCATTTCTTACTTGTTGAAATTCCAGTTTCACATATCAGGAATACAATTCTTACTAGTAAAAATCATTCTTGATATCAACAATTGAATTGCTACTAGTAAAAATGTAATTTCTGATATCATGAATGTGATTGTTACTAGTAAGAACACCGTTTTAGATATCAGAAATTATATTGATATCAGGAATTCCTTTTCAGATATCAGAAATGAACATTTTTACTAGTGGAAATGTAATTGTTGATATCAAGAATTGTATTTTTACTAGTGAAATCTCGCCATGGGCTGCCATTCAAATTCAATTGTTGATATCAAGAATTCATTTCTTACTTGTTGAAATTCCAGTTTCACATATCAGGAATACAATTCTTACTAGTAAAAATCATTCTTGATATCAACAATTGAATTGCTACTAGTAAAAATGTAATTTCTGATATCATGAATGTGATTGTTACTAGTAAGAACACCGTTTTAGATATCAGAAATTATATTGATATCAGGAATTCCTTTTCAGATATCAGAAATGAACATTTTTACTAGTGGAAATGTAATTGTTGATATCAAGAATTGTATTTTTACTAGTGAAATCTCGCCATGGGCTGCCATTCAAATTCAATTGTTGATATCAAGAATTCATTTCTTACTTGTTGAAATTCCAGTTTCACATATCAGGAATACAATTCTTACTAGTAAAAATCATTCTTGATATCAACAATTGAATTGCTACTAGTAAAAATGTAATTTCTGATATCATGAATGTGATTGTTACTAGTAAGAACACCGTTTTAGATATCAGAAATTATATTGATATCAGGAATTCCTTTTCAGATATCAGAAATGAACATTTTTACTAGTGGAAATGTAATTGTTGATATCAAGAATTGTATTTTTACTAGTGAAATCTCGCCATGGGCTGCCATTCAAATTCAATTGTTGATATCAAGAATTCATTTCTTACTTGTTGAAATTCCAGTTTCACATATCAGGAATACAATTCTTACTAGTAAAAATCATTCTTGATATCAACAATTGAATTGCTACTAGTAAAAATGTAATTTCTGATATCATGAATGTGATTGTTACTAGTAAGAACACCGTTTTAGATATCAGAAATTATATTGATATCAGGAATTCCTTTTCAGATATCAGAAATGAACATTTTTACTAGTGGAAATGTAATTGTTGATATCAAGAATTGTATTTTTACTAGTGAAATCTCGCCATGGGCTGCCATTCAAATTCAATTGTTGATATCAAGAATTCATTTCTTACTTGTTGAAATTCCAGTTTCACATATCAGGAATACAATTCTTACTAGTAAAAATCATTCTTGATATCAACAATTGAATTGCTACTAGTAAAAATGTAATTTCTGATATCATGAATGTGATTGTTACTAGTAAGAACACCGTTTTAGATATCAGAAATTATATTGATATCAGGAATTCCTTTTCAGATATCAGAAATGAACATTTTTACTAGTGGAAATGTAATTGTTGATATCAAGAATTGTATTTTTACTAGTGAAATCTCGCCATGGGCTGCCATTCAAATTCAATTACTGATATCAAGAATTCATTTCTTACTAGTTGAAATTCCAGTTTCACATTTCAGGAATACAATTCTTACTAGTAAAAATGCTAATTTCTGATATCACAAATGTGATTTTTACTAGTAAGAAAGCCATTTTAGATATCAGGAATTCTTTTTCAGATATCAGAAATGAACATTTTTACTAGTAGCAATTCAATTGTGGATATCAAGAATTATACTAGTGGAAATTGAATTGTTGATATTAAGAATTAGCGTTGTTACTAGTGGAAATCTAATTCCTGATTCGAAGAATTAACATTTTAACTAGTAAAAATGTAATTGTTGATATCACAAGTTCATATCCTGAAAATGAATAAAAGTCAAAACGGCTTGCCATACATGTGAGCTCTCACTTTCACTTGATGAACTCGTGCTGTTTTCTTAGGGCAGGTGTGTTGCTGTCAGCAAACGGAGGTTCTTTTAAACAGTCTGGAGAGAATGATTATATGAACTGAAGGATGTTTGGAGTTGTTTAACTCGTGGTAATGTGAGAACGTGCAAGTCTAGGCCAGACTGTGTGTGCGTGTCTGTGTCTGTAATAGAGTAACAGGTGGCTGAGAACGTAGAAAGCAGATACTCTGTTAACAGCAAAGTAAAAAAACTTCATAAAACAACAAAAGCACTTTTCATCTTTCAAGCTTTTTGTGCACAACAATTCCCTCATGGTTTCTGCCAGACCAGCATTAGGGGGCCGTTCGTTCACACTTTCTTCTGTTCCATCTGTGCTAGTTTTTTTAATTTACATCTTTGGCCCTTACGGTGCATCTCGATGCTTTTGCAGTCTCTTGTGCCATGAAAGCTGAATTAAGTTAATAGTTTTCAAAACAATGGACAATTAGATGAATAGATATTTGCAAGTCTAGTGTGATCTGCCCCTTAAAGGAAAAGTTCACTCACAAAATAAATGTCTTGACCCTTCGCCGGCAGTTTGATTGACAGGCGATCTAACAAATCATAACCCAGAATTTGCCATTTTGTCCAATAAAGCAGTCAGGGGACATTCCTTCTGATGTTCATTCATGTTTATTTGATGCTATAAATGAACTACTATGCAGAGATGACCTGTCACGACACATTAAAGAGACACTATACGCTTTTTATCGTTTAAACGTCTTTAAAAACGTACAATATATTAAATATGATACTGTTTCATGTGGCTGTCGACGTGCTACCATTGTCCTCTTTGCTCCTCAATGCATTTTTCACCTCGTGAGAACATGATGTGTGGCAAAAAAAACCAACAGTAACTAAAGTGGGCGGGTCTTTGCGAAGGGTCAATTACTTGATCAACATAAAACACTTTTTTTAACTTTAAAATGCTATTAATGCCCAATTTATGGTTTCAGTACCTCTCAAAAGTCCATCATCTTAAAAAAAACTGATGAACTTATCCTGGTGTTCTCTGTGCACTTGTTTAGTTTAATCATTTTGATGTTCTGGTTCGAGCTGTTTGTTTGATTTCACACCATGTTCATCTCTTCCTCCAGCTGTTCGCTTCTCATCAGCTCATTTCCACGACTCTCTGTTTGTGTCCGCGTCTCCATGCGCCAGGCTCGACTCTCTCTCCCCCGATAGCGTTTCTAAGCTTGGAGGAACCTTGCATGGCGAGCAGGACCTGTAATTTGGGCCTGGCGAGTGAAAGCGTATAATCACGGCCGAGTCTTATTTTAAACAGTGAGGGAGGCTGCGGCGCGGCACAGATGAGCGCGTTACGACGCATGACTTTGATCCGAACACACTTCTGCACACTATGCGACGATAGAGAAACCAGCCCCCTGAAGTATAGCAAGATGTCACCGCATAAAAACGCTGCGGCAGCATTTAAAAACGCTCACAGTGTGTCAGCGTGACAAACTTCTCCGTGGTCACAGCTGAGTCTTGATATAGACGCATGCGCTAAATAGACTTGAGATCTTGATCTTTTTTCCCTCAGTATCTATTGGCATAAGCGCAATGTTTTTTGTTTTTTTGGTGTTTTTTTTCTTTTGCTTAAAATGCAGGGGTCTTGCTCTTGAGAATGTTAAATGTCTTTGAACTCCATCTCCATCCATTCCTTAACGGTTCCAAAAACGATTACAATTTATATAGTTTAAAATGCGTTATAATGACCAATTACCCTTACAAAAAAGAACTGCCGTATATTGAAGTAGAACTGCAGTAAAACTGCAGTACCAAGTAGTTTAACTGCAGTTTAATTAAGCACAACCATAGATTTGCAGTATAATGAAGTATAGTCACAGTACAACTGCAGTAAAACTGTAGTATAAGTACAGCTGCAGTAAAATGAAGTACAACTGAAAGTTGCATGAAGTATAAAAACAGTAGAACTGCAGTTGTATTGCAGTTTTATTTTACTAGTACTTTAGATGTATTGCAGTATAGTTGTACTCCAGTAAAACTACAGACATTTTAAGTTATACTGCAATACTGCAGTTTTTTCGTGTCCAAAAAACTGCATTTTTCTATATGTAACAAAAACTGTAGTATTACTTCTAAAAAACTGCAGTAATCTTTTGTAAGGGTAAATTACATTGTTCATATACTAGTGTATAACTGAAGCTATAGTTTGTGAAATCAAGCATTTCTCATTCTTACTGTTTCAGACCTTATGGTGTTGTAGCATTTAATTTTTTTCTTGTTTTTTTTTACTAAAAGTAAATATGGTGGATAATTACCAATTTACAAGTTATTGAAGTACACTGTTTTTTCTTACTATAGCCTGAGTATGTTGCTTTTACAAAACTCAAACACTAAACGCATTATTTACAAAGATAACAGATATTGAACGTGTGTTACTATCGTACCTGCTACATAAAGCTTCTTTTAGGCTTTTTGTTATTGTAATGCTTTTATGTTAATACATTTTAGATGCTTTTATTTTGTACAGTGAATTTAGCTTGCTACAATAAGCTAATGCAGCTACAAGAAGCAAATGCAGCTAACATACCACTATATATTGCGATAACAACTTTTGATCAGGCATTACCGCCTGGGTCATAAAGGAGACCCGATTCCTGGGGGCACTCGATTTTTCTTGACACCGGCCTTTACAAAATCTGCAATGCCTGCTGAAAATGTGAGGCCACACCATGCGCATGCGTAAAACCTGTACCTCAAACAATGAACTGAAAAACATCTATTGTAGGTCTATACATTGAATGCTCTTTGGACATCTTCCAAATAAAATCCAAAGTAAAATCCCATAAAGTTTAATCAGTAAAGGACCGTCTACACCACAACCATAACGATAACATAGCACGTAGCAACGTTATCGTTGGAATCACTTTGAGAACAATTTTTTTCCTACTGATAAATGATAAAACATTGACAGCCAATCAGAATCCTTTAAAGCGGCAGACGACAAAACTCTAGCGTGCTTGTAATGATATTGTGCGTTGGTGTGGATGCTAATGTAGTTATCATTACAGTTATCTATATAGTTAGCCTTTAAAGGCCAATTCACTCCAAGAACTATAACTGTAAAGATTACGATAACTATATGATAACTCTGTTTATCATAAGTGCACTTACTCCCTAGAATTCAGAGTATGCTGGCAAATCCATTGATTTGATGATGCATTGTGGATTTAGAGGAAAAAAGGGTTTGTACACCAAAAGATTAACTTTGGTTCGAATGCATTCTGACACACTGATCAATAAGAATTTGAGCGATATCTCCAGTTATGTTTTCGGAAATTTAATTTACTGTATTCCCACTTGATCTTTCTAAACCCTCAAAACACATCTTACACATTTGTCAAACACTCCATCAGAGCTTTATCTTGTGCGTAAGGGCTATAAATAAAGTATCTTTTTGTTGTTAAATGTACTTTACAGATGCAGTCTTGAGTCAGCGAATTTTACATCCACTTTGGCCTTGCTTTGGCCAGCACTGATGTTCCAAACTTCAGAAACAGCATGCAGATGTTGGCAGCTTCAGCAATTGTGACATCTCAT
The DNA here is from genome assembly GCA_037194245.1 of Opsariichthys bidens. Lineage (NCBI taxonomy): Eukaryota > Metazoa > Chordata > Actinopteri > Cypriniformes > Xenocyprididae > Opsariichthys > Opsariichthys bidens. The sequence continues at coordinate 8,307,867 of CM074306.1, forward strand.
GTGAACCTGGAATTTCCCTGAAGATTTAGCTTGTGTTGTTCTCTTGAATATTGCAAATTACAGGAGCAAGACACCATAATTAACACTTACAACCACTGAAGGAGGAGATGTAGTCTAGTCAGGGCAATCCAAAAGAAAGGCAACCAAACAGATCCAAGCACAAATGTGAAAAAGATGATGAAAGAAACAATGAGGACCCAAATGTAGTGACCCACAAATGATATTCAGATGGAGAGATCACTTTCTATACATGCTCATTGACTCCTTCTGATGTTACATCAGTCATTCAGAAGTCCATATTTGACCAGATGGACTTATATCAGGCCCAAGAGTCGTCGATTTTGAACTTTCTATATCTATCCAATTGACTCCTTCTGGTGATACCTTAGCCATAGAGTAGCCAAAATTTGACCCATTGGCCATGTTTCAGTAATCGATCTTGAAATTTCTATAAAATACACATTGACTCCTTCTGTTGTTACATCAGCCAATCAGAAGTCCATATTTGACCTAAAATACTTATATCTGGTCCAAGAGTCATCAATTTTGAACTTTTTATTTCTACCCAATTGAATCCTTCTGGTGATACCTTAGCCATAGAGTAGCCAAAATTTGACCCATTGGCCATGTTTCAGTAATCGATCTTGAAATTTATATAAAATACTCATCGACTCCTTCTGTTGTTACATCAGCCAATCAGAAGTCCATATTTGACCTAAAATACTTATATCTGGTCCAAGAGTCATCAATTTTGAACTTTTTATTTCTACCCAATTGAATCCTTCTGGTGATACCTTAGCCATAGAGTAGCCAAAATTTGACCCATTGGCCATGTTTCAGTAATCGATCTTGAAATTTCTATAAAATACATATTGACTCCTTCTGTTGTTACATCAGCCAATCAGAAGTCCATATTTGACCTAAAATACTTATATCTGGTCCAAGAGTCATCAATTTTGAACTTTTTATTTCTACCCAATTGAATGCTTCTGGTGATACCTTAGCCATAGAGTAGCCAAAATTTAACCCATTGGCCATGTTTCAGTAATCGATCTTGAAATTTCTATAAAATACATATTGACTCCTTCTGTTGTTACATCAGCCAATCAGAAGTCCATATTTGACCTAAAATACTAATATCTGGTCCAAGAGTCATCAATTTTGAACTTTTTATTTCTACCCAATTGAATGCTTCTGGTGATACCTTAGCCATAGAGTAGCCAAAATTTAACCCATTGGCCATGTTTCAGTAATCGATCTTGAAATTTCTATAAAATACATATTGACTCCTTCTGTTGTTACATCAGCCAATCAGAAGTAAATATTTGACCTAAAATACTTATATCTGGTCCAAGAGTCATCAATTTTGAACTTTTTATTTTTACCCAATTGACTCCTTCTGGTGATAGATCAACTTCTCCTGAATACCGAAGACAGCACTTTTCTTCATTATAAGTAGTATAATTAGTGTCAAATGGACCACATTTCAGATATGTTTGTAAGTTTTTAACTTTTTTTTTTTTTTTTGATGCAATGCAGATATAAAAATGGGATGGAAAAAAAGCTGTTTTTCAAAGCATAAATCATGCCACCTTCATTTTCCAGGGTTACGATTTCTCTGAGGATTTATCAAGATGGATTTGAACGATTAAAACATAACTCAAACTCATCAGGTTTATGATAAATGGCTCTCTTGACCATTTTACATACAGCAGAGTCTGGAAGTGAGTGAATCAGTCCTTCTATTCCGCACATCCTTATAGCACCAGATTGTATAGTCATTTTCTGGCACAGGTAAGCTCTCTCTCTGTCTCTCTCTCTCTCTCTGTTTTGGTCTGGTTTTTTACTTTAGGTTGATGAATTTGAGTGGGTGTCTCGCAAAGGAACTCAGAACCCCTGATGACCCAAACACAACATCCTCCAGATCTGTGCAATCACTAAAGAACTTCACGTTTCTTAGAACAAAGGAGGGCAAATGATTTCTTATTTCGAAACCTCTGTCTCGCTGCAGTTTTTCATGTTTTAAAGCATAACCTTCAGGGAAAATAAAGCTTTATTTCTGATCCAAAAGTACTTTAAATGTAGAAACTAGCCATGTAGTTTATGGAATTAATGCTTACATCCACCCAACAAAGACTGAAGTTTGGGAGTCCATATGTCAGAATCATTATACTGTGAACTTCTTCATTTATTTTTGACCACTAATCGGAAAATAAAATACAGTGGGAGTGATTTTCATGTAACTGTGTAACCGTGAAAGGAACAAAAGTTTATTTTCTCACATTACAGAACCACTCAAATAGGGGTATGTTAAAGGATCATCATGAAACAAGTTTGGACATGTTAACCTGTCAATTATGACAATAGACAATAATATTTTATTTAAAAAGTCAGTTTATAACAAATGGATTGTCGAGCTGAAGAGACTGCATTGATTGACACCTACCCATGACACCATGTTACCTTTTGCAGATGCAAACAGTGAATTGATACGATGCGGAGGGGCTTTCATGACACTTTTTGCACTTTTTTGCATGACACAAAGCATTATGGAAAGAACATGGACACATTACCTGGAACCTCCGTCAGTCCAGCACTGGTGCTGTTTGGTCTGAAACGGCCTGCCTGGACTTTCATGTTGGGACACAGAACATCTGTGGAGGGAAACACAATATTATGGGTGAACATATTTTTGCACGGCAAAATGAACTGCACAGCACTCCACAGGTGTTTGGATTATGTAAAGCAATTTATTTCTACAGTTAGAATAGTATTATTTTCAGTCCTATTTGGTTTAATATGATGCATTCTTAGGTATTGCAATCTGTGCTTTATTAACACAGGGTCTCCTGGAAATTTTAAACATCTGCTTTTAGGAGAGCAGACTTTAATTCATATTGTGGAATTATATTTTTTGTTGACATTTTATTGTACTGGCTCCAGGTGCCCAGGCAATCTGCTGTGGTATTTCGCCAGTGACAAACCTTTTCACTCATGAACATTTAACATTTAAACGTTTTATGTTATACAGACATAATTAGGATGAAAATAGATTTAGATAGTGTTGTGAAAAAATAAAAATTTTGCATGACCTTTTTTCCAATGAAGTCCCTTCTTTTTCACATAAAAAAAGAGTTTATTAATCTCAATTGTTGTTAGACAACGACAACAAAGACCTGACTTGCCGTATGAATAAGATACGTCTTTTCTAGGGTTTCAGAAGCACGATGTCTCAAACTGTTCTCAAATTAGCAAAGATAATAAAGTCCGCCATCAAAACTCACAAATCCCGATATGAACTCGAAGATTTCTAACCACATTTTTCCAAGACCATATATTATTAGTTATCACATTACATCTATACTCTTAGTGCATGTTAAAATGGTCCCATTTGAGCCTAAATTTATTTTCTTAAAGGGGTCCTATCATGCTTTTTCACTAACTTTCTTTAGTGTGTAATGTTGCTGTTTGAGCGTGAAGAAAGTCTGCAAAGTAACAAAGCACAAAGTCACTCCAAAAGGTTTATATCAATAAGATCTGCTTCTACTCGCTTAAACGCCTCGATTGTAGTCTTGAATATTCTTCCGTGAACATACACGTCACTATACCTCATTTAAATAATTCCAACCCAATTCAAACGCAGAAATGAGTTTTAGTTTTCAGTCTAAACATAAGTTTTATGTAATTTAATTACATAGCAATTTTCCATCCATTTGGATTACATAGTTTTAACATAAACAAACTAATAAACTTAATGTGATTCATATTTGTCAGTCATATGTAAATGAAATAGGTAAGATTTATGTAATAGTTGAGTATATGAATAGTGAGAGATTAAATGTCTTTTATCTTCAGTTGATTTCATCAGTTGTAGTTCTTGTGTTTCTGTCCTTCAGTGATTCTGCTTGTTAACAGCAGGTGTTCATCAATAATGTTCAATCATCTCTTAATGATCTCATTAACTCTGACACTGCTTCAGCGGTACTTTAACTCAGTAGTGCGCACACACGACCACTAAACAGTGTTAATTAACCTGGGCTTTTTTTTGTGAACTATTACATAAATCTTACCTATTTCATTTACGAATGACTGACAAATATGAATCAATATTAGTTTGTTTATGTTAAAACTATGTAATCCAAATGGATGGCAAATTGCTATGTAATTAAATGACATAAAACTTATGTTTAGACTGAAATATTTTTTTGAGTGTAGTTACAGTAGTGTTACATTTCCAACACACGCTGCGGTTGACCAATCACAACAGACTCCACATTTTGGAAAGAGGTTTGTAAAGAAACATTTGAGAGAGGGTGAAAACGGGGTGAAAAATGATCATTTCTAATTATTTTTTGAATTTATTGAACATTAAATGATGAAAACATATTCTAGTAGGCCCATAAACAAATTTATGAACCTATAAATGAGCATATAGGACCCCTTACATTTTTAAAATGAAACCTAAATGGGAATGCCATAACGTTTCTGAGCAGTAAACATTGCCCTCTTTGAAGAGGTACTGTATGATTTTCCTGGCAGCTGAAGAAAATGAACAGTTGAGAGTGACCGTCTCTGTAATATTATCCATCTTCCTCTCTGTACTTGAAGGGAGACTGTTAGAGGATCTTTTCCAAGCCCTCCAGCGAAGACATGGTGGCATAACTTCCGACTCTATGACCCTGGCGCATAGACATAGGGAAAGTTACGGGTTGGTTCAGTGAGCTTAGAGTTTAGTTGAGAGCAGCTATGCTAACGTCACAGCGGTGATAATTTAGGACATACAAACGGGCAGATTTCAAATGGCGACGCATAGCTAGTGACAGCAGTGATGACAGGAAGAAACGAAACACCAGAAGACTTGCTTTACTATGGCATCTGTGATGAGAATGTGCTATTTGTAGAGAGGAACTTGCTAGTGCTAAGGAAGGATGCTAATATTAGCCTAGACACTAGTGGATGACTGTTTATTGCTTTTGTTTGGTCTTTTTGATACTTTTAATTGAAAAGAGAGTGCAGGAAATGATGTAATGTGATTGGCAAATGCTAGATGTGAACTACCATCATCCATACAAGCACCACAACAAACACTCTTGTAGCTTTTATCTTTAAAGGAATAGTGCCAACCATAAACATTCTGTCATTATTTACTCTCCCTTATGGCGTGTACTGTTGTTGTTTTTTTCTGTGACAAATATAGACCTCTTCCATGTAAAACCAAGTCCGTCAAGCTCCAAAAAATCTCATAAAATTGTCATTAAGTGCTTTACTTTTAAATTAGCAATTGATTTGTTTAATGATACTTTTGTGGGGCTTTTAACATTTTTTTTTGTGCTTGTTGTTTCTTTATGGAACTTGGTAGTATTAAAATAAACATTTTTCAAAATGTAGAAAAAAAATCTACTGGATGGATGGATGGATGGATGGAACAAAATGAAATAAACAATAAAATAATTTTATTTTTGACAAAACTATTCTTGTTTCATTCTGCTTGCGACTTGGTATAATGCTACCAAGTGGTCAAACTTCATAAGTGCTCAGTCAAACCTGTAAAAGGAGAGTAAGTGGGAATTTAGTACTGTATCAGACAGGACAGCTTATATGAATTTTGGAATCTTCAAATTTAATCTAAAGGAATGATATTAGTTATTCCAAGGTTCCCATTTCATCCTAATCAAAAGGCTAAATCTAAGTCTTCCCTTTCCTATGGATGTTCACTGTTATAAAAATGCACATAATCATGCTATAATACCATTGATCAAATGATTTATGTCTTTTTATACCTCTCTCTCACTCTCTCTCTCTCTTTGCTACACAGACTCTTGGCATGAACCAGGCAGACGCCCAAACCGCAGCGGCTGATCGCGTCCCTGACAATCATGTACAATCAGACCCTGTAATTTTCTTTAATCGCTCCTATAAAAAGTGCTTTGTAGCATTTAAGAGGCCTCAACTTCTCTACGAATTCCACTTTACAGAGGCTGGGTCACTTGACACAATTACATCTCTGTCCAATACGGTGTCCTCAGCGTGACTCTCCCAAACCCCCACACCCTGAGCGTGTCCCTGCCCTGATTCAAACATCTCCCTGCTGACCACGAAAAAATAAAGAGCGTAGCCGCCCAACCAGGAATAAATAAAGGTCGGAGAAAAGAGCACCTGGCTGTCTATATTTGCGTTGTATTCATTATGTGAGCCAAATTATTTTACCAGTAGTTTATGTCCATAATAACTTGAGGTTTCTCTCTCTGTAGTACTGAAACATGTTCCTGTGTCCTCAGCCTTCCTAAACAAAAAATGTCAAACTATTTCTAACAGTTCTTAAGGTCAGTGCACACTAATGATATCGTTTTACGTTTTTTTTTTCCAGCTGATGAACGATAAAAACATTGACAGCCAGTCCTGCCATAAGGAGCTCGAACAAAGCGGCAGACGACAACGCTAATAGTAATTGTTATAGTTAGTTTTGGTGTCTTAGTTCACCCAAAAATATAAATTATGTCATTAATTACTCCCCATCATCACAAATTAAGATATTTTTGATTAAATTCAATAGCTGAAAGACTCCTCAGTATACAGCAATTTAATACCTACTTTCAAGGTTCAGAAAGGTAGTACAGACATCGTTAAAATTATCGAACTGCTGTTGTTTAACCTTAATGTTATGAAGCGGCGAGAATACTTTTTGTGTGTAAAAACGAAACAAAAATAACGACTTTATTCAACAATATCTTCTGTTCGGTGTCATTCTGCTACATTGTTTACATCCTGCACTTCCAGGATCTACGTCTGAACGCGGGCTCAGTATTTTATTTTTTTTTCCAGCTGATGAACGATAAAAGCATGGACAGCCAGTCCTGCTATAAGGAGCTCGAACAAAGCGGCAGACGACAAAACAAAATGTTATCATCTGCTGGTGTGGACGCTAATAGTAATTGTTATAGTTAGTTTTGGTGTCTTAGTTCACCCAAAAATGAAAATTCTGTCATGAATTACTCTCCATCATCACAAATCAAGATATTTTTGATTAAATTCAATAGCTGAATGACTCCTCAGTATACAGGAATTTAAAACCTACTTTCAAGGTTCAGAAAGGTAGTAAAGACATCGTTAAAATTGTCGAACTGCAGTTGTTCAACCTTAATGTTATGAAGCGACGAGAATTCTTTTTGTGCGCAAAAAACGAAACAAAAATAACGACTTTATTCAACAATATCTTCTGTTCGGTGTCATTCTGCTACATTGTTTACGTCCTGCACTTCCAGGATCTACGTCTGAACGCGGGCTCAGTATTGGCCGAAGCTGATCACATGAGCAGCACGACACATGGGTGTGATGCTGACGCAGGAGCCGGCCAATAACGAGCCGGCGTTCTGATGTAGAACCTGGAAGCGCTGGATGTTAACAACATATGAAAATTCAGCTATCGGATTTCATCAAAAAATATCTTAATTTGTGTTCAGAAGACGAACGAAGGTCTTACGGGTGTGGAACAACATGAGGATGAGTAATTGCTGACAGAATTTTCATTTTTGGATGTTCTAACCCTTTAAAAGGTCATGTTAGAACACTAAACTAGTGGGTCTTGGAGTACATTTCTTGTTAGTTTGTTGCAACCAAATTACTTAGTCAGTGAGTTGAGCTAAAGAATGATTCTTGAATTAATCAGAGTGTCTTTGGCTGCGTCCGAAATCTTAAAAATGCTGCCTTCGGAGGATGCATTCCAAGGTAGAAAGGTATCAAGGCATGTCCAAATCCAATGCTAGCTTCACTTCCTGAGATATTCATCTGATCATTTTTTGAAGGCAGCGTAGATGTATCATTCGCTCTGTTTGACATCCCACAATCCTGTGTTTTCCATTCTGTGACAGTTGAGCAAAAAATTAAAGATGGCATCTGAAAGTTAAGGTTGGTGGTTAGTTTGTGTGTAAATGTATGTTTTTGCCCAATGTTTTCCACTTCTGATGTCATTTCTAGTGCGAAGTCTGTGGGAAGTTTCGTGAGGTAACTTCGTGCACAAGCGTTGCCTGCAAAGTCATTGCCTGGTAGGGCAGCGAGGCAACAAGTTTTCAGATGCTAACTTTGTATCAATTGATTCCTTAAAATGATCCGTCTCAAAAGAACGATTCACAGTTCGGCATGAGCTTTTCCTTTAACCTCACGGTTTCTTTTTGGGGACCGACCCCACAGTTTGCATGCTGCTAAAATGACAAGCAACTAACTAAATGTGGTTGTCCATAAAGAGTTGTTTTTTGACCAACCTACTTCCTTTGACTGGCGAAATGACAAAGCAATCAAAAGCCAGTCCTGCGTCATTGTTTAAATGGCACGTATGAGTGATTTCTAACTGTGCTCTATCGAGGGCAACTTCCCTCAGCTGTGGCATAAAGGCTGTAATTTCGAGAGTGGCCATGAAAATAAAATGATGGACCGAGAAGAACATAGCCTTCAGATGACTGCATTTCTACAGTGTTTTTCAAAGACTTTCTCACATGTTTGTTTGTAGAGCAAATCAAATTGTGATTGGATTACATCAAAAAATCATATCAGATATGCTAAGGATAATCAACTGAATTTTGATAACTGAAAATAAATCATGATGCACTTGCAAAATGTTTCCAGATGCTGTTGGTTAAGGATCTAATGGATGCAAATGCACATGACAATTTGCTCTATGTTGACTTTAGTCAGATCATAAAATAGTATTTTGAAATGACCAAACATTTAGCAAGTTAATGAATTAGAATGAATTTATTCATGATTAAAAAGGGCCAACTGGTGCCGGCTGATCAATGGAACTAGCAATTAATCACCCGGACATTTCAGGCTAGAGAATTATGCGGCATTTTAGAAAGTGCTGTGTCATACAGAGGGACTTTTTAAAACCATAACCATCTTTAATTTTGTTCATACTTAAAGATAGTAACTAAACAGCCACTAAGGCCCCAACTAAAACACTTTAGCAACTGTACATATTTAAAACCAAACGAATGCCAGTATCAAAAACTAATTTTTCTTAGATGCACTAGTCTTTCAGAGACAATCCTTCCTTATTGTTCTATGAAGTCCAACCCAAAATATTCCTCTCTGAATCCTCAGACAAGTGTGAAAACTATCCTCCAAAACATGGAAGGGCTTAATCAAATGTTTTCTCTCTTATTTGAAATTCCCATTAAGCAAATCAAAACCAGATTTAGGAAACAGAGACAACAGATGCTAAAGCAAACATGAGGAAATTAGCACACCCAACATATTACAGTGCACTGCTGTTCTGTTTAGGAGCGTCCCACCGCTGATTACAGATCTGGCATGCTGTGGTCATGGGTGGACCACCGACCTGAACCAAAGCCCAGATACTCTAAGTGATGAAACTACTAGTCAAACATGCTTTTCACTTTTTGTTTATTTCAAGCATGCTAAAAATGGCCCAGTGCACTTCCTGTATTATCATAGAACTTTAAGTAATATTCATCGTTTAATCAAAAGGAAACTATATTTTGCATAAAAAGTTATTTTCATTGCATTATCGCACTGTTTTAATGACTGTTAAATACAAATATCAGTGTACTTATTGTAACACGTCCTGGTCAGACATTTTTTATTTGGTTATGAATTAGAACAAAAATGGGTTATGCTTTATTTTAAGGCGTCCATGTAACAGTGTAACTATACATTTACTGTAAGTACTGAATAATAATAATTAACTACATCTACTTACTATAGGGTTAGGATTGGGGTTTGGTTAAGGTTAGTTGTGTGGAATTATGCACAATTTATATTAATTACTATAGTAACATTTTACTGTAAAATAAAGCGTTGCCCAAAAATGTATACTTTACTGATATATCATATTTTCCCTTTTAAGGTGATGAAAAAAAAAATCTATTGAGAAAAATGCCACAACAAATAACTTTTGAATTTATGGTGAATATTGCCTGAAGAAAGAAAGAAAAGGATTCCAACCAACTTTTAGAGAAGAAAATGCCATTTTCTTAAAATTCCCTAGATAGAAACTGTATTATGGGTAATCAGATTTCATAAATTAAAATAATAATTGTGCTCTTAGTTGAAATGCTTTTAATCTTTTCACGTAAAAGCCAAAGATTAAAGAGTAAACACAGTACGGTGAAGCCCAGTTCCACTTGAAACATTAGTAACTGTAATTTTCCGAGCAAAAATAACTTGGACCTTGGTGATGCCATGTTTTCTAGCCAACAGTATTCTTAGATGCCAATGCCAGTGCCAGATTGTCTTGGTTATCACAGAACTGGATCTGAAATGCAGTTCCAGCCATCTAAATGCTTGAAGGGTAATCCCTGATAGGACAACAAAGTCTATAGCTTTCGAGCTGTTTGAGTATTCTTGCACTCTGAGTCACGTATGTGGTTAGAGTCATTCAGAGAAGGACCTTTGGTTGGAATCAGGGCAGGGTCAAGGTTTGGGTTTACAATTAATCAGTTTTCTCTTTTTATCTCTCCATCTCCCTGCCAAGTCCAAGTGGTTCCCTCTCTTCCCTCTTGGCACTGGAGCAGGCTTGTGTTACAACCTCTTCAAATAACTTCAACAAAAGATCGCTTCACCTCTTTGTGTCACGTTTTTATATTGCTTTGACTACACAAGAGTTCTGGATAGCGGAAGTGCTTCGGATTTCCACTTTAAACTGAAGAGCTCCAGGTGTCGTCTCTCTCCTTTTCACGCTAACTTTAGAGAGGAATGTCAAGCCCAAGCATCCATCATCACTAAAAACATACATGTGTACACATAATTTGTATGGTCAATCCAGGCCACATACCTCAACGGTTTGGGTTTATGTATTTTTGAATCTATATTCATAGTTTTAATGCAAGCTTGTTGTTTGTAATGGCCTCCCAAGACTATCCCACATGTACATTTAGGTTATCTTTGCCTGCACGGCAGATGCGATCTGGAAAAGCACTTGAGCTCAGAGCGTTTCTGTACTTACTACACCTCTTTACTCAGAGCTCACCGAGGCAAGAAACCACAGAAATGTCCAAGCAAAAGAGCTTCCAGTTCCTGTCCAACAAGTCTTGTATGGCACAAAACAGACCGTCTTGTGAATGGGAATGTGTGCCAACAAAAGCAGATTAAATAACTGGTGTTTTTAGTCAAAGGTCAAGCCGACTTCATGTTAACTCAACTCCCACCGATCCAATCTGACTGTGTAAAGAAATGTATTGGTAAAAAAAAAGAAGAAAGGTGGGCCAAAATGGTTATTCTATGGCAGGGGTCGGCAACTTTTGTTATGAAGTGCCTTTTTTAATCCATATGGGGATTCTAGTTGGGACTATTTAACTGATCGGATAGCTGTTTGTTAAATCTGTTCCATTTATACTTGGCAACATAACTGTGTCCATGCAAGACCAATAAAAATCTAATCTTAAATTCCCGAGCTATATGCAAATTTAATGGAGTTCACGTCAAAGAAAGTAAGATATGAGCTTCATTTTTATTTTATATTATCATTATCCAGTTTCATGATCAACGACAAGAATTGGAGAGGGACTTGTAAATGACATAATTTAATGTCACCGCTTTGAATGAAGACAACTGTGTGTTGATTTTCAGGATGTGACACTGAACTTTCAGTTTCATTTGTGGCAGTTTGTATGTCGGCTTGCTGAAGAGATGCTCAGTTACTCTAGCGCTGTCATATTGGGGTACCGAAGCTGTTAAAACACACTCTCGCATGTTTAGTTTTTACCATTTTAGTAAAATTTACATATGTGGCTTCAACAATCAGATGCATTTGGTCCAGTTTCATCTGAAATGCAGAAAAATTACCTCTATTTTGGTCTTTTCACGATCCGATCAGAAAAAACACATGAAGTGATCAGATACACATGAACAGGGTCTCAATATACTTGTTGTTTGAATATCTTCAAAATTTATTGCATTAACTACGTAACATATCTGCGCGTGATGTGCGGTGGTTTGTCAGAGCTGTGCGCTTTCATTGACTTGCACAGTTTAATTCCCACACGTTAAAGGGATAGCTCACTCGAAAATGAAAGCTATCCTATGATTTACCTTCAAACCATCCAAGGTGTATATAAATATCTTCTTTCATACGAATACAAGCAGAGATTTAAAAATATCCTGGTTCTATCAAGCTTTACAATGGTAGTGAATGGGGGGGGGGTTTGAAGCCCCCCCAAAAATGCATCCATCCATCATAAATATAATCCATATGGCTCCGGGGGGAGGTTAGGGTTCGGCCCTCTGAAGTGAAGAAATGGGTTTTTGTAAGAAAAATATACAATAACTTAGCCAGACGACTGTACGCACAATTATTAACCACGGGGAGCTGTATGGATTATATTTATGATGGATGGATGCATTTTTTGAGGGGCTTCAAAATACAATCGCCATCCTCTACCATTATGAAGCTTGGAAGACCAAGAATATTTCTAAATGTATCTCTGATTGTATTCGTCTGAAGATAGTCATATTCACCTAGTATGGCTTGCGAGTGAGTAAATCATGGGATCATTTTCATTTTTGGGTGAACTATCACTTCAATCGTATTTATAACTTAATAAAACAAGCTGTTTTAGAATGAGGAATGATTACTTCAAAGTGTAGATCATATGCAGGTAAGAGGTACTTTATCTGAATGAAATACATACACCCCTCTCACTTTTGCTCACGCACCAGCGATTACCCTGACATAGGTTGCCAGTCCCTGTTCTGTGGCGTCTCTGCAAAACCTTTTTTTTTTTTAAATATTGCACATGGTTTAAGGTCAAAGTCATCAATACTCACTCTCGCAGAGTCTCCTCCTCAACCTGCCCCTGATCTTGTCAATGGCGTCAAAGTCCGTCACGTGGAACACGTGAGCACTTTTGGGCTCCGCGGCGATCTCCTCCAGCTCCTCCCGAAGAGCTTCCCCAATCCCTACGGCGAACAACCTGATTCCAGCAGCCGCTGCAGCAAGCGACGGCTCCAAAACAAAATCCTGACTCCTGCCGTCCGTTAGCAAGATCGCAACTTTCTGAATACCCTTGGCGGCAGGCCTCGCCCCAGTCCGCTCTGTGAAGATGTTGTTGGTGGTGAAGCTGATGGCGTCTCCAGTCTTGGTGTTCCCACCCAGGTAGCGGATGTTCCCAGCGGCACGCTTGACCTCTTCGAGAGTTTTGTACCTGCCCAGGTTGAATTCGGTGGTGGGACGGTCGCTGTAGCGAACCACGGCCACACGTGTCTTCTCCGGACCCACGTCAAAAGATTCCACCAGGTTTGCCACCCACTGCCGGATCTTCTCGAAGTTTCCCTTGCCCACACTGGAAGAGGTGTCCAAGATGAATACCAGATCATAGTGGACGTTCTTGCAACCTGGGACAAAAGACATGCAATTTTACAGACAGTGTGTATACAGTTTAGCCACAGATTTACGTGGTTTGTGTTTCTGTCAGTGTACCGTGGTCCGGTTGGATAATACATGGACTGAATTTTTCAGAGAGCTCAAAGCTATTAGTATACGTCAGGTGCAAAACCTCAGTATGCACACATTACAACAGACTCATTGAAAGTCAGAATTAGAACCACCAAGCTAAAGTTAAACAGGGGATGTGGTTAGGGGTCATGAAAACAGTATATTTAGGCTAGTATGTGACCTCACCTGCCCTTTGTCCTTCAACACCCCCTCCGTAGAGAGTCAGAGCCAGTATGGTCAGGACCAGAGAGATCCTGAGGCTGAATCTAAACTCCATTTCCTTCTCCGCTGTTGTTCGCTAATATTCCTCTTAAGGTGTGATGATCATCAAGTTGCTGCTCCTGCGGAGACACGAGAACAAATGTGAGGTGATCAGTCATTCTGACTCGGAGCTGAGTTATGTTGATAGATTGCAAACAGAAGTGGAGAGTATGATTCATGTTAGCTGTGTGCTATACACAGTATTTTTCTTACTGATGTACTGCTGGTGCAGCCCACATTAATCCTGATTTGTACCTTCCAAGTTGCCGTTTTAGTTTGAGCCAATAACAAAATGAACCAACATGCTCATAAACACAGTGCAAGACTATTTTACCATTTTAATTACAATATAAATACAATTCTTATTGTTATTACAATTGTGTGTTACACATAAAATGTCTTATAAAATCACTTATAATAATTGGTAGGAAATTAGTATTTATATATATTAAAAAAAATAATTTTCTTTATGGATTTTCTGTCTTACTTTGGGATGAAGTGTGACTTAGACATCCATGAGATTCATCCATGTGACTGATGGACACCTCTGGAAATGTAGTTGTTCCAGGTATGATTTGTTAAGAACATGTTGAAGACATGAGGCTTGTTTTCTATAGACAGATACACGGGGCTGGGTGGGTTACTTTTAAAATGTATTTCACTACAGATTACAAAATACATGCTTTAAAAAGTAATTTGTAACGCATTTCGCTACATTACTCAAGTTTAGTAAATTAATCTAAATACTTTAGAATACTTTGGAATACTAATAATTGTGGAACAAACACAAAAAAGGTAATAGCAATTTTTTATCTCACAATTCTGACTTTTTCCCTCAGAATCGTGTGATATAAAGTTGCAATTGCGAGTTATAAAGTCCGAATTATGAGATATAAACTCGCAATATTGAGAAAAGTCAAAATGATGATAAAATCGCAATATTGAGAAAAGTCAGAATTATGAGAAATAAACTCACATACTAAATTCACAATTGCAAGAAAAAAAGTCAGTATTGCAAGTTCATATCTCCCAATTCTGACTTTATAACTTGCAAGTGTGAGTTTAAATCTCGCAATACTGAATTGTGAAATGCAAACTCACAATTGTGAGGGGAAAAAACAAATTGTGAGAAAAAGATGCAGTGACGAGTGAATTATAAAATGACTCACAAAATGTGAAAACAGTCGAAAACATGAAACTTAACTCCTCTTTTTCAGACGGTCACAGTCAGAGAATCACCAATCGCTGTTTAAATGACATTAAAACTCAAAGTAATCACTTTGGTAATCTAAAACACTTTTCAGATGTAACTGTAATCGGATTACCACCCATTTCAAATGTAACTGTAATGAAATACAGTTACACAAATTTTGTATTTTAAATATGTAACTAAGTTACTTGTATTTCGTTACTCCCAACCCTCCAGGTACATATTATGTGTATTATATAGGTCACCATCAGGAAACCAGAGTAAACAAGGTAGGGAAATAAAAAAAAAAAACCCAGAAAGTTTATGTCCAACTGCAATTCATTCCCCTGTTCACCAAACTACACACAAACCACTGGCGACTAACTTCGCTCCTCTGGCTAAGCCGAACTGATGTTTCTCTGTAAATAGGGTGTTCATCTGATTTAGCGGAGTTCAGTTCACCCCAGGGAGCACTGTCATCACAGAGTGAGGGAACAACATTGGGAAGAACTGAATTATGGGTTGCAGAGCCGTGATGATGTGGCAATCTCTCCTCACAGGCAATTTCAGCTAAGTTCTCTATAACTTTCAGGTGCATTGAGTTGCTATTTTCCTGAAAAACCTTCCAGGACAATAGAATGAACTTCATCAATGGCAAATGGGACTTTGATGACTTTTAAGAATGGCATCAATAAAGTTACTGATTTAAAAGTCCCCATTCCATGTTTCCAGTGCTGATGCATCTATGGAAAACTGCCTATTTTGGGATCTGTCAGACCAATAGAAAACCAGCCCTGTTCCTCGTGAACTGATGTTCAGAGGCCTCCTCTCACATAATTCAGTGTCTTTTCTTTGTTGCTTTTCATTCCTCTCCCTCCCTTCATGAAGGTTTGCACTATCATCATATGACCCAGAAAGTCTTGCTTGCTCTTTGCTTTTGGTCTTAAAAGCCCACAGTATATCCCAGCATGGCGAGCTCTTTGAACCCTTTGACCAGAGCAGGTCTTCTCATGTTTCTTTGAGGCTGTGAAAATATCCTGCATTCGTTTAACTTGTAACATTTTCTGTACATATTTGCTGTAAACAACATTTAAACTGGTTTTTCATGCCTCTGTGAAAACAAATAGCCTCCTGTAACTTCCTTCTCTCTTTCAAATTACTTTATTTAAAAAAATTATTATTTATTTTTAGATTTCAGACATCATATTATATATATGGCCATCTGTCCAGTTTTTTTGTTTTTTTTTTACAGTCTGTTCAGCAGTGCAAAGTATTAAAGGGCACTTTGTTTTTCCAGCTCTTTGGTCAAGCTATTAGCCCAAATTACCTGTTCCGTCTTTAAAAACTAATGGACCTGTACTTGGTTGAAAAAAAAAAAAAGAAGATTAAAAAAACAAAATTCTTTTCATAACTGAAATGAAATGGTTGTGGAAGTGAACACCCAGTTCTGCTTTTAGCTGTTCTGTTCACTTTTACATATGTTGGTCAAAACCCATTTTATAGTACATATTTATAGGTCACTGTACTATATGGAACCTGGGAGTAAGTGCCATGCTCAAGGGCACAATGGTCATGGTCAACAACCTTACGTTTACCAGCCCTACAACCCATATATATAGGTTGTATAATATATATATATATATATATATATATATATACATACATTTATTTTTTTTTTGGCCAGACCACTCATCTACCATCTTTTATTTACCAGCCGTTTGACTTACAGACTTGACAACCTACAATTGTTTACCAGTCCTATGACCTACAACCTTTGCATTACAAGCCCTAAAACCTTTTGTTCACTATCCATACAACATAAAACCATTTAGTTACCTGCATCCAATGACCTGCATTCTTTCACCGACCAATTTACAACATTTTACTTATTGGACGTATAAGTATAACATGCCATTTTTGGTTTATAACAATCCACAATCTTTTGGTTACAGACATAATTGAATGACCCAGTTACCCTTATTTCATTATTAAACAATTTGCAATTTTCAAAACCAATAAAAGATCGTTTTTGTATTGTCTGCAAGAACATTTTTCATTTTTGAAATCTTTTAATGTGTCTATCTCCACTAACACTCTAGGGCCCAATTGCGGCCAAACTCCAAAACTCGGCTAAACGACCAGCCTGGGAGCAACCTGCAGATGAACAAACCAGAAATCTTCTCTCTTCCTCTTCTGAAATGTTAAAAACAGCCTTAACTTCAACTAAAGTTCCCCAAAAAGCAGAAGAACAAAGAAAGCACTAGTTGTAGGGCTATCAAGACATATTCATAAACATCCTAGAGCGAAAATCAAACACTGTTTGCTGATGGTATTCAGTTGGGAAATGATTGATAAACTCTTACCTGTACGGTCAATCCGTAGGAGCAAAAAGATCTTCTTCAACCTCCTCCAGAAACACACCACACAGACAGCTGAAGTATTAAAGCAGCATCCTCCTAGAAATAAAGCTCCAGGTAAGGTCATGCACAGGTGTGATTACACACACACACACACACACACAGTAATCCTGCAGTGAGGAGCACGGTGTTGTGGATCCTACTCTCCTCTGCTGGGAGGTGGGAGGGACGAGGAACTGCTCCTCTAAGTGTTGGGTTTCAGTGGGGACGGGATGGCTGCCCTGCCCTGTTCATGCACATAAAACAGGGCTCTGACAGACTGCACCAATTATAGAGCAACTTTCCGGGATATTTTTGTCACTTTCTTTCTCGTCATCTCTTTCTTTTTCTCTCACACCAGTTCTCTCTCCCCTTGTCTCCATGGCTTTAGGGATAGAGTCTTCTCTCCAGGCCAGGCTGAGTCAACGACAGGTTGCCAATGGGACTGATGGGGGATTTTTACCGACAAAGTTTGAGTCTATAGTGAGAGTTCAAATGAGTGAGTGTGCATTTTCATGAAACGGATTTGAAAAGTTGAAAAACTGTGAGCAGGATGGCTCTTTTCTAGTGTGAACGCTCCAGGGTTGTGCAACATTTAGTACTAAAGATTTGGCCAACTTTCATTGAATGAAAATAGTCAATGTAATTATTGGATTGACAGGAAAAAGAATTTACTGAATTATAATTCAGAAAAATTCAACTCAGGCAATTCATTTTGAGAAATTTTTCTACCCTGGTCCACAAAAGTTAATTTATTAAATAGAATAAAATATTTAAATATTATAAATAAAAAAAATCTTCCATTTTAAACATTGTAATTGTACATATCTTTTCAAATGACGAATGTGAACTTGGTTTAACTTAAGAAAGCTTATAAACATAGGGCTTTTCACATTTCAAATAATTAACTCTGGGTCATTGTAACCCAGGGTAAATGGATTACATTATCTTCCTTCAGGTTCCACATTGATCATAATTTACCCCCGGATTAACTTGGTATTCATAATGACGTTTCACACATCCCAAAACCATGGGTTAACGTCCACATTTGCATATTTGCTGTGTCATATTTACTGATTGGACGAACGCAGCACTTAATAAATGTTTACATAAAAGCGTTGCTCATCCTCATATTATTTATTGCCGACCATACAAATAGTTTATCCTGAATGGACTTTTCGAACTATAAAGGTGAGAATGATACGTTCACTTTTACAATTGTTGCTTTTTCTATTACCATTTGACATTTTTAGCCTCAAACGCTGAAACTACTGTTTATACAACATGCAGTGTTTCCATGACTGTCCAAAGCACATGAATATTAAGAACTCTATTGCTTGTCGGTTTCTTAGCTTCTAGTTGTAACATTCTAGCATTGCATCAAGAGCAGGGTTTTATATCCCCGGGTAACCTCATTTGTAAATTACAAGTTAAAGCAGCTTAAAATGGTTACGCTGATAACCTGGGGTTAAGCCCTGTGTGAAAAGACCTATATAGGCTTTGTTGGGGTAGAGTGACCTGTAAGTTAAAGATGGAAGGATGGATGGATGGATGGATGGATGGATGGATGGATGGATGGATGGAAGAATGGATGGATGGATGGAAGATTGGAAGGGTGGATGTATGGATGGAAGATTGGAAGGGTGGATGTATGGATGGATGGATGGAAGGGTGGATAGATGGAAGAATGGAAGGGTGGATGGATGGATGGATGGAAGGTTGGATGAATGTAAGGAAGGATGTATGGGTGGGAGGGTGGATGGATGGATAGTAGAGTGGATAGATAGAAGGATGGATGGAAGGGTGGATAGATGGATGGATGGAAGGGTGGATGGATGGATGGATGGAAGGTTGGATGAATGGAAGAATGGATGTATGGATGGATAGAAGGGTGGATTGATGGAAGGGTGGATAGATGGATGGATGGATGGAAGGGTGGATAGATGGATGGATGGATGGATGGATGGATGGATGGATGGATGGATGGAATGGTGGATTGAAAGGTGGATGGATGGATGGATGGATGGATGGAAGGTTGGATGAATGGTAGGATGGATGTATGGATGGATAGAAGGGTGGATGGATGTATGTATGGATGGATAGAAGGGTGGATAGATGGAGGGATGGATGGAAGGGTGGATAGATGGATGGATGGATGGAAGGGTGGATGGATGGAAGGATGGAAGGGTGGATGGATGGATGGATGGAAGGGTGGATAGATGGATGGATGGATGGAAGGGTGGATGGATGGAAGGGTGGATAGGTGGAAGAATGGAAGGGTGGATGGGTGGATGGATGGATGGATTATGGATGGATGGATGGAAGGTTGGATGTATGGATGGATGAATGGAAGGATGGATGGATGGATGGAAGGGTGGATGGATGGAAGAATGGAAGGGTGGATGGATGGAAGATTGGAAGGGTGGATGTATGGGTGGATGGATGGAAGGGTGGATAGATGGAAGAATGGAAGGTTGGATGGATGAATGGAAGGATGGAAGGGTGGATAGATGGAGGGATGGATGGAAGGGTGGATAGATGGATGGATGGATGGAAGGGTGGATGGATGGAAGGATGGAAGGGTGGATGGATGGATGGATGAAAGGGTGGATAGATGGATGGATGGATGGAAGGGTGGATAGGTGGAAGAATGGAAGGGTGGATGGATGGATGGATGGATGGATTATGGATGGATGGATGGAAGGTTGGATGTATGGATGGATGAATGGAAGGATGGATGGATGGATGGAAGGGTGGATGGATGGAAAAATGGAAGGGTGGATGGATGGATGGATGGAAGATTGGAAGGGTGGATGTATGGGTGGATGGATGGAAGGGTGGATAGATGGAAGAATGGAAGGTTGGATGGATGAATGGAAGGATGGAAGGATGGATGGAAGGATGGGAGGGTGGCTGGATGGGAGGGTGGATGGATGGATGGATTAGTCAGACAGACACTCCAGGATCTGTGTGCCAATACAAATTGTACTTTCAATCTCTTTAAACACTAGCATTATCTAAATGTCAAAGTATTAGTCGAGTTAATCTCCCAGAGGAAAACCAATAAAAAAAGACTTTTTGTACCTTAAGAGCTTATTGTTAACTATACTGAGGTCGTGTCAGCTGGCCGAATGTCTTGCTGTTTTTAGTTTTAATTTTTCCTGTTAGACGTCTTGTTCTTTTAGGCCGAACATGCCAGATATCCTGTGTGCACGGCGTGTCTCTTAAGACCCTCTCTCCCTTTCCCTTCTGTCTTACTTTTCATGTCTCATCTGGACATCTTACCACAGAGTACTTTCACAGGCATCGGACACACACGAAATCTCACAAACATCCACTTTCCAAACTCCCTAAATCCCATCTTTATGCACAGTAAAACATATCAACAACCGAGCCACACAGCAATAAACATCCCACTGTAAAATCATGCAGGAAGTAACTGCTCGTGCTTCATGCTGTTGAAAAGAAACAAGATCTATTTCCATCCTCTACCTTTGTAAGGGGTCTCGCCGGAGGTCACACTAACTTTAGCGCAGGGCAAAGTCCAGCAGAGGACAACTGATGGTTTGGCACAGATGCAAAGAGTGACGAGGAAGTCAAGTTTATACATTCTTTGAACTTAAGTGAGGAGACATATAAAGGTCATTCAGATCTGTTTCTGTAATTAAGATTTCATTGTAGAAAAACGTAATTACAGCTTGAGCTGTAGAAGAAGAAGGTATTTGTATTTGCTGCCAGTTTCTTTTAAATACAACAAACAGTTACAAACTCTAGTGGTCAGTGGACTTTAATGGTGTTCTCCATTGGCAGCCAGTTGATTAGTACAACAGAGACTCATGTTTATACAACCATGAATCTTAACTAGATGAAGTAAGTGCTCTAATACTGACTTAAAACCAGTTTGGGTCATGTTTTCATCCTGGTGCTCTCTCTGCCTCTTTTAATTAAAAAATTACCACTACTACTAATGAGATGTTCATCAATTCAAAGCCCATCTGCAGTTAGAACGCTCAGTGTAAACAGCTACGTTGAATTGGACAAACCTAGTAAAAATGGTTTTAAAAACGATTGGTAAACAGTACCCATATCCCATAATAACCATAGTTTTACACAGTGTCATTTTAGTGATATTCTGTGAAAGCCATTATTAGTCAATTGGCACTGTAATGACTTTGGTCCCGAGAGAGGAGCCAGGTTTATTTATTTATTAATCTCAGAATGTGTCAGACACAGCAACATTTTATCGATTTATGCAAATAGGAAAAGAAACACCGCGATCATTTAAATTTTTATCGGCTGTCGTGAACAATATTGACAAATTCTTTGTGTAGACTGTCAATGTGGACGTTCTATTTTCATCTAGTTTTAGCAACAATAATCATCTTATATAAAGAATGGATTTTATTACACATGGCTCACTGGAATACTGGATTCTGATTGGTCAGTTGTAGCGTTCTGCAGGTAATTCTGTATAATAATATAAAAACTGCATAAATCAATATTTTAAAGCAACATACCACAGGTGGATGGAGCCATTTTTACTTAATTAACATTACCATACCTTCCAGTTAATCACAGCACATCATTTTATATTACAACTTTTCTGAAATGCTATGTTCAAATATGCAAATTAGGCAGCATTTAAATAAAATGCATATATACATACACACACACACACAGATTTTTATTATTATCTTCTGAGTACGTTTTTTTTTTTTTTTTTTTGGCGATAATCACTGACTATATGCAATTATATACAAATATTTGAATCAGGAATGTTGTGCTGTTTTCTACATTACTGAGCTGTTTTCCCATCTAAAGCCAAGAGGGAAAAATGGCTCTATTGCCATGTTCAAGTCTCAAACCCCAACACCACGTGTTGCACTTCCTCTTCGGGTCAAAGAGTCAGAACACGGCTTCCTGAATGTCATTACCAGCCATCCTTCTCCCAACTTTACCCACTGCCTCCATCTCACAAATCCCGGGTTCCCGTGGGTTCCTCCGCGATGCCTTTTCCAGCACACGGTTGGCATCTCTGATGGCCTTCTCGGCGGCAAGCTGACCAGGGCCGGCTGAGGGCTGTTTGCTCTCATCAGCAGATAATCCACCTGTTGATGAGCTGGATTTGCTTTGATCCTCCTCTAGCCGCTGGGTCCTTCGCAGTCTTAGACGCCTCTCGACTGCATCGTGATTCTTAGCGGGAGTGGCTGATTGGCTGTTGCCGTGCACTGATTGGCAGACGCTCTCGGGATTAGCTTCCCATTGCCCCGCCTTCTTCCCCATTGGTCTATCAGAACCGAGCTTGACTTGATTGACAGGTAGCAGTGGTTTATGGTGCTCTGTGATGGTACTCAGCGGGGAGCGTTCTGGTGACTTGG
The DNA here is from genome assembly GCA_037194245.1 of Opsariichthys bidens. Taxonomy (NCBI): domain Eukaryota; kingdom Metazoa; phylum Chordata; class Actinopteri; order Cypriniformes; family Xenocyprididae; genus Opsariichthys; species Opsariichthys bidens. The sequence goes on from CM074306.1 coordinate 8,330,538, forward strand.
CTGGCCCGTCCTCCCAACAAATCTTTGCTTTTCTTGGATACGTCTCAACAGACTTACGGCCTGCTGCTTTGGCCTCTTGAGCGCTTTTGATCTTCTGCCTCTGTGCCTGTAGGGGGAGCTCTAGCGGAGCAAGTTTCAGAGGGCGTCTCGGAGGGAGATTCTCAGCCTCTTTCTCTCGCTCTGAGGGCTGAGCAGGAGCTCTTCCCTGATCCTGTATGGAGGAGGAAGTGGAGAATGAGGAGGAGCAAACAGACTCCTCAGCATGTGTCGGTAACAGATGGAAGGCAGGTGAGCGTGAGAGACGGCCCTTTTTAGACACCAGCTGAATCCCACAACCACTTTGGATCGTCGTATTTTTCCCCTGGCAGGTCAAACTTTCCTGAATCTGTAACAAACACACATGCAAAAGTTGTGATATTTGCATGCAGTTTTCCATGACACTTTTTTTAATGGAAAAAATTATACAAATCAAATTTGGACATTTTCATTTTAAGATGTTAAAAAACGTTTGATCTGCAGGTTTATGCTTAAAATTGCTTTTGTGTACACATACATTATGGCATAAAATGGCATAAATATGGATTTCTGGTAACACTTTACAGGTTCATCAGTTAACAAGATTAGTTAACATGAACTAATAATGAAGTTCACTTCTACAGAATTTATTAATCTTTGTTCATTTCAACATTTACTAATACATTATTAAAATCTTGTTAACATTAGTTAATGCACCGTGAACTAACATGAACAAACAATGAAAAACTGTATTTTCATTAACTAACGTTAACGAAGATTAGTTAATACAGTATATATTGTGGTTACATTTGTAAACATTTACATTTATGTATAATTGGTAATTGGTGTGTGTATATATAATTTTAATAAAGAACACAATAATCATGTTTACACTGTAGGGAATATATTTATATTTCATTTGCAACTATTTCTTACATTATAATATTTTGTCAAATTAAATAAGAAAAATTTACCCTCATGTTAAACATGAATATTCATTGATTTTCTCTCTATTATGATCATTTTTAATCATCTTAACATTCCTTTACATTACTACAGTATTCTTATATTCGGGCGTCACAGAATGTTTTATTACTGATTTAAAAATACACCAGCTTCATTCTGAAAGTGGAGTATCAGTTGTAACTCTAACAATTCAGTCACAGCTGAACAGATGAATAAATAGAATAGAATAGAATAGAATAGAATAGAATAGAATAGAATAGAATAGAATAGAATAGAATAGAATTCTTGTATACTCACAACTGATGCCATAATTTCCTGTGTGTGTTTTTGCCGAATCATCAGGCTGTGCGTGTTTGTTTCTTCCTCTGTCCTGACCTGCACGAGACTGTGACTTTGCAGAGAGAGAGAGAGAGAGAAAGAGAGAGGTTGTGTTATACTGACACCGGTCTCAGTGATTGACAGTAAGTTCCTTATGAGGATTTGGGTCAGTGTGCAGGTGTGTCGTGATCTTTGCTGATGTCAAAGCCACTTCAAACACAAACACAAACCCACATGTGCTCTCATGGACACATGGCCTTCTTTCCTGATACTGATGAACACATTTTGTTGTCAAATGTTTAGTAGAAAATGTGATTGTTTTGTCAGCAGGCACCAGATGGCGCTACAGACTGCAGCCTCAAATGTGCATGACTGTGGAATGTGGAATGCTGCACTGCCTACAATTTTGTTTTAAAAAAGTACTATGTTTAACATCACAGCTATCATTTTATGTTAAATGAACTAAAATAATTTGCACTGTTTCATTTCAACAATCAAATATTGAGTCAAAATAGAGATCATTGAGCATATCGCATTGTGAAGTACAGTGCTGCTGTGGGTTTTGTTCGCTTACAACACAATTTTGCTAATTGTTCTGAATTCTCTGGGTAAAAACAACAGATAAAATCTAAATCTACACATGTGGAAATGTAAAGCAAGCAAATGATCCCCGATTTGATGATCTTACTCTCCATTTGCGAGGCGGAATGAGATATCCAGTAGCCTAATCTTCTCTCAAAGTCCTCATAGTCACCCTGAAATCCTCTTCTTCCATGCTGGGGCTGATGGGATTATATGTATGGCTGTGGTGTTGAGCGAGAGCTGATCCTGGTGACCTAGAGCAGGGAAAGTGCTGTCATAATCCGGACTGAGCCACACGGGGCGCGACAGCCTGAAAAAGCAAGCTGACCATATATTCGCAGAAGCATGAGTGCAGAGACACCGAAATTGGTTTCGAAAGGGCAATGGGCTTAATGAGCATCAGTGCCGCACAGGCTCTCAAATCTGGTGAAGAATTGTAACAATCTGCCTGAAACCCCACGCCTTCAAGGCAGCCATATCCATCTGTCCTTATCCGCACACAGATGTGATTGTTCAGATGGAGCCAGCTGATAATGGTGCTTTTGTGTGCATTTCCTTTCCCCATTCTCATTTTTGCTCTGGTTCACAATATTGTTGGGCTGTGAGGAACTACAGATAACCCATTCACTTCAAAGCCACTGCAGGTGAACATGACATAAACTTCGAATACATATACTTAGCTTGTTTGAAATGAGTGTTGCTCAGTGGTTGTTTCTAAGGTGTTCTGGCTGTTTGCCAGGGAGGTGCTAGCTAATGTTCTGGGTGTCACTGAATATTTGCCAGGGTGTTCTACGTGACTGCTTGGGTGTTGCTAGGGTGTTATGGGTGGCTGCAAAGGTGTTGCTAAGTGGACACTAGGTTGATCTAGGTGGATGTCCTGGTACTGATAAGTGTTTGGTTTTCTGGGGAGTTGCCAGGGCTGTTCAGTAGTTGCTAGGGTGTTCTAAATGGCTCCCAGGATGTTACTAAGGTGCTCTGGGTGGTCACTAGGGTGTTGTATAGGGTGTTGCTAAGTTGATCTGGGTGGTTGCCAGGGTATTACTAAGGTGTTCTGGGTGTTTGCCAGGGTGGTGCTAGCTAATGTTCTGGGTGTCACTGAATATTTGCCAGGGTGTTCTACATGGCTGCTTGGGTGTTGCTCAGGTGTTCTGGGTGGCTGCAAATGTGTTGCTAAGAGGAGACTAGGCTGATCTAGGTGGATGTCATGGTACTGATAAGTGTTTGGTTTTCTGGGGAGTTGCCAGGGGCTGTTCAGTAGTTGCTAGGGTGTTCTAAATGGCTCCCAGGATGTTACTAAGGTGCTCTGGGTGGTCATTAGGGTGTTGTATAAGGTGTTGCTAAGTTGATCTGGGTGGTTGCCAGGGTATTACTAAGGTGTTCTGGGTGTTTGCCAGGGTGGTGCTAGCTAATGTTCTGGGTGTCACTGAATATTTGCCAGGGTGTTCTACATGGCTGCTTGGGTGTTGCTCGGGTGTTCTGGGTGGCTGCAAATGTGTTGCTAAGTGGGCACTAGGCTGATCTAGGTGGATGTCATGGTACTGATAAGTGTTTGGTTTTCTGGGCTGTTGCCAGGGGCTGTTTCAGTAGTTGCTAGGGTGTTCTAAATGGCTCCCAGGATGTTACTAAGGTGCTCAGGGTGGTCATTAGGGTGTTGTTTAGGGTGTTGCTAAGTTGATCTGGGTGGTTGCCGGGGTATTGCATATGTGTTCTAGGTGGCTATCATGGTGTTGCTCAGTTGTTGCTAGGTTGTTCCGGGTGGCTGACCAGGTTTATGGTTCTCAAGGTGTTACTTGGGTACTCTGGGTGGCTGCCAGGATGTTGCTGAGTGGTGGCTAGGGTGTCTGGCTAGCAGGGTGTTGCTAAGTAGTTGCTAGGGTTTTCTGGATTGATGCCAGGGTCTTGATATGGTGTTCTGGGTGGCTGCCTGGGTGTTGCTAAGTGGTTGCTAGGCTGATCTAGGTGGATGTCATGGTACTGATAAGTGTTTGGTTTTTCTGGGGAGTTGCCAGGGGCTGTTCAGTAGTTGCTAGGGTGTTCTAAATGGCTCCCAGGATGTTACTAAGGTTCTCTGGGTGGTCATTAGGGTGTTGTATAAGGTGTTGCTAAGTTGATCTGGGTGGTTGCCAGGGTATTACTAAGGTGTTCTGGGTGTTTGCCAGGGTGGTGCTAGCTAATGTTCTGGGTGTCACTGAATATTTGCCAGGGTGTTCTACATGGCTGCTTGGGTGTTGCTCGGGTGTTCTGGGTGGCTGCAAATGTGTTGCTAAGTGGGCACTAGGCTGATCTAGGTGGATGTCATGGTACTGATAAGTGTTTGGTTTTCTGGGCTGTTGCCAGGGGCTGTTTCAGTAGTTGCTAGGGTGTTCTAAATGGCTCCCAGGATGTTACTAAGGTGCTCAGGGTGGTCATTAGGGTGTTGTTTAGGGTGTTGCTAAGTTGATCTGGGTGGTTGCCGGGGTATTGCATATGTGTTCTAGGTGGCTATCATGGTGTTGCTCAGTTGTTGCTAGGTTGTTCCGGGTGGCTGACCAGGTTTATGGTTCTCAAGGTGTTACTTGGGTACTCTGGGTGGCTGCCAGGATGTTGCTGAGTGGTGGCTAGGGTGTCTGGCTAGCAGGGTGCTGCTAAGTAGTTACTAGGGTTTTCTGGATTGATGCCAGGGTATTGATATGGTGTTCTGGGTGGCTGCCTGGGTGTTGCTAAGAGGTTGTGAGGGTGTTCTGCGTGGCTGCCAGGGTGTTGCTAAGTGGTTGCTAGGGTGTTCTGGGTTGATGCCAAGGTATTACTAAGGCAATTCTGGGTGGCTTCCTGGGTGTTGCAAAGTGGTGGCTTGGGTGCCTGGCTGCCTGGCTGTTGCTAAGTGGCTGCCAGGGTGTTGCTAAGTGGCTGCTAGGGTGCCTGGCTGCTAGGGTGTTTGGTATAATTCTAAGTTGTTGTTTCATGCCTAAAAATGTGACAATTTTTTCAAATTCTCTTTCATCACTAGGTGCCATACATACAATGTTATGTCTCTGAGCTTCTCTGAGCTCTCACAGCCTTCTCAAGATGTTTCCAGCCATCCTAATAGAGAAAAATACGTTTTTCTCGTCAGATGCCTGGTGGAGTTCATTGAACGTGTCTGAGCCTGAAGTTGTTTCTGCTGAAATGTCAAACACCTGTAGTGCAAAGAGAAAAAGAGGTTATTACTGCAAAGACGAGAATCTCACAGGGTTTGTAACGGTTGGCTCTGCGGTTCTCCAGACAGCCCCACGATGAACAAAAGTGCTCAGATTTAGTCGCAGTCTCCCGTGGAGGGGTCACTGACCGCCTTATATATATGAGGGAATTTCCCATGTATCACTCTTGAAGCACCACAAACATGAGAGTGAGGAAATGAATGACGACAATTATTTTTTTTGATAAATTATTTCTTTAATCCACCCCACATAAATAGTTTAGCACAGAGATTTTGTTGGAAGAGAAAGTCATGAACTCAGATTTGAATGACCAAAAATCAATTTTGTTTCTTTTTTGGAGTTTTTTTGGATTTAATCTTCTGGAGTTTCAGCCCATTTGCATGTTTTTTTACACAAATATAACTTATTTGACATAATGGCAATATGGTGCTAAATGATATACTTTGAAATGAAAAGTACTCTTGGCTAGAAATAAATCCCAAGTCATTTTCGATGATGGTGGATTCATTTTGTCCCAGAATGCCCTAGTGCATTAGCTAAATTTTTCATTACTCTTTATTAAAATTTAAATAGCTTATGAAACTTATGAAGCTAATGCATATATACTTATGTTGTATGACATGCTTTATGCGCATAAAATACTGATTAAAAGTAATAATAACTAATACTTACTTATTTACTTAACAACTACATTCTTTTTTTCAATCATAACCCCCCCCCCCCTCTCTATGTGCATATGCATTATGCAACACATACATGTGTACATAAGCTTGTGTAATATTTCTCTCTCAGCACCTGCATATTACACAGGCCGTTCATATCAGTGATTTATAAAGAGAGAGGTTAGCTTCCCTCCTCGGGTGGCTTGGCTGGGTGCTGAAGCTCTTTTGAGTTGCGTTTTAAATTACAGACTGGATCCAGCACCAGAGATCCAGCCTCCCTCCACCACTGTTCTTATGCTGTCGCTCTCCCCCGGCCTCAAACAGCAGCCTGACAGCTTAATTAGCGAGGAGCCGCGGGAGATGAATAGGGCCGTGGAACATTCGCTTCCACCTACTCAATAAAGGCCGGCATCCAGCTGTAGACCCACGAAACACTGAGGACGTTGATGTCATAGAGGCTGCTGAACTGCAACCTTACGCAGAACCGGGAAAAAGTGTGAAAAGAATATTCATTTGCTGGAGCATTAGCTAATGTACTCTGTTATTGATGACAGCGCTGTGATTAGCATAAGAAATCAGCTCTGTAGAAAAACATACCGTGCAATAGATTCTGTAATGCTCTCGGTCTGGACCAAGAAGATAAGTCAACATAATATCAGATTTACTCTATTTACTATCATAAGTTCATTGTACCATGGAGCCCCTAAAGGGACATGGTGGTGGACTCGGGAGGCAAAATAATAAGTCAATACTTTGCGTTCTCTCGCAGGTGTTTTGTGTTCCCCCGAGAAACTTTTGTGAGAGAACGCAAAAGCGTTGACAAATAATTTTTCCTCCATCTCATTTTTTTTCCCTTCACCATGCCCTCTTTAGGGGCTCTGTTCTTTTGAGTTCTATGCAAGCGAACGCAAAGTTTTTTGGGGGAACGCAAAAGTTTTGCGAGAGAACGCAACGTTTTTTGGGGGAACGCAAAAGTTTTGCGAGAGAACGCAAAAGTATGGACAAATAATTTTTCCTCCATCTCATTTTTTTTTCCTTCACCATACCCTCTTTAGGGGCTTTGTAGTTTTGAGCTCTATGCAAGCAAACGCAAAGTTTTTTGGGGGAACGCAAAAGTTTTGCGAGAGAACGCAACGTTTTTTGGGGGAACGCAAAAGTTTTGCGAGAGAACGCAAAAGTATGGACAAATAATTTTTCCTCCATCTCATTTTTTTTTCCTTCACCATACCCTCTTTAGGGGCTTTGTACTTTTGAGCTCTATGCAAGCAAACGCAAAGTTTTTTGGGGGAACGCAAAAGTTTTGCGAGAGAACGCAACGTTTTTTGGGGGAACGCAAAAGTTTTGCGAGAGAACGCAAAAGTATGGACAAATAATTTTTCCTCCATCTCATTTTTTTTTCCTTCACCATACCCTCTTTAGGGGCTTTGTACTTTTGAGCTCTATGCAAGCAAACGCAAAGTTTTTTGGGGGAACGCAAAAGTTTTGCGAGAGAACGCAACGTTTTTTGGGGGAACGCAAAAGTTTTGCGAGAGAACGCAAAAGTATGGACAAATAATTTTTCCTCCATCTCATTTTTTTTTCCTTCACCATACCCTCTTTAGGGGCTTTGTACTTTTGAGCTCTATGCAAGCAAACGCAAAGTTTTTTGGGGGAACGAAAAAGTTTTGCGAGAGAACGCAAAGTTTCTCAGGAGAAAGCAAAACTTTCGCCAGAGAACACAAAAGCATTGAAATATTTTTTTCTGTCACCATTTGCCTTTAAGGGCTCCGTCCTGATCATATTGTGAACGAGTTTATGTTATTCCAAAGAAAAAAAAATACTATGTTACCTTTACATTTCGGCAGACATCAGCAAACATGTGGCGAAAAACAATGTTAACCAAATAGCTATTTACTCAATGTTTTAGGCTACGGTTGTAGGTACTGCATCTTACAAAGAGAGAAAACTATTATTTAATGCTATCTGACATTAATATAATAAAGGTTAAGAGAAAAATATCACAAAAGATCTGAAAAACAAGTGTTACCATTTGGATACATTGAGATGCTGTGGAGGGACACGGTCAGAAAGCCTCCTTAAAAGTGTGTTACAGCTACATTACTAAAACAGTAACACCAGCAATTCTATAAAAACACCGGTTTTCGATAATTTGTTAATAAAATAGACCTAATGATAGTTACAATTCTTCCATAAAGTATGCAAATTGTTTGCACATCTACTGGCTAACTTTAACTTGGGGAATTTCAGTTGATGAATGCAAATGAGCATGTGGCTCATTGAATCGGATTTTCTAATCAAATCTATTCATTTTATAATAGTTTTACTGCACTGAAATATGCATGATGAAATATAGATGTGCTAATAAAAACATGGAGCTTGTACTTACTGCTCAACATGACTGTAGTAGCTCACGCTCACCGCCTGTCTCGAACAAACGCAGAGCTTTTCTCACTCACTAAAACACAGGCACACACTTTTTATTGGCAGAAAGTGACAGCTTCATATTCTTCCACTCGAGATGTGAGTGTGGTTTCCACAAATAGGTCTGCAGCGAAATTCACAGGCACATTCAGTTCTTTCTTTCTCTCTCTTAAAGTCTTGCACCATCATAGGCTTCATTTAGATTTCACACATCGAGAAGGTGATGTTGCCTCTGTTAGCTCCACAGTGTATAAGCCAAGTTTGCTCTCACTTACATCACACTACAGTAGATCCACACTAACTATCCATAATGCATTACTACTAGAACTTTATCCCATTTCAACTTTCTTTGCAATGAATAAAAGAATTGTCAATGCAAATCGACTGCAAGTGTCTGAACAAGTAGATTCAGTGCAAAGGGAATTTAAGCAAAGGGATTTTTTCCGCAGATTATCAAATCCCCTTAGGCAGGTTGATGTACACTGTTATAATGATAAACATTCACATTTTAGCAAATAAAATGCATTAATTTGTCAAAGTTCCAATGTGGTAATAAGAAACAGGTGCATTACCTTCTCTGATGATAATCGTACACCTGCAGAACAACAAGCATTGCATAGTATCATTTATCCTCCGCAATTTGGTTTAAAGGAGAATTCTGTGTTGACAAACGAACACCTGCGAGCAAATGTTAGCAATTTGTTTCTTTGAACGTCATCTTCTGAGCATGACAGAGATATGGGTAGGGCTATCCCACATCTGCTTTAGAATGTTATGCCACATTGGACAACTTTTAACCTTGGGTTAAAATGTTCGCTCTTATAGAACTGAAAGGGTTTTAGCATATAGCGTTACCATTTTTAACCACAGATTGTGAGGCGTTCCTCAGTGCTTTTGTGTTGTTAACCTCAAAGTTTGGTGTTAGTACAATGTGAATTATTATCTTGGTAAAATATGAGCTGTATGAAAATGTTCTTAACCCACATTTCACATTTCAAGTGTGAAACATTCATGTAGTCAATACTGAATGAGTTATAAACAGACAAACCAGACTGTTTGACGCGTACCATCACACGGTGTGATCAGTCTTGGCTGGTTCCTAGGGCTGGGAATCGATTCCTCGATTCCAAGGCGTTTGGAATCGAGTCGACTCTAAAGGTTGGAATCGATTCCATCAAGGGGAATCGACTTCTCATTTAGTGTCTTTATCAGTTCAACAAAGCTATCATTAATTTGAGTCTTGCTCACTAAAAGTGATTGAAAGTCTGATTAATTTCCTCAAAAAGGTTCTTTCAGATAGTTTGTTTCAATATATAGACTGGGTTGGGGAGTAACGAAATACAAGTAACTTAGTTATGTACTTAAAATACAAAATTTGAGTAACTGTATTTCATTACAGTTACATTTTAAATGGGTGGTAATCAGATTACAGTTACATCTGAAAAGTATTTTAGATTACCAAAGGGATTACTTTGAGTTTTAATGTCATTTAAACAGCAGTTGGTGATTCTCTGACTCTGACAGTCTGAAAAAGCATCCTAAGCTACATTTGTGCTCATAAATTTCATACCCCTTGCAGAATATGCCGCATTTGAATAATTTTAATAAAATAAGAGGGATCATGAAAATTATATTTTTATTTATTACTGTCCTGAATAAGCTATTTCACATTACAGATGACTGAATCTATAAAAATTGCCCCATTCAAAAGTTTGCATATCCTTGAATCTCAACTGACATGTCATTACCTGGATGATCCACAGCTGTTTTCATGTTTTGCTATACAGTGAAAAAGGTAAAAAAAAAAAAAGTAATAATAAATTAATTAAAAAAGAAAAGATAATTGTGAATTTTTATCTCACAATTCTGACTTTTTTTCTCAGCAATTGCAAGATATAAACTCACAATTGCAAGTTATAAAGTCAGACTTGCTTTATAAAAACTTGATATTCAGATTTTTTTCTGGAAAATTGCGAGTTTATATCTCATTTCGGACTTTTCTCAGAAGCCTGAGATTTTTTTCTCAAAATTGAGAGTTTATATCTCAGAATTCTGACTTCTGTTTTTTCAATTCTGACATTTTGTCTCAAAATTGAGCGTTTATAACTCAGAATTGTGAGAAAAAAACTTTTTTGTGTTTGTTCCACAATTAGTATTCCAAAGTATTCTAAAGTATTTAGATTAAGTTACAGAACTTAAGTAATCTAACGAAATACGTTACAAATGACTTTTTAAAGCATGTATTTTGAAATACATTTTAAAAGTAACCTACCCAGCCCTGTATGTACATAAGTCTTGAATCATAAAATATAACAGCAATAAAATGCTGTATCTTCTAAAGTGGAAAAGATTTCTGTCATTGCTTGATATAATGCAAAGTTAGTTTTTTTTAGACTTAATGTGATGACACGTAATGTTTTGATCAGTTACTAGATCTTCGGTCTATTCTCCATTGCATGGTACATAACTACAGGAAGCAGCAATAAACGTCACAGCATTTGATCTATTCGCTGTAGTTAAAGTTTAAATGGCATCTTGAGGAATTCTACTGAATTTCTGTGGCACGCAAATGACTCCTACATGCCTTTCAACAGCTGCTCGTGAGATCCTGAGGTGAGAGATGAGGTGGGAAGGATTGTGTGGTGTGATACAGCACCTTTCACCTCCCATCATGCACTGAGAAAATGGACTAATTTCGGAGCCAGAGAGAAAGCACGCTCTGCACGCTTATTGACAGCACATCTGGGAACGCAAGAAACTGGAAGCAGAAAAAGACTTTGGCAACATGGTTATATGCAAACAGTAAAAGTCATGTGAACAGATGTGAATGCTGATCGTGTCAGAGCGAGTGTATGCGAGTCTTAAAATAACTCGCATTAAAACGAACAAAAACTACATTTTAAAAAATGACTTTCAAATTAAAATGAATATGGACAGTATAGAAATGAATTCAAAATCTGAATAAAAACTACAGTAGTATTTCAAACAGCTATTTTTAAACAAATGTGTGTACATATTGATCATTTCTAAACTAAACATTTGAAAACCAATGAATATGTGTTTATGCAAATTGTCACGTGATACAGAAACCACCAATCACAGAACACTCGGTAAGAGACGAGGGAAGTTGACATTTTTTAATTCAAATTTTTAATTCACCCCAGTCATGTGGTCAAGAGGTCAGCCGGCCACACTGTGTCATGCACACACAACAAATAAGACAAACAAACAAATTTAAATGCTCATTGCAAGTTTTCCCAAAAAAGGCAAAAACAATATGTATGTTGTTCCGACAGAATCCTCATCATGACGGATTCCCTTCTTCAGTCAGAGAGGGTCACACAGATTATTTGATGTTGTGGGATCTTTAAAAATCCCTCTAAAATGGAATCTATTGCCAAAAGAGATTATTGTAGAAATGAATACAGAGCAACATGTGGTGATTATTGTGAATAATCATATTTATACAGCAGCGTGAATCACACAGCTGTGGGTGGACAGACAGATTTAGCAATGCAATATTCCTGTAGCATTAAGATAAAAATATAGTAGCTGAGAGTAAACAAACGTTAAAGAGATGGACTCCACAATCATTTGTTTCTCTGCTGACAGAAAAAAATCCAAATGTTGATAATCAAATTGTATATGCATGTGAATGTTAGGTCAAATTAACTCCTTAATAAATGTGTAGCTTATTATTCATCTAAATAAACTGAAATGCTTTATGCACATGTTGTGTCAATGCCCGCCCACAGCAGTGGATCCGTTGCCAGTCCGTACATTTCATCCAGTCCATACACACAAGCTCATCTGTCTTTGTCATCAGGCTATTATATATATTATGCAAGTACAGTTTATTGATGTAAAATACATGTTATTCTGTCCTGACCCCGAAAACCATCATGTACATACACAGGTTAAAGTGACAACCAACAAAAAGTGTAAAATAAAGCTGCTTTTGTTGTGCTAGTGAAACGCTGGACATATCTCAGACAATGTTAAATTATATGTTTGTGCATTGTTTTTGCGGCGGCGGCGGCATTTATGAGGATTAGTTGCTTTGGCTTTATTTGATGTTTTTCCCATATGGATACATGGGGGAGTTTTTTTTGTTTGTTTTTTTTTTTGACAAAGAAGTATTTTGATTTGTTTGCTTCTATATCTGAATATGAATTTGAGTATGTGCCTTAATGAAATATAAACTCCACATTTGAAAGAGAACCCTTCAAGGCACATATACAGTATGCTGAATGCTGTAAAAATGGAATGCATCGGAGTTTAAAATATGCCTTTGTAATTTGTCAAGGATATAACTACTTACAATATATGCACTGTACAATATTATAAAATGGTAGCGATTTACATAAATTTACATGAGTGCTGCAACATATGCTGTGAAATCCAGAATGTCAGACGTCAAGTTGATTGGTATTAGAAGGGTGGGCTGTTTGAGCCTGGAAACGCTTCCCGCTGGCAGACTCGGAAATTGACTAAAAGAGTGCACGGGAGCGCCGGAGTCCCTCTGGAATTTCTCTCATTAATTAGTCTTGTCTGAAACCGAATTACTTTGGCGGGCACTTTGGGCTTTGCATACCTCAGTGATCCACATCAAGACAATTATTCAAGATTTGTTTTTCAAGAAAACATCAACTGGGTTCCATTTCGAAAGTCACGTAGCAGCTACAAGCTTTGGCTAATTTTTTAATAACTGATTCATGCTTTTTCTGTCACATTTCATCTGATTTAGTAACGGTCGTCTGCCAAAGAATCCTGGATTTTAGATAAACACTAACCATCCTGACTGCTTCTGATTTATTTGCTTCACAGAGGTCAAGTTAGAGAGCGACTCTCAACTGAAACTGAGGTGGTGAAAGGAAACTGAAATCAAGGAAACTGTAAACCGTTAATCCTAACAATCTTCTATACACATTTAATAGTATGTTATTGGTTAGTTATTATCAGAGTTGGAGTCTTGATCTTGAGACCCATCAAAACCACATAAACGTTGCATTATGTTCACACTGTCAGTCCAAATCCGATTGGAATTTGATATAAAATGATTGACTGTCCACATTGTGTATCGCAGCTTTTCAGATCCGATTTGTGTGTTCCATGCCGCTCTTTCATTTTGCGGGATGTCTGGATTGGTTTCTATGGCAATGACGTTGCGTTGGTAGGCGTATGCCAAAAACAAAAACCACCGCAATATGGAGGGCTTTGCAATACAGATGTGTTATTTAGCTTACATCATGACAATGTGTGCCGTCCAGAACTTTGCAACAACCTGGTTTCTGCAGTGACTTTCAGCATGTTTCATTTAACAACATCTGACATTTATGTTTTACGCGGCATGAGGAAGTCACTTAAACTACGCAAAATCCAGGGCTGGGTGGGTTACTTTTAAAATGTATTTGACTACAGATTACAAAATACATGCTTTAAAAAGTAATTTGTAACGTATTTCGTTACATTACTCAAGTTTAGTAACTTAATCTAAATACTTTAGAATACTTTGAAATAGTAATAAGTGTGGAACAAACACAAAAAGGTAATTGCAAGTTATCATCTCACAATTTTGACTTTTTTCCCTCACAATTTCATGATATAAAGTTGCAATTGTGAGTTATAAAGTCAGAATTATGAGATATAAACTCGCAATATTGAGAAAAGTCAGAATTATGAGATATAAACTCACATACTAAATTCACAATTGCAAGAAAGAAAGTCAGTATTGCAAGTTTATATTTCCCAATTCTGACTTTATAACTTGCAATTGTGAGTTTAAATCTCACAATTCTGAGACAAAGAAGTCAGAATTGTGAAAAGATGCAGTGACGAGTGAATTATAAAATGACTCACAAACAACTATCACAAAACATGAACACAGTCGTGGCTCATCCCGGTCACGGATGGATTGTCACAGGACTGTTTGGCAATTTTGTTTTACAAATTCAGTCATTTTGTCTTGTTCAGGACAGTACTAAATAAAAATAACAATATTTTTATGATCCCTCTTAAAAGTATTAAAATGTTGATGAAACTGAACTCCGCTTTTTCAGACGGTCAGAGTCAGAGAATCACCAATTGCTGTTTAAATGACATTAAAATTCAAAGTAATCACTTTGGTAATCTAAAATACTTTTCAGATGTAACTGTAATCTGATTACCATCCATTTAAAATGTAACTGTAGTGAAATACAGTTACTCAAATTTTTGTATTTTAAATACGTAACTAAGTTACACGTACTTCGTTACTCCCCAACCCTGGCAAAATCTGATCAGCGCGGTCAGAACGGACTTCCAGAAATTTGAATAGAATTTAAAACCACACATGATTTGTAAAAATCCCATTTCATGTGATTTTTTGGCCATTTTCACATGGATTTGGACTGAGTCTGAATGAAGCCGCTTTTGGTTTAGGGCATCCAACTTACTAAAGGTGATACTGAGCCAAATTTACCGAGGTATCTTCATGATTACAGAAAATAAGCAACATTTCTATGGCTTTGAATGGCTATTTAGCCAATGTACAAAGTGAATGCAGTGACAAATTCAGCATCTTCTCCATTTCAGTTCATTAAACTGGACAAACTCATAATTGGACAGGTATTGGTCTGGATCTGGGCCTCGAGGGGTCAAGTCTTGGTCTGGGTCTTGTAGGCTCTAGTCTGGACTCCAACTCTTGTTTAATTGGATAATCCTAACTGTTACGCAGATACTCATATAGTATATTCAGGAAACAGCAAGTTAAAACTGGAAAGTGACATGATTGCTGTTATATCAGAGATGCAATTTGGTTATTGAACAAAAACAATCCCTACCCCAAGCAGGGAATGAGAACCGTTGATTACATTCTGGCTGTTCAATCAACATCAGAGCAATTTTAGGCCTATGAGGTACCATCTGATTTGCAGGGCATCCTCTCAAGACATCATCAAAGTGTAAAATACATAAATAACTGTCTTTATTGATGCATTTAAATAAGTGTCATTCAAATAAATGGTCGAGAGAAAAGCAATCATTGCTAGGGTTAGCATACATTATACATTGATTGTTCACAATGGAATAATAGTCGAGTCAACGTGCTGTTTTTTATATAAATCCCGCTTAATAACAATCATCGGCGATGCCGTAACGTTCCCATTGTGAGGCCCTGTTTTAGTGGATGTTTTGGAGTCAGAAAATACCTTTAAAAGGATTATTTGCTTTTTATATTGAATCCATGGCTAAGGTAGCTATCGCTTCGCCTCATGACATACGCATACCAGTTTGAACAAAGCACATGCAATTATTCTCCTCTCAGAACCGACTTTTGCTGTCTCTTGTCTGTCACCTTTAAATAGGACGCACTTGGAAAGTCTCTACATACATGTATAATTTACAAAAAACCTTTGATTGGAATTAAACGAACAAAAAAACGGAAAAAAAAAAACATTAACGGAAACGATGACTCACATCAAACAGCAACTAATGCACATGCTATGGTTGGCAACAATATTTTGGCATGATGTGAATCAATGTCTTATTCTTCTTAAATAGAATTGCTTATAGAAAACAATACCTGATACTGTGTAGTCCTTTTCAAATCAGTTTTATCGTTATTTACTCTTCAGTGGTGTGGCACTTGAATCTTAAGAAAGAACCAGAGGCTGCTCACCGTTTGATAAAACACGTTTTCACACGTCCCTTTAAAAAATTATATATATATATGTATCTATATATATATATATCTCCCTCTGTATTATTCAAAACTCAAATGTGTATCGTCTGATAAGATATCAGGGTGGTATTATTATATCCAAACCCACTCAGGTGCTGCTCAAAAGGGCAAAGAAGGCCCAGGTGATGTGTTCTGCAAAAATAGATTTCCATGCTTCATGCTTTTGAACGAAGTTCTCATATATCCTTCAACCGTTCAAGCGTCCTGCTCGCGTGATCCAACGTCACTTCCTCGCGTCTCGCAAGAGCCAGGAAATGTCGAAAAAAAAGTGCAGGAATGAGGTTTGGTAGAGCAGCAGCATTGGATATGTGTGTTCAGCGATTAGTTACCGGGAGCCGTCGTTCCTCAGATGGACTTGCGGCGTCTCATGAGCCGGAGGTTTTCCGTGAAGCTGTGCAGCCCGGGCGAGACGGAGCTGATGGGGGAGGGAAGGAAGCTGTTTTTCAAAGTGCTCGGCGAGATCTCCTCTATGCGGTAGGACACCGTCGAGTGGTAGTGATGGTACTGATGGGGGCTCAACTGGGAGCCGAATGAGTTCTGGTGCTGAAACGCGCCACCGCCGCCTCCTCCTCCTCCTCCCATTCCCAACCCGAGGCCGACCGAGCTCCCGAACTCATGCGAATGGTAGTGCATGCAGGAGCAAACGGACTGGAGATCGGTGACCTCGGGCCTGTAGCGGTGCTGCTGCTGCTCTCGTCTCCGTCGACTCCTCTGGAGCGTGTCCTCCTGGATGTGGATGATCATGCTACTGCGGTTCCCCGCCAGGGAAGCTCTCTCCTCGGCGTCCCTCCGCTCGTCCTCGCTATTCATGGTCAGGAAACGTAATACCACCAGGTTGAGAAAGGCCCCGATGACCGTCAGCCCCACTAGGATGTACATGAAGCTGAACGCCACATAAACGGGTTTCCTCTGCAAGGCTTTGTTCTTCTGCAGGGCCACAAAGTCCCCGAACCCGATGGTGGTGAGTGTTATGAAACAATAATAATAGGACTGAAAGAAACTCCAGTCCTCGTAGTGGGAGAAAGCTGCCGCGCCGATGCAGAGCGTTCCCATGCAGGAGAAAAACCCCACGGTCACCATGTTCTCCATGGAGACGTCCGTGATGCGCATCCCGCAGCACTTTTTGATGCGCTTCAGAAGGTACTTGACGAAGGTGTTCATCCTCTCGCCGAGGCTTTGGAACATCACCAGCGTGAGCGGGATCCCCAGGACCGCATAAAACATGCAGAACGCCTTTCCCGCATCCGTGCCCGGAGCCGCGTGGCCATAACCTGAAGACCAGAAAGAGAAGTGATCAGATCAAAGATGACAACAAACAACAAAACTGAGTGTGCTGAGAATACCGCTGCTCAGAAATCTGGGCTGGTAACCAAATGTTGCAGGTGTGACTGTGAACCCCGCATGAGCTGAACCGTGAGCTGCCGCCGTTGCACTGCTTGGGTTTTTAATTAGTCTATTTTTGACTTGTTTTCCACGTACAAAAATCCCATCTAAAATCCCTTAAAAAAAGTTGAATTCATTTGCAAAGCAACAGCACTTAAAATATTAAGGGCCGGATTTACTAAACAGGGCATGAGAGCACAGTCGCATAAAAGCACCGATGGGAGTGGAAAGTTCTGTGCGTGATTTACTGACCATGCCAGACGCTAAGAAACTCCAACAAAATGCTAATTCATGTGCTTTGAGACTTTATTAACTTCCATATCTTCCCCTACCCTAAACCAACCCTTAAAACAATGCAAATGTAGTGTTGGTACCACAATCTGGTAGGTAGCATTATTTGCCAGAACACCTGGATCATTTCCATAATGGCGAACGAAGAGCAGCGCAGATTAGCGTCTGGTTTAAGGGGGGGAAGATATGGCGTCTGGTTTAATTTTTTTTTTTTTGGTGGTAAATACCAGTAAATTGACTAGCGCAAACCTTGCATGATTCATTTAAATACTCCTCCCTTACATTTTGCATCTGAAAGGAAAATTCCTACATATGCATATGCAATAATAAAAAATAAATGTCTTTAGTAAATCCTGACAGTAGTTTTTTTTTTTTAATGCCAAAAGAAAGTTTGTAATTCTGGCCCTAAGACATACTATTAAGAGAATAAATGATAGAGAAATAGAGATTTGTCTAGTAACTTTTCACAAGCATATGAATATATTTCTAGAAAACCATTTACTTACTGAAATTACTTAAGCTGGACAATGACACTATTTTCTTCTAGAGCTGCTGGGCAGCCAAATTATTTTCCTGTTAACACTGTAAAGCTGCTTTGACATGATGTGCTTTTTAGAAAGATTCTGTGTAAATAAAGGTGACTTGGCTTGACTTACTGGTTCTTCAATGATCCCAGAGACCAAATGCACTGATCGTAACATTTTCATATCCAAAGAGTCATATACTATAGCAACAGTGGTTTAGCAATAATAGAAACCAGCAGCATGCAGTGGTTTGCTGAACCTAAGGTGCTACAAAAACCATTAAACAACCTTTAATTTTGGGCAAGGCATTTTCCCAAGTTGTTCTAGACGGATTTCCCCTGGGATAACTGTGCTATATGCCAATTTGGATAAAACCATTAGCTAAATTGCAAAGTAGTAAACTCAAGAAACTGCTTTCAAAGGCACCAGGAAAAAAAAAATGTATTGCACATCGGCAAGCAGAAATTTTCAGCATGGTATGATTTCACAATTTAATCTAATTTTACTCTGGTAACTGGCCAACTTTTATCATCTTCACCAAATTCCAAGAAGCCAATCATTCAATTTCCAAGAACTGAAGTTCCCAAAATGTTGGCTTCACCTCTAAATGCACTCAGGCAGAAAATGTGAGCTGAGTCACGCACTATCTTAGCCAAAACACTGAGTATAGGTCACACAAACCTGGTGTCTCTTTGGTCTTATTCTGGGCTCAGAGATTACAGGGGGTGTCCAATTCGTGCCAGGTTTCCTCTCTTGCCCCCTTGGCCCACTTCTTGAGGGGGAGACCGGAAGGTAGGCGTTACAGGTTTAGAAAAGAAAGCAAGAAGAAAGGATAGCGGAGCCAGTAAAGCTTTTAGCTTAATTAGACTTTATCTGGAAGTAAAAAGACTAAATTCGCCGACTCAGCGAGTCTTTCTAATACGGTCTTTGCTGATGAGCAAGAAAATAAGTGACAAGACTAAAGTAAAAATGTATTACATCCCACCTCACTATGCCAAAACAAGTATTCATCTTCCCTCTTTCATTAGCATTGAGAAGATATCATTGAAAGAGCTTTAGTTACACTAGCATTCATGTTTGAGTGATACTAGCTCAAACATAGTGGTTTTTAGCAGGCTTGCTATAGTTGTTGTAAGCTATTTCAGACGTTTTGCTAACTTACACAAGAATTCATCCCGTCCCTTTAATCAAAAGCCCTTTTATAAAAACCACACCCGCCGAAGAATTGCAAAAATATTGACAGGCAAAGGGCACTTTCTGACTGGCTAAAAATAGTGTGAGCAGCTTGTGTCTCTTTTGAGCGGTTTACAGATGATCATTGTTTTGCTGGTTAGCTTTAGCAATTAGCATAATTTCCATTAATGCCCATTCAAACATTGTAGAAAGCAAGATATAAAAAAAAACAAAAGAAAAACAACAAGAACAAACAACATTTATGCTACTTTAAATTCAAGATTACATGTTTTCTTTGTCTGCTGCAAGGACTTCTAATATAGAGTGGACATATAAATATATAGAAGCATATTTTCAGACTATACATAGTCTTCTATTCATTGAATATTTTTTTTATCCATATTTTAATCTTTTTTGTCTCTTTCTGCCAGTTACTTGGTTATTCCAGCAAGGAGTGAACAGCGAAAAGTCTTTATGAATGATTGAATGAACATTTCACTCAAGAGATTCATATTGTATTTACGTACTGTATTTACGAGTAAAAAAAAATATTAGTCAATGAATTATGCACTGAACCATTCAAAACTGATTAATTCAGGAATGTCTTTATTAGTGAATCAATGATTCATTCACTTCACTGAACTATTCAAAACACAGATTCATTCAGGATCTAAACAAGCCTTCACGAGTGAGTCAATGAATCAAAACCACCGAATCAATCAGGAATGCCACTATTGCGTGTGTTGCTCAGAGAAAAACAAACTGCTGTGATTGTTTATTTAAAATTTTGTGTCTCAAAGTTAAGTTACTCAATATTAAATTTATGAATTGCATGAAAACAATATCACACTTGCAATCATGAGGGCAGATGGATGGATGGATTTATTGATTGATGGATGGAAGGTTGGATAAATGGATGGAAGAATGGAAGGGTGGATGGATAGCTGGAAGGATGGATGAATGGAAGGATGGATGAATGGATGGATGGATAGATGCATGAATGGATGGATGGAAGGGTGGATGAATGGATGGATAGAAGGGTGGACGGATAGAAGGGTGGACGAATGGATGGATGGATGGAGGGGTGGATGGATGGATGCCTGGAAGGGTGGATGGACGGATGGATGGATGAATGAAAGGGTGGATGGATGGATGGATGGATGGAAGGGTGGAATAATGGATGGATGGAAAGATGCATGAATGGATGGATGGAAGGGTGGATGAATGGATGATGAATGGATGGTTGGAAGGGTGGATGAATGGATGGATGGAAGGGTGGATGAATGGATGGATGGAAAGATGCATGAATGGATGGATGGAAGGGTGCATGAATGGATGGATGGAAGGGTGGATGAATGGAGGGATGGATGGAAGGGTGGATGGATGGATGGATGGATGGAAGGGTTGATGAATGGAAGGATGGATGAAGGGATGGAAGGGTGGATGGATGGATGGATGGAAGGGTGGATGGATGGATAGATGGATGGATGGATGGATGGAAGGGTGGATGGATGGATGGATGGATGGATGGAAGGGAGGATGGATGGATGGATGGATGGAAGGGTGGATGAATGGATGATGAATGGATGGATGGAAGGGTGGATGAATGGATGGATGGAAAGATGCATGAATGGATGGATGGAAGGGTGGATGAATGGAGGGATGGATGGAAGGGTGGATGGAAGGGTGGGTGGATGGATGGATGGATGGATGGAAGGGTTGATGAATGGAAGGATGGATGGAGGGATGGAAGGGTGGATGGTTGGATGGATGGAAGGGTGGATGGATGGATGGATGGATGGATGGAGGGGTGGATGGATGGATGGATGGATGGATGGATGGATAGATGGATAGATGGATGGATGGAAGGGTTGATGAATGGACGGATGGATAGATGCATGAATGGATGCCTTGAAGGGTGGATGAATCAATGCATGGATGGATGGATAGATGCATGAATGGATGGATGGATGGAAGGGAGGATGAATGAATGGATGGAGGAAAAGTGGATGGATGGATGGAAATTTTTCAAAATATATAAAATATATAATATAAACCTATAACTATTCATCAAAAAAAGAAAATTGTTCTTAATTTGTATCACTACAAAAATAGCAGCAGATTTAATGACAATGCATCCCATTGACATATAGCCTCTTCAAAACCTTCTGAACGCCCACTGGACGGCCCACACCACAGTGCTCAACACCCACAAACACATGCATTCATTACGGCAACACAGAGCGGCCACGCGGCTCAACTCCTGCAGAGCACTTGTGCAAACTTAACTGGCTTTTACTGATCTTTTGGACTTGTAAGGATTGATCTCCCGTTTCCCCTGAAGGCCGCCTGCCCACTCGAGCGTGCGGTTATGGATTCTATTTATAGAAGTCGAGCCTGATCGATTCGATTTGCAAGCGGCACCAGGGAGAGTTTTCTTTTCTCTTTCACTGGATACTTACTGTGTTGGAGTTGCTCTTTTGACCTCATGTGAGAACACACAGGCACGTATTGGAAATATGGTGTATAAATTTCACGTTATCACTCACTGCTGTGGTGGAATATTGAAGAAAAAAGTTGCTGGGTTCAATAGGTTAAAAGGTGAAAGTGCACATGGAGAGAATTGGCAGCATATGACTGATATCTGAAGACAAAAATAGATTCAATTACGTTGCAAATAAATGATGGGATATGCAGTGAAGCTGTCGATAATGAGGGTACTTTTCGAAAGCTCAGTCAAATTTTGACGGTTCTTCGGTTGCTTTACACAGCCCTTTTCCATAGTTGATTTATTATTTAATTGTTTTACGAAATTATTTAATGCAGCATTCTATATGTAATATATATATATGTGTTTCTTAAATATTTAAAAAATAATATATCATAGAGCTGTTTGTGGTGTGATAAATTAAATGCGATATGTGGTGATGTCCCAATCGTGTTGCATTGTGGGATACGGAGCTGCCTGAAGTGTACATATGAAGTAGATGGAGGGACCGAGGGTCTGTCCGTAAACAGGAAAGTCCTCGTCTACTTCACGAAGTGGAACGCACTTCAAAATAGCGGCAGGAAAATATACGTGTCCAAAACTGGAGTGGAATGCAACCTAGGTCTGTGTCACATGACAAAAACAGGAGAAATTCACCTTTCCACAAACTCTTCCAGCGGAGCTGTCTGACATTAGTTTTATATAATATCCGGAAATAGATTTGGAATTACATAAAAGTAAAATGAAGAATGTTAGAGCTGCACACATCTGAGTTACTTTAGAGCGTAAAAGACAAAAAGCGCGAAAACCCACTAAAGTTCACAAATTTCATACTTTTTTAAATACTTTTGAAAGAAGTCTCACCTTCTGACCAAGGCTGCATTCATCTGATCGAAAATACAGTAAAAAACGAATTGTGAATTTTTACCGTAATTAAAATAACAGTTTTCTATTTGAACAGATTTTAGAATGTAATGTATTCCTGCAACATTCTCAGCATCATCAGAGTCGCAAGATCCTTCAGAAGTCATTCTAATCAGAAGATTTGCTGCTCAGGAGACATTATCCACTTTGAAATCACCTGCGCTGCTTCATATTTTGGTGAAAACCGCGTGAGACTTCTTTCGAAAACTTGAAGCGAGCGAGGCATCACTGTTTTTACAGCATTCGTGACAACACACGCCAGAAGCTTTCATTCCTCACCTGCATCATCTCTCTCTCTCCTCCCACACGCTCACTGTCAATGCAGCCAAAAACAGCCAAGACGGCTGAAGCTTCATGCCGTGAGTCATTTACATAAGGTAAACGCTGACCCGCCGGCTAGCCTTCTGTATGACTAGCACGTAAAAACAAAAGCAAACGGATCTCTTCACACGTCAGTGGGACGTTTTTGTCCAAAATAAGCTGCAATGTGGACCGGAACTTTTGCCGAGTCAAAGGTCTGGTTACGCAAGACTCGAGCCGTGACGCTCATAAACTCTGTGTTTACAGATTTTCAACTGTACGTGCTAATATTGATTCAGCAAGCGACAAACATGGTATTGAACACGCGTGATTCCCTGCTCACATCGGTGGCGTTCCACCTCCTCTTTCCGAGGATGAACGCTTGCTTTAGCGGGAGCTCTCGAGTGGGATGTGAGGAGATTAGAGCTGATGCACGTAGGTGGTTTATTTACTGTCAATGCAGAGCCTTGCAGAGCTTTGATACCATGAGAATTTAAAAGCATTTTTATCGCTATCTGTGGCAGTGGGTTGATCTTTTACACGGTTGGGTTTTCGTTCCAGTCCCGGCTGTTGATGAGCTTAGTCATACAGCGTGTGGTCTTTCTCGCTACGACATACGCCGAGCTAATGGGAGGGACGCATGGGAAACTGTGAATTCAGATTCAAAATAAACCACATTGAAGCATCCAGGAGTCAGTGGTATTTAAAGGCGGTCATATAACGGCACAGCTCACAAGTTTTACAAACTCCTTTGAGGTGCGTGGAGCAACACAATCACCTTCATAACCGTGCGTCACACATTTCATCCTGAGCATCTGTGATCCGTCTCAGTCGCCTCCTATTTCGCATTACGCAAATGAATATTGAGCTCTGACATTTTTATATGCAGTAATTACTCTAAATCATTATTGGCAGATTTGATTAATTGATGCAATAATATTCACCATCACATCACAACAACAGCTGAGTCAATGCTGAGTGAATGCAGAGTCATTACTCAGTACCGCTGCACAACATACGTGGATTTCTCACAGCCTCGGTTTTTTTTTCCTCGAAGCAGGCATCGTTTTGATGATCCCGATAATCGTTTTTTCGTCAGCTCTGGAGAGACGACATCATGCTTTTTCTGATATGATAATCTCATTATTTCATCACTGCTGCAACAGAGCCATTCGTTCAGCAGAACACAAACCCGGTTATGCAGTCACAGGTGTGTGTGTGTGTGTGTGTGTGTGTGTGTTTGGGCGGGTATTCCCTACGTTATGGGGACCAAATGTCCCCACAGGTGTAGTAGTAATACTAGTAAATTTTGATCTTGTGGGGACATTTTTTTGCTCCCCATGAGGAAGCAAGCTTATAAATCATACACAACTATCATGTTTGAAAATCTAAAATAGCAGAACATTTTATGTGGGGTAGTGTAGGGGGACAGAACATACAGTTTGTACAGTATAAAAACCATTACGCCTATGGAATGTCCCCATAAAACATGAAAACACAACGTGTGTGTGTGTGTGTGTGTGTGTGTGTGTCTGAAAAGAGAGATAGAAAGCCCTTTGAAGAAATTACTATGGTAACTATAGTCGCCAAGAGACCAAAATACCATAGTATTTATAACAAGAAAATAGTGTTGTTATTCTTAGTTAAACCTATTAAAAATAATTTTCTTAATTGAAATAAATCAGAAATAAAATATAAATATTGGATGAAAAACAAATGAATAACAATTAAAAATAAAAAAATAAAAATGAAAGCTTAAAAAGAAATCTAAAAAAAAAAACTGTAAAAAAATGACACAACAACACAAAAGCTATTTCAAAGTTTTAATCAATACTATAATATTTGTTATATTTTATATATATATATTTATTATCCATTGCTGTCATCAAAAATTGTGAAATTTAAATTTGTATTTAAAATTAATTAATAATTCATTCAAATTAATTAACCATAAATAAACACACACACATACACACATTTCGTCCATTTTATATTTTTTATTATATACATATATAAAATGGAAGAACAAAACACTAAACTTGGTTAAGCTATCTTTCCGAGAGAATTATTTGGCAAAGAAGGCGAGCTGCTGTTACGTGAGTTTCTGTTCAGTCGTTGATATTAATTTACTTTAAGACTTTCCTCGTGCGCTTGTTCCTGGATGGACACGCACCCATAACGGCTACAGGTTTTATTTACTATTAAAAAAAAAAATGGTATAATAATATATATGGTAACCATTTTGTACCATTTTATATATGGTAAGACTTTACAATAAGGTTCATTAGTTAACATCAGTTAACAACATTACTTAACATGAACTAATAATAAAAACAGGAAAACCTAATTTCATTTCAAAAAGTTTATCATAATCTCTAAAATTTAAAAAAAAAATTAGAAAAAAAAAATATGAAAAGTCGATCTTCAAACTAGGGATAATAATATTCATGATAACAACAAAAACAACTGAGTGAATGTGCAGGTTTACATTTACATTTATTCATTTAGCAGACGCTTTTGTCCAAAGCGACTTACAAGTGAGGCAATTAGGGGTTAGGTGTCTTGCTCAAGTTCACCTTAGTCATGGTATCGAATTCACAATCCCCACTTTCGATTCCTGCCGGCGTGGGAATCGAACCAGCAACCTTCAGATTACAAGCCCGACTCCGTCACCATTAGGCCACGACTACCCTCTACAGGTTTACTGTTCAAACTGTTCTCTCGTGCTTACCATGGTGAAAGAGGGTGAGGAAGAGCTTCAGTAACACTGACACCACACCAGTCATGACCAGTCCACAAACTGCCAACATATATGAAACCTTCCCATTCCTGCCTTGGGCTTCATTATTTACCAATAAGTGAAAGGCATGTCCCATCACCAATGGCGAGGAGTTACACTGGCCAATCAGAGCCCAGCAGAATCATTGATTGTTCCAGGGCTGATTAAAGTAATGACAGTCACAGTTTGTCCCCGAAGAGAAGAACATATTAGAGAAGCACAGGGACTGAATCGGCATCTCACTCCATCATACTGAACAAACCACAGATTGCATCTCTTTAAGGTATCAGTTGATTCTCCTAGACAGCAATGAGATGAAGAGCAAATCTCGCATGCATCTCCTCTAGAGTTTCAGAGGAGATCTCAATGATGTCTCAAGAATCCGAAGCTAGAGGTTTCAATATCAACAAAAATTTCTGTCAGTTTTCTTTCCTTTTAAGAGAAATATCTTAGACAAAGTTGCTACTAACCGTAGACCAAACATACAGCTTGATTATTACTGACAGCATCTAAAACATTATTACATATCAGCGACTTTACGAACCCTCGTTCAAGACATTTCGTTCTGCTCAGTGAGACTTCGGGAGCATTTCAAAGAATATACTTTCAAAACTTTAATAACATTTCTGTAACCATTACTTTATGTAATATATTTTCTTTGCCATGGGACATTTTATCAATATGCTATAAAATACACCAAAAATGCAATCAATTCAGCATCCGTCCAAACATCCGAGTTTAAATGTTGCGTACTAACACTTACATATAAATCTACACCAAGTCCACCATTTTGTGTCTAAGAAGAACGATGCTGCATCAGCAAACACACACGAAACTATGCTTATAGACACACTCTTGCACATACACACTCAAGTCTTGCATGAATGCGTCTGGACACAAACACACACTCTTTCTCGCACACGCATCAATGAATTCTCACACACACATAAATGTCATCCTGCCATGTGATTGAATGAACTCAGTCACCCTATTAGATGTAGTCTCTCAGAGGACTGAAGCGTCTAATTTCTCATCAGATTCCCGCTGTTTGTATGCACCTGCTGTGGCTTTTAGAGAATCATATCTGATGTCCCACACACTGCTGTCAGTCCTATAGTATTTGCACATTGTAAAAGGCCCTAAAAGCAATTAAAAGTTAGCCGACCCTTGTTTCGTGTATGTGTGTGCGGTTGTTTTTGTGTTTGTATGCGTCCATGTACAGTGATTGCAAGTGAGTGCTTGAAGCCAGCAAGAAAACCCTCGTATAATCTAGAAAAACAACTCAAATAAATGCA
Source organism: Opsariichthys bidens (assembly GCA_037194245.1). Lineage (NCBI taxonomy): Eukaryota > Metazoa > Chordata > Actinopteri > Cypriniformes > Xenocyprididae > Opsariichthys > Opsariichthys bidens. Next base: position 8,357,555 of record CM074306.1, read on the forward strand.
ATTGAAGGCAATTCAGTCAATTTAAGTCCGTTCTGTTTCAGGTAAGTTCTAATCCATTCGATTCCATTCCATTAAATCACAATAGCTAATTTGACACTTGAAAAAAATAATTAAATTTAATTTAGCTTATTTTAGTTAGGTTTTAGTTCATTTCCATTTGATTTTGTATAATTGATTAATTCTAAATCAAGTTTTATAACATTCTTATAATCACAAAAAACAGTCACCCAAACAATTTAGTTCGGATCAATTCAAAGGAATTTATATTTTAAAATCAGGTGAACTCCATTAAAATCATTCCAATTAAATTCACTGATATTATATGATATAGTTTCATATCAGTTCCGTTTTATTGTGTTTTTGAAAGAAGCTTACCAAGACTTCATTTATTAAAAAAAAAAAAAAAAAGAAAGAAATTGTGAAATATTATTACAATTTAAAATAATGGTTTTCGATTTTGGTATAATTTAAAATATAATTTATTTCTCTGATGCAAACCTGAATTTTCAGTAACATTACTCCAGTCTTCACTGTCACATGATCCTTCAAAATCATTCCAATATGATGATTTATTATCAATGTTGGAAACAGTTGTGCTGCTAATATTTGTTTATAACCTGTGATAGTTTTTTTTTCAGGATTCATTGATTAATAAAAAGTAAAAAAAAAAATTTTTTTTTTAAATGTATACAGTATATATATATATATATATATATATATATATATATATATATATGTGTGTGTGTGTGTGTGTGTGTGTGTGTGTGTGTGTGTATTAGCAATAAAAATGTATATACATATAAAGTGATAGTAAAGATTCCTATTGTTAGAAAAACAGACTGTAATGATGCTGAGAATTCAGCTTTGCAACACAGAAATAAATATTTTAAAGTATATTAAAATAAAAAAAATATTTTAAATACTATTTCACAATATTACAGTTTTTCTTCCTGTATTTTTGATCAAATAAAAGCAGGTTTGATGAGCAGAAGAGACTTCTTTCAAAAATGTGTCAACAGTAATGTGTCCAAACTTTTGACCAATACTGTAGTATATATATATATATATATATATATATATATATATATATATATATATATATATATATATATATATATATATCCATATTTCCAATCGATTGTACTCTATTCTGCTCTACTTTAACCATTGCTCAACTTTCAAAAGTGCTCTTAAAAACACAGTCATTGATATTTGTGAATATCCATCGTTCAGATAAAAATCTGGCCCTGAGTGGTTTAATGTTTGACTCACTCTTTCCAGATAAACAGATGGAGTGGCGGCCAGCAGAAGCTAAGTGCAGATCGTACAGCACACAGACAGTAGTGGAGATGCTGGAAGCACCAGATTACAGAGTACACACAGTACAATGACTCATTACCTAAAGGTCAGCGTGTGGCACACGAGCGCTTTACTCTGACAGAGCGTCAGCAAGCGGAGGGTGGCCATTACGGATCACTACAACCACACACGGGACACACCGAACCACAGTACGCAGGTCTGATGCTAAAGCAAACTTGCAAAGAGGCCTTAAGATGATACGAAATGTTAAAATGAAATGCCAAAAACAAGCTTTTGAAAGATATAGACCAAGTTCTGCCGTGAAACTCTAGATGGCGCAGGCTGGTTGGTCTTTAACGCTTCCTGCTGACAATTACACAAGCTGATTGGTTCCTGTTGTTTTTAAATCATTACAGAAGAAAAATAATTGAATGCATGAATAAATAAATAAATGGGGGGGGGGGGGTTATAATTGGTTACAAAGAACATCCGGCTCTTAATATTATTTATTATTTACTTATGTGGATTAAATTTAAAACAAAACAAAAAATTGTCATTGCAGTACACCTGAGAAACCCTTTGAATATTGACAGAGTTAAAAAGGTTGAGAAAAACTGCTTCAAAGTGGAAAATGACCAGTTATCACTGCTAAAAAATCCAGAGCATCAGTTATGATCCATGTACATCAGTGTAATGTTTACTGTGTATAATGATATGTTTTGTAGCAATACATTGAAAACCTAAAGAAAGAAATCACACAAAATGGTCACACTTCAAACTAGAGTGCTCATAATCGCATAGAAAAGCATGGAGTAATTCTATTGAACAGCATGCACTAGTGTGCCATTATTTGCAGGAATCGTGTGGCAAGGGGTTGCTCTTTCACAGCACTTTTTTGACTTAACTTCAAGTTACGTTTCAGCACTGACTTATCATGTTATATAATATTCAAATCTAATTTCTCTAAATTGCATACACATGAACACTGTAATGAATTGCTGTAAAAATTACAGTATTATTTTACAGCCGCTGGCTATTTTTTAATAATACAGCATATTGCTGTAAACTACAATGCATTCTGGGGTCACGTGTTGGATTGACTCAAATTTACAGAATATTGCTGTAAATTGACCCTTCGTAATTTAAAATAAATACAGTTATTTACTGTAATCAGAGAATACAGGGAATTTCTGTAAATTAAATTACAGTAACACTACTGTAAAATTTACAGTAACTGGCTGGCAACCCTGCTGCCAGTATTATACTGTAAAATTTACAGTATTTTTTTAACAGTGAACATCTATATTTAATAAAATGTTAAACAGAGTATAAAACTATACTCAGTAACACTTTATTTTAAGGTGACGTATAGTTACAAGTTACCACATGTACTTACTATAGTAATAACAGTTATGCATAATTACAAGTGACTAACCCTAAACCGTAATTCTATAGTAAGTACATGTAGTTAACTTATATTAATCATGGAGTACAATGTAACAACTTCACCTTAAAATAAAGTGTAACTCTATACTTCTGTGGGTTTTAATCACTTCAGATTATTTGTAATTTGTTTAGGTAACACTTTATTTCAATGGTACTATAAGTTTGCAACAACATGTCAGCAGTATACCATCTGCTAAACTTTATTTTACAGTGTCACTGTTATATATGTTACATGTAGTTACTGTAGTAATAACTAGAAATTTTGCATAATTACATGCAATTAACCCTAAACAAACCCTCATCCTGACCCAAGCTCTACAGTAAGTAAATGTAGTTAATTGTTATTACTCAGTACTTTAATGTATAATTACACTGCAATACTGACACTTTAAAACAAAGTGTAACCCTTTATTTTTATGATCCCCCAACAGACTGACTACAATTAACTACATGTAATGCTCGAATGACAGTTACTTGACATGTAGTTGCAAAGTAGCTTCGTTAGTAAAATGTCTAAAGTGGAACATTGAAATAAAAAGTAACCTTACATTGAAATTTCTGAATTTGTATTGCAGTTCGAGACATTGGTGAGATCTATTCTGAGGAAATGCACGAGACATTAACGGAGTCTTTCTCTCAAGAGAACATTTTGAGAAGCAGACGACTCTAATTTCTTAGCTCAATGAAGCATTTGCTCTCCATTTAATTTCATTGATATCAAGGAGAAAAGATGGAGAGATTAAGTTGTAATTTACACACTGAGCTAACTGTGACACTATAATGTAAAGATCTTAAAAAGAAAAATAACAGCGATAATTAGACACAGCACAAGAATAACAGGACGACAAAGGAAATTTGGTGTGCACAGTTGACCTTTTCCAGCCGCTGTTATTCCAGCAGTGGTTTGCAGTTGAGATGGTATTGACACCAGACGTCGATAGCTCAAAGGTCAGTCATTAGGACTGCTAAAGGAACCTTTTTTATTATTAGTTTGCTTTCTTCAAGACTATTAGTATTAGGATTTGGTTTGGAACAGACAAGAGACATTTCAGAGGGTCCTTTGAGACTCAACAGAACAAATGTTCTCTCAGAACAACACACACACACACACACACAAATCTGTAACACACTCTATGTGTCTTACCATATGAAGAACTATAAGAATATTCTTAACGTATTCTAATTAGTAGATTACAGTATGTGTGGTTTTAAAATGGAATTTAGTAAAATATATTACAAATATTTTTACACTCAGCGCCTAAAATGAACACTATCCAAACCGGTGTTGGCGTATGGCAAGCCGTTTTGACTTTTATTGATGAACTTGTGATATCAACAATTACATTTTCACTAGTAAAAAAGTTAATTCTTGATATCAGGAATTAGATTTACACTAGTAACAATGGCAATTTTTGATATCAAGAATTACATTTCCACTAGAAAAAAGTATACTTCTTGATATCTGGATTTGAATTTTCACTAGTGAAATCTCACCATAGGCCTCCATTCAAACTCTATTCTTGATTTCAACCATTCAAAATTCTTGATATCAAGAATTTAGTTGGTGATATCAGACATTCAACTGTTGATATCAATAATTCGATCATATCCTGAGAATAAATAAAAGTCAAAATGGCTTGCCATAGTTGGCGAGTATATGAAACCAGTTTGCTGGTAACATTGTCAATGGGTCGGCACTGAATCGTCACAAGTATAAGAAGACACAAATTCGTTCGCGATTACTAAACTGAGCCCTCTTTCATGTCGTCTTGCACTTGAGTTGACAAATTCACACAAAATGATGTCAAAAAAATAACGAGTATCCTAGTAAACAGTCAGTTATGTCTTAAGTGAACATAAACAGTTGAGAAAGTAAACGCATGTGTACAGTATCAGTACAGTAAATCAGTCTTAAAGTGACAGCCGCCTAATATTCCTGCTGCTGTCTGTTTTTAACGTTAATCAAAAAACAAAGAAAGAAAAAATCACTCATTGCTCTTTAATAAAGATTAATAAGTATTTTTAATTTATTCAGTGCTGAAGTAGTGTCAATTTACATTTGCTATTTGGAAAATCTACCTGAAAAGCACTGATTTCATTTGTATCTTTGTTCTATTGTATTTACTTGTGCTTTTGCTTGGAATTTGATTCTTTTTATTTCATTACTGACTGTTTACTTGACTTTAATAATGTTTGAAATTTATATTATATTTTGATAGTGGAATCAAAATTAGAATAGGGGATTGTACATTTTTTACCGGTATCTAAAATTTTGGTGTCATTTTTGCAAAAACAGTAAAAATATTTATGGCCGGCATATTTTCTTAAGTCACCAGCCATTAGCAGGTGTGGCAAAAAGTTTTAGTCCGTGCTCACACACAAATCCAGGGAGCTTTAGCCTGTAAATGATGGAAGGTTTGGTGTCCATGTAATTGCCGTTGACAAAATGACACTAAATTTGTATTGAGCCTTTGGAGTGAGCCACGGAGAGACACACACACAGGCTAATGTAATAGGATGATACATCCAGTCTAGAAATAACAGCATTGTGCGCTGTCAGACTGCATTCAGTGTGTGCTAATCTGAATGAGGCCAGAGGGTAAATCATCAAGCGCAGGAGGAGATGAGAACGCCAGGCCTCGCCGTGTTACTCAGTGCGCTGCAGGACCCTCCAAAACACTCCAGTGTGATTGGAAGTGAGTGCAGTGTAACTGAATTGAATGAAAATTAATGATTCAGAAATGAAATTATGCTCAAGTGAATGGAGGAAAAGTAATGTGAAATCTGAAGAAAGGGACAAAGCTGTCTACATGCTCTGATTGAATTATTCAACAATGAAAACGGCCAACTGGAAACGACATTGAAATTCAATATCCACATTTTCCCATGAGGTAACGTTGGTGATATGCTGGTGACTTGCACTTATCTACAGCGCATGTTAAAGGCCTTTAAGGTTTCGTTTGAACCTGCAAAAGTATTCATGTTCAGGCAAGACTCAAGAGACTCCTTAAATGAGCAAAACTAGAGGCCAGTGAATGATTTGTGTTCATATTGTGAACATGTGACAATTGAACTGAACGCGGAAAGGTTTTTTTCTCTCAAAGTTGAACTGTTTTAAATTGACACAGCTTCTTAAAAACATGGGACTTAAGATGCTCAAAAGATTAGCACATGATTAAATGGTCCAACTATTAAAAAGTAGCGTAGACAAATTGCAAATTGAACGGCCCCTTAAACCATCTCCTAACTACTTGCAATGCACATTTATGAATGTATAAGAATTGTTACTCATGTAATTTTTCTGTCCAAAATGTTGAGCAAAGTGACAATCACAGTCAATCACTCTGGAAGTTTTTTGTTTTTTTTTTTTCCAATTCATTTTCTCTTTCTCAAAATATTAAAATATGAACCAAATGAAACTATTTTGTGCATTGAACATGGCGATAAAAATAACCACAATTGTTGGAAAAGTGGAAAAGTTTGCCCGTGTCATGTATACATCTTACTGCGATTAAAGGGATAGTTCACCCAAAAATGACATATCTGTCATTAGTTACTCACCCTCATGTCGTCCCAAACTCGCAAGTCCTCCATTCATATTTGGAACACAAATTAAGATATTTTTGATGAAATCCGAGGGTTTCTGAACCACACGTAGGCAAGCAACGTCATCAAAAATATCTTAATTTGTGTTCTGAAGATGAATGGAAGGACATGAGGATGAGTAATAAATCACAGAAACGTCACTTTTGGGTGAACTAACCCTATAAGTCCTTATACTCTATATATTGGAAATAATCACATTATTGGTGCACATAGTCATGGTCACAGAGGATTAAGTTAAAAAACACTGATTAACATGGATGTGATTCGTCACTCGACACTGATGTCTGTCTGCACTCTGTATGAATGTCTGAATCACTTCAGAGGTGTTTATCTGAATGGAGTAACCTTTAATATGTTGTCTTAGCTTGTTGTTTGGCTTCTCCATTACTGTCCATCTCCTGTGACATCTGACAGATTAAAACACAAGGTTCAGATTTACATTCACACAGTGAGTCAAAGAAACATGTTATTTGATGTTCTACCCTCTTACCATCGTGTAAACTCAAATAATACACCTTTAACTACCAGAACCATACTTTTCCTTTTGCTCAGGGCATAATGGGACACAAGTGACTGATTTTATCAAGTATGATGTGTACTGGGAGTCTTTTATAAGTCCTGGAACAAAGTTCCTTTTAAGCAGCATAAGCTGTGTCTGAACAGTTTGAAACAACTGCTCAACAAACAGCATTTTGAATGAAAATTTATTTCTGTCAGATTTCCAAAGCTTCAAAAAAAAAAAAGAGAAAAGATCTAGAACAGTGGTTTCAAACTGGTTTGACCATGAGACACCAAATTTTCCCACGACCCAATACGTGTATATATACAGTGCTCAGCGTAAATGAGTACACCACCTTTGAAAAGTAACATTTTAAACAATATCTCAATGAACACAAAAACAATTTCCAAAATGTTTTCAAGAATAAGTTTTATATAACATCTGTTTAACTTATAACATGAAATTAAGGTTAATAATATAACTTGTAGAACAAAATTTTCAGTTTTACTCAAATTAGGGTGATGCAAAAATGAGTACACCCCACTGAAAGTCTCTGGACAATGCTAAATTATAACCTACAAATGTGCAATTTAACAAGAACTCAACCACAGGTGAGTCTAATTATTCATTACACAGGTGTCCAGCAGACTAAATGGATGTTACTTAAAGAAAATCCCTTCCCATTTAATGCTGTCAGCAATGGCACCACATGGAAGAGAAATGTCACAAGACCAGAGAAAGAAAATAATTTCTTTACACAAGAAAGGTGAAGGCTACAAGAAGATCAGCAAAGCTTTACTTATCAGCCAGAACACTGTAGCAAAAGTAGCACAAAAATTTAAAAAAGATGGAACTGCAACCATCTCACAGAGACGTCCAGGTCGTCCACGGAAGTTAACACCTCGACAGGAGCGTCTTCTGATGCGAAGGGTTGAAGAAAATCGGCATGCAAGTTCACTACAGTTATCTAAAGAAGTAGAAAGCCAAACGGGGTGATTATTTCCTTTCCGTACACTAAAGAGGAATGGCATGCATGGGTGCCGTCCGCGAAAGAAGCCTCTCCTAAAGCCCAGGCACAAAAAAGCCCGCCTTGAGTTTGCCAGGACCCATGCTGACAAAGATGAAGTTTGCTGGGACTCTATACTCTGGAGTGATGAGACCAAGATAAATGTTTTTGGAACTGATGGCTTCAAAACTGTATGGTGTCGTAAAGGGGAGGAATACAAAGAAAAATGCATACTGCCTACAGTGAAACATGGTGGTGGCAGTGTCCTTGTGTGGGTCTGCATGAGTGCTGCTGGTGTCGGGGAGCTGCATTTCATTGATGGCATCATGAATTCACAGATCTACTGCACTATACTAAAAGAGAAGATGCTACAATCACTCCATGCCCTTGGTCATCGTGCACTTTTCCAACATGACAATGATCCCAAACACACATCTAAGGCCACTGTTGGATTTCTGAAGAAGAACAGGGTGAAAGTGATTCAGTGGCCAAGTATGTCTCCTGATCTGAATCCAATCGAACACCTATGGGGAATTCTGAAGAGACAAGTTGAGCATCACTCTCCATTCAGCATCCAGTCTCTAAAAGAGGTCATTCTTGAAGAATGGAAAAAGATAGATGTTGCAAAATGTCGCCAACTTGTTCATTTCATGCCTAAAAGATTTGGTGCTGTCATTAAAAATCATGGAGGCCATACAAAGTTCTAGATGTAGTAGTTTTAGTTGTGAGGTGTACTCATTATTGCATCAACCTAATTTGAGTAAAACTGAAAAATAAGTAATCTAATTTATATTATTAACCTTACTTTCATGTTATAAATGAAACAGGTGTTATATAAAACTTAGTCTTGTCAACATTTTGGAAACTGTTTTTGTGTTCATTGATATATTGTTTAAAATGTTACTTTTCAAAGGGGGTGTACTCATTTACACTGAGCACTGTATATACTACAATTATTGTATACAAAAGTACTGTCCCACTTCACCTAAACAGTATATAAACAGTATAACTTAAGGATATTAAGTAGCAGTGCCAAACTAGTTTTTGTTTGTAAAATAAATAAGTTAGTAAGTTGATATGAGCCACCACGTTCTTATAAAAATAATCAAAATTTGTCAGAATTGCGTAGTAATTACGTAGTACAGGTATTATGGGGTTATGAAAACAACAGTTACCATGGTAAATTTACAATACTAACACGAAGTGTTAATGAAAAATATGGGCACTGATCCTGGTGAATAGAAAGAACATCATACCTGCAATAACGCAATTTTTGGTACTTTTTGGTACTTTCGTGACTCACTAATTGTCAACATAACTACGACGTTGCATGCTCGTAATTTTTGCGCTCTAGCTTTATTGATACTACAAGCACAGTACAGCGTCTGACAGGATAGGAAAGTTCATTTTTCTGAGATGAGAGACATTTTACTTCCTAACAAGTAACATTGAAATAACATTAGAATAATGACACTGATATAAAATCTCCTCTGACCATATACTGATTCAGAACAGCGCGTTTTTTTCAGGCACTCTGAGTCTGACAGAATTCAACAGCTTTCACGTATGGCTTTCAAAATAAAAGTCTCAATTAGCATTGCCAATGGCTTTCAGCTGAAAGTAACTAAAACTGGTGGCTAGATGACATCATACTGGCGAGTCCACTGATCTATCCATCCATCCATCTTTTACCGCTTATCCGGGGTCGGGTCGCGGGGGCAGAGATGCCCAGACTTCCCTCTCCCCAGACACTTCCTCCCGCTCTTCCGGCGGGGGGACCGAGGTGTTCCCAGGCCAGTCGAGAGACATAGTCTCTCCACCGTGTCCTAGGTCTTCCCGGGGCCTTCTCCCAGTGGGACACGCCTGGAACACCTCCCTAGGGAGGCGTCCGGGAGGCATCCGAAACAGATGCCTGAGCCACCTCAGCTGACTCCTCTCGATGTGAAGGAGCAACGGCTCTACTTTGAGCTCCTCCCGAGTGACCGAGCTCCTCACCCTATCTCTAAGGGAGCACCCTGCCACCCTGCGGAGAAAGCTCATTTCGGCCGCCTGTATCCGGGATCTCATTCTTTCGGTCATGACCCAAAGCTCATGACCATAGGTGAGTGTAGGAACGTAGATTGACCGGTAAATCGAGAGCTTCGCCTTGCAGGTCAGCTCCTTCTTCACCACGACAGACCGGTATATTACTATAAATATAGATCAGTGGTTGACAAGCCTTTGAAAAAGTCTCATAAGGGGCGGGAAAGTCGCTAAATATAGTGTCAAAATCGCTAAATTGGCACCACTGGTCTCGATTCAGGAAAAAAATGACAGAATTTTAATTTTGAGGTAAACTATCCCTTTAATGCCTACAAAAACATTTACTCTCATCAGTTGCTCTTCTTGCCACGGATTTTTCAGGTTTGGGACATCACCCCAACCATTAACAACCCAAAAAATCAGAAGGCGGTGATAAGGATACAATTGGAATGACATTTCAGGACCAACAAGGGATTTAACCTATAGGAACATGTCCTACTTGACGAAATCGCAGTAAGTGTGGGAGGAAATGGTTTTTCTGAGAATAAATTGTTTATTTCCAAGATTGCGCACTAAAAAGGGTTCTAGAGCGGCACAAGTGAAGCATCATCAAGTGTTCGGCTCTTTCACGCACACACTGATACATCATTTTTTCCACTCGGAACGTACAAAGGTTATTTACACACAATGAAATTGCTCAGCTGTCATCTGCCATTACATCACCACAACGTACACACACACACAGAAGCCATCTGTATCAGCCCTGATTCCTGTATCCCTGCTGATTGCTACAAGTGCCGCTCTTCCTCCGGGCAGCTTATATCCATGGTTACGGGCCATGAAAGGATGCACAGGCCGTCAGAAATGGAGCTGAGCTACGCTGGAGGAAAAAAAGAGATCCATCAAACCATGAAGGAGTTTCTGCTTAAGGAGCAATTACATGCTCCGGCTCGGTTCAGCCCCCTTTCTCCTGTGGGGACGTACAGCGGGGGAATAAGATCTGATGGGGACAGGAAGGTCACGTCTGCTGAGACATCCGCACACTTATAAACATAGTTGCAATGCAAGTCCCAAATTATCGTTCGGATTAAAAAGAAAATCCATTCATTGGTCAATAAATGCTGTTCTTTCCGAAAAGAATTCCGATTTTTTTTTTTTTTTTTTTACAAAAATAACAAAAAGAAATGTTTCTTGAGCAGCAAATGAGCATGTTAGAATGACATCTGAAGGATCATGTGACACTGAAGTTATGATGCAGAAAATTCAGCTTTGATCGCAGGAATAAATTACATTTTAAAATATATCCAAATAGAAAACTATGGAAGCTCGTTTCCGCCACTGAAAAAAATAAAATAAAAACAAGATTATTGCAACTTTTTTATCTCACAATTCTGACGTTTTTTCACACAATTGTGAGCTACAAACTCGCAATTGCAAGAAAAAAGTCAGAATTGTGAGATAAAAAGTCAAAATTGTGAGATATAAAGTCAGAATTGTGAGATATAAAGTCAGAATTGTGAGATATAAAGTCAGAATTGTGAGTTATAAAGTCAGAATTGTGAGATAAAAAGTCAAAATTGTGAGATATAAAGTCAGAATTATGAGATATAAAGTCAGAATTGTGAGATATAAAGTCAGAATTGTGAGTTATAAAGTCAGAATTGTGAGATATAAAGTTAGAATTGTGAAATATAAACTCGCAATTGCGAGAAAAAAGTCCGAATTGCGAGTTATAAAGTTAGAATTGTGAAATATAAACTCACAATTGCTAGAAAAAAGTCAGAATTATGAGATAAAAAGTCGCAATTGTGAGGTATAAAGTCAGAATTGCGACTTTATATCTAGCAATTCCGAGAAATAAAGTCGTAATTGCGAGTCAGAATTCTGACTTTTTTTAAATCTCGTAATTCTGACTTTATAACTCGCAATTGTGCCATTATATCACGCAATTCTGAGAAAAAACTCAGAATTGTGAGATAAAATGTGGCAATAATTTTTTTTTTTTCGGTGGCGGAAACGAACTTCCATAGAAAACAGCTGTTTTAAACTGTAACAATATTTTACATTATTACTGTGTGACGCGAGTGATAATGAGCGCCAGCTGCGCGCTGCACCGGTCTCGTATCTCTCACGGAGGAGCTCCGGAAGCATAAAAGAGGAGCGACGACAGTGAGGGACGAGAGAGGACCAGGCCTGAAATTTATGTTGTGTTGTATTATGTTTGTGTGGGCGGCAGTCGCCGTGAGGAACTGCTGCTATTTTACTTTCGTTTTATTGTTTGTTTATTTTATTTCAGAATTAAAGTTACGTTCAATGTTCGCCGGTTCCTGCCTCCTTCTTCCCATATTTACGAATTCCGTTACGGTTTACACTGTATTTTGATCACATAAATACAGCCTTGTTGAGCACTTCTTTCAAAAACTTTTGAGCAGTTCATACACTTGTTGAAACCAACCACTAAAACAAAGTCCAAACTGAAACAATGAACATATTCCAAACAGCACCATTTGAACTGGGATTAATTCAGATAGAGGAATAGATAAATGAATAAAAATCTGGTGCTAAAATGACTGCTGTGAGGAAGATGAGCCGAGCGGACGAGGGCTCACAGCCTAATGATCACACACTGATATCTTGTCAAATGTAAGACAGACATTTGTTAAATGGCACAGAGCTCAAGCAGATATCGCAGTTATGAGCATCAAGCGTTGTATATTTATAGTCTGTCCAAGTCTACCTGCAGCTCACTCTGCGTGTGTGTAAGGCTGTGTGTGAGTCACACGATGTTGCTTGAGTGACAGAACACCACGTGGCAGGAGCGACTTATGACCCCTTTACCCTTTAACACACACACACAAACACCCACACAACTCCTTCGAGAGCTGCTGTCAGATAAAATGTGCACAATCACACACACAAGGAAATGGATAAAAGCAATGATTCATGCTCTACTCACAAATGTTTACTAGTGAATGACATCATACTACAGACTTCTGTTGCTTTAATATAAAGATGATTGTATTGACAAACTTTCCTAACCTAAGAAACCATTCATTTATATATGAATCATGTTTTCAAATGAGAACGTCCCTAAAAGTCCCCACATGGAAGTTTTATTTAGTTAACTGTAAGTATAGCTATTACAACATGTGCACGTACAATACATCTACATAAATACCATCGATTATTCTGCTCATTCCAGATTAACCCAAACTCTAAGATTTCCTTCCTTTTTTCAGGGGAAACAGCAACAAAATACAATTCGCTGTAATTATAAGGCATTTTTAACTATAGCTACACACACACACACACACACACTGGGTTTTCATGGTTTATGGGGACATTCCATGGACATGATGACTTTTATTCTGTACAAACCCTCTATTCTATCCCCTTGACCCTAAACCTACCCATCACCAAAAACTTTCTGCCTTTTCTGTTGTTTTCAAAAAACAAAAACATCAAAATGTCCAAAAAATGTACAGTATCCAAAGTATTTGAATATTGCCATCTTTGTGGGAACATAAATGTCCCCATAATGCATAATGCAGTTTTCCAGGACCACACACACACATACACACAACTTTGTTTTGCTATCTTAATGAGGACATTCCATGAAACATGAAATGTCCTCATATTACACGTTTAAATTGTAATACCAGTGTGACTACCAGTGTAATACCCATGTCATTATACACATTTGTGTCCTCTTAAATCACAAAAATGTGCACACACACACACACACACACACATTCATGTACTATCTACCTTAAAATGACTGACTAATCTAAACTTTAACACTACCTGAAAATAAAACATTTATATATTATATAAAAGGTAACGCTTTACAATAAGGTCTGATTTGTTAACATTAGTTAATATATTAGTTAACATGATTTGACTGTGAGCAACATATTTTACAGCATTTATTATCCTTTGTTAATGCTAGATGAAATATAATTGTCAATTTGTTTTGTTCACGTTAGTTCGCAGTGCATAAACTAATGTTAACAGATACAACTTTTATTTTAATAATATCTTAGTAAATGTTGGAATTAACATTAAGATTAAGAACTGCTGTAGAAGTTCATTTGTTATTTAATTAACTAAGAATGAGACTTTATTGTAAAATATAATATATGTTAATTTATTTATTGTTTTTCCAAATAAGGACATCCCAAAAGCAAGACTTTGTTATATTTAATTAACTTCAGGGGTTAAATTTGTAAATAAATCATTAAAAATAATTTTGCAAATGTTAAAATAACTTTATAGACTAACTTTATTCATTTATAGTAAATAAAGCATTTTTTAACCTGTTCTTTAGAAAGAAATTATAATTATAATTTCTACAGACTAACTCGAACCTTAAATGAAAGCATTTCATTTGCATTTCATAAAAAATAAAAACAAGAAAAAACAAAAAGACTCCACAAATGCTACATTGCAAAACACTCATGAGAGAGAGAGAGAGAGAGAGAGAGAGAGAGAGAGAGGAGAGAGAGAGAGAGAGAGAGAGAGTGCTCTTTCAGGTGGGCAGTAATATCACATTATTGCATCTAGCAGCAAAAGCAGTCTATTTTAAACAGGGCCGCCCAGCCAAAAAGCATTTAACCACAGATGTCACACACACACACACTCCCACACATACAAACACACACTTGCACCCTCTAAACTGCAGACGGAGCTGTTTAGTCAGCGTTAAACTAAAATTGTGCATGAATGATTATAGCAATTAGGCTAGAAACAACTCAATTACTGTAAATTTACCATACAACCCACATATACTCGTCTCTATTCTACTGTACATGCACAAACGCACACACTTCCTTCAGTCACGTGACTCATCCTGATGCTCATAACCTCATTAGCTAAAAACTCACTCTCTTTTAAGAGACCTTCTGACAACGGGAGAGAAGCTGCACTTCAGACGCAACGATTCCTTTCACATTCTTGTTAGCCGTCTCTCTGAGGAAAACACAAGTCCTCTAAACTGTTGCATTTCCTGGGTGAATCGCTACCGGAAAAAAGAGAATGAAGTTACTGAGACCTGTTCGTGCGATGTCAAGCGAGCCAGAGAAAATAAGAGCATAAAAGAGGCAGAAAAATCCTCAGGAGAGATGAAACATCAGAGCTTGCTTTCCTGATGCTGCTGCTCAAATGCCAGCCAGTCCGCCGGGTCTTATTGGAGAAGAAGTAAAGTAATATAAACAATCTTCTCAGTGTTACGCTACAAAAAAAAAACAAAAAAAAAAACACATCTATTAGGATCTAAAAGAGTTGAATTCTATGATCTAAAAGGAACACTATATAAATTGTATGGACTGCTTTTAATGGAGTATCCTTTATGTATATATACACACCACAGGGACAAAAGTATTGAGACACACAATGGAGCTTCCCTGAATGGGTTTCCATGGCCGAGCAGCTGCATTCAAGCCTCACATCATCAAATACAATGCCAAGTGTTGGATAGAGTGGTGTAAAACATGCTGCCGTTGGACTCCGGAGCAATGGAAACATGTTCTGTGGCGTGACAAATCACTTCTCTATTTGGTATTCTTTTTAGCAGACGCCAGGAGAACGTTACCTACCTGAACGCATTGTGCCAATAAACCATAGACTGTAAAAAAATATGGACGTAGTGTCCGAGACGTCACCCGTAGGTGAAGAGTGTCTTCTGAAGAGCATTTTTGAAGCCTGAAGGCCCCGATATACTTTAAATGAAATCGAAGAATGAGCTGATGTGACGCCGAATGAAGTTCGTTTTAGGAAGTTCGAAACTTTCTGGAAAAAGTTGTCATCACTTGCACTCAAACTTCAACAACAAACCAATCATTCAAGAAAGAGTCATTTCAAAGCACAGATCACATCAACAATAATTGCAAAAAACTCTTTAACGGTTTTTACGAGCATGACTGCAGCTTCTAGAAAAAGTTGTAGGTGCTACACCTGGTGGCCATAAAAAATAGTTGAAAATTGCAAAAAATTTGGTATTCTAATGTGGAGTATGGGTTTGGCGGATGCCAGGAGAACGTTACCTATCTGACCGCATTGTGCCAATAAACCATAGACTGTAAAAAAATATGGACGTAGTGTCCGAGACGTCACCCGTAGGTGAAGAGTGTCTTCTGAAGAGCATTTTTGAAGCCTGAAGGCCCCGATATACTTCAAATGAAATCGAAGAATGAGCTGATGTGACGCCGAATGAAGTTCGTTTTAGGAAGTTCGAAACTTTCTGGAAAAAGTTGTCATCACTTGCACTCAAACTTCAGCAAACCAATGAGAAAGAGTCATTTCAAAGCACAGATCACATCAACAATAATTGCAAAAAACTCTTTAAAACGGTTTTTACGAGCATGACTGCAGCTTCTAGAAAAAGTTGTAGGTGCTACACCTGGTGGCCATAAAAAAATAGTTGAAAAATGCAAAAAATTTGGCGGATGCCAGGAGAATGTTACCTATCTGACCGCATTGTGCCAATAAACTATAGACTGTAAAAAAATATGGGCGTAGTGTCCGAGACGTCACCCGTAGGCTTCTGAAGAGCATTTTTGAAGCCTAAAGGCCCCGATATACTGCAAACGAAATCAAAGAATGAACTGATGTGACGTCATTTCGAACAAAATCAGGCCGAAACGAAGTTTGTTTGGAGTTCGTTTTGAAAGTTCGAAACAGCTTGTCAAAGTGAACTTTCTGGAAAAAAGTTGCCATCACTTGCACTTAAAATACTCATACAGATAAGAGTAATACATCTTTTGAATCTGTAAAGATGCTTGTGTGCACTTATAATAACAACAAAATATAAAAAGCAAACATGGTGCGATTTCTGCCCTATCTCTCTGAACTTGACCGCGCAAAAAAAAAAAAGAAAGAACCGAAACTCCATGCAAACCTGCCTCACAGACGTGAAAAATATAGAAAGCGAAATGTCTACTTTTAAATGAACCAATACAAATATTCTTTAGGTTATGTAATCCGTATGAAACGTAGAAGCATTCACTACTGCGGAGATGACGAGTCAGCATCAACTTCATCGCTGCAACTGCAGAAAACACTAGTTTATCAATTTATTATTAAAATGTTAAAGAAATCTCCTTGCTGTTTTCTCACGCCGTGACAAGCTTTATGCGTGCTCTTGAATGCTGATTAGCCTATGTTGGAATTATTATGATTTATATGGTATATTAATAAACGTGTGATTTGTTGATTAATGCTTAAAATGAAAGACTAATCGTCAGAACAATCTTTAGTCGAGGCCAGCGCTGACAATCTTAACGCTTCAGCATACCAAGACATTTTGGACAATACTATGCTTCCAACTTTGTGGGAACAGTTTGGAGAAGGCCATTTAGTTTTCCAGCATGACTCTGTCCCACCGCACAAAGCAAGATCCATAAAAAACGTGGTTAGATAAGTTTGGTGTGGAAGAACTTGACTGGCCCTCACAGAGCTCCGACCTCAATCCCATCCAACACCTTTGGGATGAAATGGAACAAAACTGAACTGAAATGAGCTGGATAATGATACTAACTTTTCAAAATAGACACTTGAATTGATTCAACATTTAACTGACTTGAGCTGAATAATGATCTATTATCTTCTGTAGAGCTGCTTATAGCTGAATAAGTGAAGAGTTTCATGATTGTTGTACTTTGTAACATTGACACAGTTGTTGAGCTAAATTGAAACAACATGGAACCAAATCGATCTTCTATAGAGCTGCAGAAACCAAATTTCACAACGTCAAGGTCTGGGTTCACACACAAGGCTTAGATTAAGCCAAGATTAGACATATTTTAAGATATGATTTCAGGTAAAACAGCTCAAACATTCATTTTAGTCTGGGACTAGGCTTTGAATCCGGGGGTATCACTGTTATTTTCCTGTTTATTACTGAGGATCTGCTTTGAAACAATTTGTATTGTATAAAGTGCTATATAAATAAATGTGACTTGACTTAATGGAACACTACGAGAATTAATTATTCACAATTTGCCTTAAAAGGGATAAACTGTCATAAAAAATATTAACAACGTTGCATATTCCAGATGGTCTATGCTAGAAGTGCAAGTGGAGCAGTCACGATTTCTGGGAACATTCCTGCTATAAGGCTGTCCATTAAACACACAACCCCCAACAGGAAATGACATCATCAACACCTGCTACACTTTATTGTAACTCAACGGGGAAGCGTCAACATGTCAGTCAACAACCAGGCCTCATGCTGGAAGAGAAAACAAAGAGTGAAAGCAAAAAAGATGAGGAACAGAGCCAAATATTAGTTATGCTGACTCACAGGAAGAAAAGAATTATGGAGGAGGAGAGGAGATGAAAGGAGAGGAAAGGACAGGAGGTGGGATATTAACTTCATAGATCAATATGTCCGCTTTTGGAGGACTTTCTCAATGAGTTGAGGGGTTCAAGAGATGAGAAGATATGTGGAAAGGGGAGAAGAAATGAGACCACAATTAAACAAGGAGAAAAGATAAGCAAGACAAGATTAGGAGATATAAGTCGAGGAGGACAGAGAAAAGAAGAGAAGAGATGGCCGGCTTCTCTTTGTCAATTTAAAATGAAAGCTGCGCCCTCTAATAAAATCATTAATACATCATATTTTAATCATCCAGCGTATAAAATTTTTAAAACACAATTTTAAATTCTCATGCTGCTATGAATAATAATGAAGTCCACATACTCATTACACACCACACACCTAACACACACCAAAAACAACCTCGACGCAAACGACCACCGGATTTACCACTGATTCAGATATAGAAGTTATCTTTATACCATAATCAGAACGCACATATCAATATTTAAGGGAAATAACTGCTTAGTTTCGATGTTTTATTAATAAAAAAGTACTTTTTCATGCTAGTCCACTGGGGTACTGAATGATTTATAAGTTCATAGGAAAGGGTGCGAGGGGAAACGGTCTCCTGATGAAGCCACAAATCTACAACATTGAGATCTCAAAAAAACCCTCAAACTTCAGCAAACCAACAAGAAAGAGATCTGGACAGATCACATCAACAATAATTGCAAAAAAACTCTTTAACGGTTTTACTAGAATGACTGCAGCTTCTGGAAAAAGTTGTAGGTGCTCCACCTGGTGGCCATAAAAAAAACAGTCGAAAAATGCAAAAAATTTGGTATTCTAATGGATGAGTGGGTTTGGCGGACACCAGGAGAACGTTATCTATCTGACCGCAAATATAGACACAATATAAAAAAAAACATAGACGTAATGTCCGAGACGTCACCAGTTGGCTTCTGAAGAGCATTTTTGAAGCCTAAAGGTCCCGATATTACGTGAAATGAAATCGAAGAACGAACTGATATGACGTCATTTCGAACAAAATCAGGTCGAAACGAAGTTCGTTTTGGAAGTTTCTGGAAAAAAGTTGTCATCACTTGCACTCAAACTTCAGCAAACCAATAAGAAAGAGTCATTTCAAAGCACAGATCACATCAACAATAATTGCAAAAAAAACTCTTAACGGTTTTTACTAGCATGACTGTAGCTTCTGGAAAAAGTTGTAGGTGCTCCACCTGGAGGCCATAAAAAAAAATAGTCGAAAAATGCAGAGCACGTATCAACTGACAAAGTCACATGATTTCAGTCAACAAGGCTTCATAACAAGCATTTCGAAATTTCAATCGTTCACGTGACAGTTTGATACAAGATCCGAAATACTGAATCGAAACAAAAGATTCGAAGCTTCGTGAAGCAGCGCTTAGAAATCGTCCATCGCTAGATGTTGTTGAATAAAGTGTTTTTTTGGTGCACAAAAACTATTCTTGTCACTTTATAACATTAAGGTTGAACCACTACAGTCACATAAACTGTTTTAAATATGTTTTTATATCTTTCTGGGCGTTTGAAAGTGTAAAATAACTTGCTGGCAATAGAGGCCTCATTGAGCCATCAGATTTCATCAAAAATATCTTCATTTGTGTTCTAAAGCAACAACCTGATATTTCAACATGCACACAAGGTAATCTTGCATACTGTAGCTTGAATATGTACTATACCATAGTATCTGAGGTAGTAATCCATCCGATTTGTCATATTTTTGCACCTCTGTAGTAGGTGCGTGTGAGTTTAACTGGAATCTTCTTTAAAAATGTTTGTGAACAAAATTAACAAAAATGTTACACAGCCAAAAAACTATACCATTTCAGTATATATATATATATATATATTGTAAACACAAACTTTCGATTTGACAGCCAAAATATATTAAGTTTTCAGAAAGGCTGAATATTAGATTACACTTATAATATTCACAAATATTAAATCCACATCTACAAACAGAAGTAAATAAATGGCTCTGACAGAATTATTCTGCTGCAGTAATTTATGTCTAAAACATGACATTTCTGCATCCTGTAAGATTAAACATGAACTCAAGACACAAGCTCCTGTACCTCCTAAAACCCCATTAGCTTTATTTCTACCACCCTGACCCTTGTCTAGACACCTTAATTAGCTCTCAATCACTTCATTATTTAATTACTAGCTCAACGTCGCCAAGTTTGTGAGATAGCGTCGGCCTCGCTGAGCTGGGATATTAAAGCACTAAGGATAAAGCTCTGAGGAATGAGACGTTTCATGTAGTAATCGACATTTGTCCTAGTGGCACTAACTGGAACTGCACATAATAATGATTGTTCCCAAACAGATGTGCCAACCAGATCTCATGGGAAAAAGTAACTATTTTATGGAGTGGTGATTTTGTATAAATTTGTACGATGTGATTCATACATACGATTGTTAGAAAGCAGGTCCACCCCTAAACATACCCGTCACTGATGCATGAGCAGATCGTACAAAAATGTATGAATGAGATTGTACAAATTCATACTCATTAATAGCAACCAAAATGAAAAATAGTTACAAATTGCCATGAGATTGTGTTGTGCCCAAACCAGCCCATTGGCCATTGTTTCCACAGTTAGGTACTAGCCCCGCCCCCAGATTCACTCATTGGTTGAGGCAGAGGTGCTGCTCAAACAAATAGAGAAATGTTTTAAAGAATTGAAGAGCTTAAATTATTGAAACATCAACAAAATTGCACAATACACCGTTAACAGAGAAATGACAAACCAACACAACACTAAAAACTGTATCCTTAGCTCATTAGCTTCTCACAAAATGCCATTTTAATTGAGTTTTAAGTATTAGAGCTACAACTATTAGAGCTACATATTAAGCTTGATGTATAACCACAAATACTTTTTGAGTTGGTAAGAGTTTTAAGTGTTTTCGAATAACGTTTCATCTGCTCAGCAAGAATATGGGTAATCAAACAGCTGACGGTCCCCATTTGACCTCCATACTTTGGAAGTCAACTTCAATAGTCCGTACCCATTGACTTTCATAGATGAGTACTGACTTTAACATACCTTAAAATAAATGCTACTTGGTTTAATATTTTTGTTATGTAATGCAGTGACGTTCATATACTTTTACGTATGGCTTAAGTGTACAAATACTTTACAGGGCCACAGTAAATGAAAGCCATCAAACTTTGTGCCCGTGAAGAAGCGGATTTGTTTAATTCAGAATTAATTCATCTCACATGAAGCTGCCCTTTTTTCCCCAGACGTCTTTCAGAATTAAGTCAGTGACCAAATTGAGCACTCAGCCCCTCATTTCTTGTGAAATGAATCTAGAAATTATGTATATATCATATTTTCCACCATTCATCACTTGAAATAAATTGCAGCCTTATGATAATGCCCCGTAATTAAATCCACGGTTTAATTCATTCTCAGCTTGTACTGAATCAACTCTAAAATTGATTATTCTCAGCAATGTACAGTAAATGAATTCCAGGCTCTCTTTTTTATCAAATGTGGTGATTTCTAACAAAAACAGCTCATTATAATGATCGCTACCAAGTGATCTGACAGGGCACCTGTCCTCAGAATGCATTTGAAGTCATTTGCATCGATCAAAGATGCAGTGAACAAATCGGTTATGATATTAAGGTAGATGTGCTTTAAACGGTTAAAAGACATTCTGCATTCTTGTTTGCATTGCAGAGCGTAAGGTAAAGATAGAACATCATGATGAGAATAATGGATAATGTGCCATTATCTAAATGAATCTTAACACCGCCTCTAGAATCTTCCTCCCACTTAGCAGATTGAGTCCAACTGCCAAACACACAAATATATAAACGCATAAACATAAACGCACACACATACACAAGCTAATGAGCTTTAAATACCTTATTTTCCCACCTGTGAGAGTATGAGAATGCCAGAAGTGAAGAGTAGTAGAAATGTGCGCACATAACTGAATGTGTTTGTGTGTGTTTACATAAATAAATTGTCCCCACAAGTAAAAACAAATAGACAAAACCTTGATGGATGGATAGATATCTCTATACATATAGATATTTTTGGTGCTTTTTTTGTAATCCCAATGAGTGGGACATGTACCATAGTAATGATATATAACATTTGGCCAAAAATAAGCTTTTACGTGGTATATTTCAAAAAGTGTATTACCATGGTAAATAAATGCCCCCAAATAGATGCTATTTCCACACTAAATGCACAACCAAAGGATGGCATTGCCATGACACATCTTATCATATGTGTCCATAAAGATTGTGATAAACATGATATCATGTTCAAAAAAACATGGTAGTACCATAGTACATATCAGTGGCATGCCGTGGTGTGTTAAAATGAGAAGGCAAAACCGCGCGAACCAATCATTAACGATAGCGTGGTGGAAGCATTGCCTCCTCTCATTTGACTTTCCTCTATTCATTCTCATTTACCCCCACTAAACCCAGTGCATGCTTTTGGGGGTCTGTTTAAAGTCAATTGGCTCAGGGGAGGCAAGCCTCCCGGTGTAACTTTACCTGTGGGTGTCGCTGTTGGATAGTTTTATTTTAGAAAAACGCGTGACTTTAGTAAAAGTTGCAGTTTTATTTTTGTTATATCGATTATTTTTTCATCCAGTTTTTTTTTTTTTTTTGCCTCGGAGGAAACACCCCTGGTACATATTTAAAAGACCATGATATTAACCACCTAATTGTAAGTGATACCCACTTAGGGTGTAACGACATTCAAACCGAAATGAAAAACTGTGCTACCCCACTCACGGTACGAACCACGATACTCTCATGGCGTACTGAGTGCGCCCCGCCCCCTGCTGCCCCACCCAGCCCTGGCCCATTAGATCTACACTAAATGAACACAGTGTTGTAGCCTAACCAACATTAACCTCTAAAATCACAATAAGCTCAGGGTTTTGTTACTTTCGATAAGAAACAAAGTGTCATCTTTCAAATTCTGTCCACTTCATCATGAAATTTTGTTACTCTTTAATTGACCCTTCGCAAACAGTTTGATTGACAGGTGACCTGACCAATCATAACCCAGAATCCGCTATTTTGGCAGACAAAGCAGTCAGGGGAGTTAGTAGATTAATGTTGGTGAACTTGAAAAAGTGTCTTTCCGCGCTTGAAACAACATTCCTTCTGATGTTCATTCATGTTTATTTGATGCTATAAATGAACGAGTATGAAGAGATGATCGCTTCCCGAGGAGCTACAGCGATCTGTCACGACACATTAAAGACACACAAGACACTATTTATTGTTTACACTTCTTTTAAAAATTACGATATATTAAATATGAAACTGTTTCATTTGTCTGTCGACGTGTTGTCAGTGTCCTCTTTGCTCCAGGATGTATTTTTCACAGCGTGAGAGCACATGACTTGTCAGACATAGCAACAGTAACTAAACGGGGCGGGTCTTTGCGAAGGGTCAATTGATGTGGCGTAACAGATCACTGTATAGGCGCTTCTTTTCAACCGGCAGCACGGAGCATGAGTAGATACGATCATCTCTTCCTCTTTAATACTAGTGACAGAATAAACACGAATGAACGTCAGAAGGTATGCTGAAAGATACAGTACAACATACTGAAACGTATATAATCTCATGTAATCGTTCAATCAGTGTTTCAGCGTCAATAAAACAGCTTGTAAAACATTTACCTAACAGCTTGTTACTTCTCCAGAGGAATGAACTCTTACTAAATATAGGCCTATACGTGCATTTCATTAACCTATATATTCATTTGATTTTACTTCACTTGTTTAAATAAATCGGTCATGAAATGACAGCCACTCTTTAAAATATATTTTATATTTCAACAACGAATTGGAGTAAAAACATGTGCAGTTTACGAGTTTGCATTCAATGTGTTTTATTTGAGTGTTGATTATTAATATCTAAAAATAAATAGCAACTGAAGTTAAGCTAATAGTTTTGTCTCTGAACCTGTAAAGTGCACGTAGGGCTCCCTATATAGTTGAAATCATTAGAATAGAAACATGTTTTATCCTTAAGAAACTTTTAATTATAATTGAAGTCATTTAAAGACAGAGACACAATTTGTTCAGTAAACCACTGTTCTATAAAAAAGCCATATGGGTTTCTCCCCCGTCGTACCGAACCGTGACTTCAAAACCGAGGTACTGAAGCATCAGTTTTGTGTATCCTTACACCCCTAATACCCACAAGACGCTTTGCAGCCGCCTTAAGACCATCTCATTCTTAGGCAATAGAACAAGAGTGAAAGAAATAGAGAAATATTAAAGCCAATGCCAAGGGCCATTGAAAGCTGTCAATCAAACAGTGGCTGATACGATGAGATTTCCAGTGAGAGATGCTTTCACTACGACACACACACAACAGCTCTTTCTCCGAATCTCCTGCATGCTCGCCTGATTTGCAACTCTATGAATACGATAATGCCAGTTATCACAGACTTGATCCGACATTGCACATATAATCTACATATCGCGCCGCTGTTTCCTCGGGAACATGCATACGTGAGCATGTGTGTGTCAGGGACAGGATCTGCACATGCAGATGTACATCGCGGTTACATGCTGACCTGCTCCCTTGAGAATCTTCACACGTCATAATCCACCTTCGATCAGCACAATATGTTTTATTCATCCCAACACGTGTGTCCCAGCATGCACTGCAACATGAAGATGTTTGTCAATGTTTTCGGAGAAAAGGATACAACATGAAACGGAATGTTGGAATACTCTGGTATACAAGATACGCTCACTTAAATGCATTTCTAATAATTAAATACATTTTTATAGTATTATAATGAACATTTTAAATGAGTAACAATCAAATTCTGCTGAATCAGTTCTCATAAAATTCATTTGTTGCACTGTAAAGGTCAATAGGAAGTAGATTTGTGGCTTATTTTAATTTAAAAGAGTGCACACAAAGCATGTCTGAATCAATACATTATGTTTTGCAATTTTATCTTATTCATTCCCGAACACTGGCTTGACCCGTCAATGAAGAGCAGTACCTGTCCGGTGTGTGAGAACAGCAGCGCTCAGCATTTAACTCTGACCTGTTAAAACCCCCATCAATAATGATGTACTACAATACAAAACACCCCTTAAGAGCACCATCCATTTCCCTCGACGAAAGCGTTGTGACCACATGTTTAGTCAGCAGAGAGAGACCTCAATGGCGAGCCGGCTGAACTTAATTGAAAAACAGATCGCTCATAAAAATGGCCGAGTGCCATGCAGCTACTGTTACGCAATAGAAAAGGTAGTGTGAAAAAAGCAGCGTAACACTGTTTGAAATTCATCTAGAAAACTAGATGGACTCTCTGCAGTTCCGAGATGATTCGAGTCACTAAATATAAAAAAAAAAAAAAAAAAAAGAGAAAGACTGGGTCAAATCATCCCCTGTGCTCAGAGCGGTGTGCTACATGTGAGAGAGAGAGAATTGAATTGATTTGAAGAAAGAAAGAAAGCTGGTAGCACTTTATTTTTCAGTCCTGTTCCCCATGTAAATACTGCTTCATATTAACCCTAAACCTAACCTTAACCCATTGTATTGCCAAGTTTCTAAGGTAAGTACTCTGTCAAGACACTGTAAAGGCCTGTTCACGCCAAGAACGGTAAGTATAAAGATAACGATAAAGATATAGTTCTAAAAATCGCCTTAAATATGAAAGAATAGCAGATAACAATATTTATAAACAATACCATTGGGATCACTTTCAGAATGTTTTTTTTTTTCCAGCTGTTGAACGATAAAACACTGATAGCCAATCAGAATCCATTCTATTTTAAGGGCTCACAGCCTCGTGCATTTAAAATGGAAGACGACGATATTGCAGTTAATCGCCGAGTTCCAGAAAATCCTTTTCAAGGATACTTTGAAGAAAATTGATCTGGAAAACAGTCGGACATACCCTCGGAATAAATGGTGAGAAGTATCGACGATATATATGAGAGGCTAGCAAGTAAAATTACCTCAGGTATCCAGCACTAGTTTCCATAACATTACCTTGCTTGCAGTGAAAAAGGAATTGTTTTTAGTCCACTAGATTCACTGTTAGATTAGATCGATTGCATTAGCTATTCACTCGAAACATCAGGACATCTGCTGGTTAAAGCCGTGTAAATGCAACAAGAACATGTTGCACACATTTTGAAACCGCAGCAAATGAGCTTATATTAAATGGACCGTTATCGTGTGTGGACGCAAATAATGTTATAGTCATCTTTATAGTTATCGTTCTTGGTGTGAACGGGCCTGTAAGATAAAGTGCATGCGAAAAATTAGTACTGTGGGTTAAATTATTGCCAGCGGCAATAGATGCTATTTACACTGGGTGAAAATAGTGATAGATTCTATTTACACCATTTAAAAGTATCAGTTTTCCACAATAAGAGTAAATAGTAATTAAATTCTCGTCACCGAGAGGCACACAATCACTCTCCAGAACATTCTCGTTCACCGTTCCCTGCTGGTGGAATGATCTCCCTACTTTCATCAGGAATGCAGAATCCCTGGCAATATTCAAAAGACAGCTGAAAACTCATCTCTTTTTTGAGCATTTAACCCCTTCATTAAAAAAAAATACTATCCTTTCGTTTTCACTTCCTACTCTAGCTTATACTACTCTGAGCAATGTCTGAAACTTGGATTGTGAGCACTCCCAGTGTCTATTTGCCTCGCTTGTTTGTTTTCCTCACTTGTAAGTCGCTTTTGGATAAAAGTGCCTGCCAAATGGTTAAATGTAAATGTAAATGCTATCTATACTTTATATTGTCAGATACTATTTGCAACTCAGTAGTTTTGTACATTAACAGGATGCAATAATATCACAGAGGGTAAATGATTATATTTATTAAAATAATTAAGTGGATGGTGCCTTATTGAGAGAATAAAAAACTTGTTCACAGTTTATGACTTTTAGAACATTTTTTTCATTTTTATTGAAAATAAATGCGAGCTCAGCAAAAGGCGGATTCGAACCTGCGTCGATCTCGTTAAAAGCCAGGTCTGCGAGCCTTACTTGTTGTTGCTGCGTCACTGAAGACGTTGAAATCCACTCGTCTTTTTTAAAACTTGAGTGGTCCAACCAGACATTGGTGGGCGGAGCTAGTGTAAATAGCTTTTGCCAACAAGGGACGCTATTTGCACTTAGTGTAAATAGACACTCCGTTAATGATTATCATGTAATCATATGACTAAATCATACAAAAATCATATACCACTCTCCAAAAACATGGTATTACCATGCTACATAAAAACCATGATATTTATGTGGAACTTATTTAAAAAACAACAACAAAATGCACCATGGAATTACCATGTTTTGGACATGATGGCACCATGGTATAACTGCAAGTACCATATAAATGAAAGTACAATGGCATTTCTCTAAGTACCATAGTATTACCATAGCTGTACCACAATGCTGCCACAGTACTTTAAAATGCCACCATGACCAAACAAATAAATAAATAGTACTACCAAGGTACTTGTTGAAGTTATTTACATGTTAGAAATGATAGATAGATAGATAGATAGATAGATAGATAGATAGATAGATAGATAGATAGATAGATAGATAGATAGATAGATGGGTAGATAGATAGATAGACAGATAGATAGATAGATAGATAGATAGATAGATAGATAGATAGATAGATAGATAGATAGATAGATAGATAGATAGATAGATAGATAGATAGATAGATAGATAGATAGATAGATAGATACTATAAAGATCTTCAATCAGATGTTACAGTCTATATGCGTTATTGATACACAGAGCATGTCGGAAATTAGTGGAAAATAGATTTAGCTTTATTGGATAAGCAACTGAGTGTGACTGTGGGCTTGTAGAGCTGGAGCTAAAAATAGCAACAGAGAGGAGTGTGAGCGGTCTAATGCTTCCACGGTAACACGCTGATGAAAGCCACTGCTGTTGATCCAAGATGCTGCCGCTCGCTACAAACTTTACATTTTGTGCAATCAAACGTGCTTTATGGAACAGGTAGACTCGTGATGGAAATGTTAATTGTTACATTTTCTAAATGCTCTAGAGATCTAGAACTCTTGAATGACATCAGCCAGATGGAGCCTTGAATAGCTTTGAAGGGAGAAGCGTGTCATTTCAGTGCCACTGACGTCACCGAAAGGAGTAATGACTGTTTTCAAACAGGTTTCCGCAAAATTGGCTTATCAAACTGTTCCTGAAGCAAACTCATGTCTGCAATCAGGAGCATAGGATCAATCTGTGGGAGGACACATCATACAGGACATCGTGTCTTTATAAATGTGAATTAGGCAACAACTGATTTGCTGGACAGAATATATAGTAGGTCAGAATTTTTTTTTATCATTATTATTATTGGTAATATTTGCCCCATGTAAATGGTTTTAAGAGGCATTTTTATACATTTACGGTGGCACATTATTCTTAACCTTGTAAAAACGCACGTCACTTATATAATAATATTTATGTCTAATATTTCAATTTAATCAATTAACTTCAATTGTCAATCTGAACAATTATGTTTGTTTATGACAGGTTCAAATAAATAACTGTAAAGCACAATGATCAAATGTAAAAAGTATAAAAATAAATACAAAAATATATCACAACAAATGTTATACAAACCATTAAATAATTATAGAAATAAATTATGAAATATATCAAATGTTAAAAAGTACATAAATACAAAAAATTAAAATATTAAATATCAAATGTTAAAAAGCAAGTCGAAATTAAAAAAAATAATTTAAATTAAGAACATGCATACTTAAAGCTATATAAAATATATGAAAAGTATCAAATATTTAAAAAATAATAATTAAAAGAAAATAAATAAGCACTAATAAAAAATAAAAATAAATGTGGGATTTCACAATGGACAGTCACAGTTTACTCCACTGCTGCCACTGGCTAGGCTAGAAATGGCTGCATTTTTCTTCACACCACTGCCAATAAAGTAAAACTAAATAATAAAATAAATAACTACTTTGAAATGTTAAACTAAAGTATTTGCTTGTATTTCAAAAGCCATTCATTTTGGTGCATCATTTCTTTCATTTTAGAGTGAAAACAAATAGTTTAAATCTACAGAGGCCTGTTTTCCACTGCCCGGCGGTTGACCCTTTCCAGCTCTCAAAACTCACACAGAGCAGTGTATTGTGGGTAAAACGTGATGCCCAGCGGAGGGGCGCCTCTGTGTGGAACAGCACATGCTGCCTGGACAAACTCAGTCACACTCAGCCTCTGCGGAAAGGTGGAAACATTCCGAGCAATTAATCACGGCAAGTGGAACCAGCTCCCCGCGCAATCTGCTCGACGCCGAGTTAGCGCCGCACACATGACCAAGACACACAGTGTCTCCACGGAAACCAAGGCTCGAGGCTACCCTGACATTTCCACCCCCCCCCCCCCCCCCCCCCCACACATGCATACACACACAACTGCACATCCACTGGCCTCTCAATTTCATCAAAACTAATAAATCTGTTAATTATTAAAAACATACTGTCACTCGATATTGTTGGAAGAGTGCTTGGAGACACAAAAGTATCAAAGATCCTGAATCAACAAACCAAATCAACAAGTCGAAGAATTTTACTGTATATCTGTAGCTCATTACTTTTAATAATATTTACTATATTCAGAAATATGACTCATATGGACCCATATGAAGACTGTGTGTGTTTCACTTGTTTGAACTGGCCACTGAATGTGTAACAAACTAATGAAGTTCTTTTTTTTTTTAGATTTACTTTTATTTTTTGCCTTTATTATAATAGGATAGTAAAGACTGGACAGAAAGCAAGATGGGAGACAGTGATAGAGAGAGGGAAATAGGATTGGGAAGAGCTGGGACTCGAACTCTGGTCACCCGAAGCACAACGCCACTATACGTCGGTGCTACCCACGAGGCTATCGGTACATGACAAACTAATGCAGTTTAAAGCAACACTGATTTAACAAGCACACTAACAACAGTGGATTTAGTGTGTTAAAAATCTTGCTCTTGTTTTGAAGAAAATTTCATTTGAATCTCAAAAATTCACTTTTAAAAACAATATGAAATTTATATTGTATTAAAGCTACAGTGATTTCTGAGAAACGCTGTTGAAAGTGGAATGGACCGAGCCAATCAGCAGCAAGGGGCGTGTCCACTCATGAGGGGGGGAGGTGTCTGTGTTGCATAGCTTGTACCTGGATTTGGGGGTGGAGCTCTCAAGATCGGGGGTGTGATTGTTTTGGTGATTTCAGATATCAACAGTGTTTCTCAGAAAATGCTTACTGCACCTTTAAAAATTGGAATACTGCCCATTTTTATCCCACAGCTTTAACAGCCTATCAGGTTGAAAAGAGGTGAATTACGCGTTCATGCTGAAACTTTACATTGCTAATGTGCTTTTTTTTTTTAACGTGCCAAACTGAGCCACCTGGTCACTTAAGTATGGAGCCAGTTCCATTTCAAAATACAAACTCAAGAGATCAATTCAAATATAGGCCTCAGTTCTCCATCTCTGTGCAGATACATTCAGCAGCGATGGGCTGAATGTGCCAGTTCAATTGAATTCATTGTACTGAACTGAATAAAATTATACGGTGTTCATCTAAGCCCCGGTGACCCTGACATCTCACCCACTGAATTTCTGATTGTTTAGGAATTAAAAAGCAATGCAAGCAGAATTGTTCTCAAATGAAGTGCTTTGCTCAATAAACTACACGTGAAAAAAGGTCAAAGAAGAGAAACCACTTTAAAGTAGCTTTAATTGTGGCCTTTGAACGTGCTTTGTCATTTAAAACACCCTATATTAAAATAATAATCTGCTTTGGGCTCAAGTTAAAGTCAACATAAATGCCATTTTTAATCTATTTTACGTCCATTATCGGACTTTTTGATTTTATCCACCAGAAATTGACTGGATAAAATCAAAAAAGTATGTTAAATGGAAATAGGATTTTTTTTTTTTTTTTTTTTGACATCACAAAGTGATAAATCCAAATTTATTCCAAATACAAAACCAGAATTCGTCTCAAATACATAACAGGTGCTATGGGAAGTTGTGTTTGGATTTCAAACTAATATATTCACCACCAGATCCATGATGCTTTGAGCAATTCTGCAATGGTGTTAACACACACAATAATACCATCATATTTTATACTTTAAAACACTTCAAAATATTATTACCATGCAACAAAAAAAAACAAAACATGGTTTTATCATTGCCATAGTATACGGCAGAGTAAGAAATAAAGCTGTATGGAGTCACTCGCTTGACCACAGTAGTAATGAAATGAAAACCATTAGCTATATTCTAATTATCTGCGCACGACAAATGACCAGCAATTACAAGCACAAAGCAACAGACTGTTTATTCAGTCCACAATCACTGCGTGCTCAGCTGCATTTCTCCTGAGCTCACTGTACACAACTGCACACAGCAGAACACAGTTTGTGCATTAGCGTCCTTTCACAGAATGCTCAAGACGCTCATTCATTATACACAAGAGCTGCTGTTCACACACCACTAAAACCCCATCAACACATTGAGGACAACATTCGGCCTGCAGAAGCACATTCCGCACATTATACCTGCCGTGTGGACACTGAGCAGCCCTGTTATTCAGTACATTTCCGTGTGCTATCAGATATTCAATATTTTAATATTTAGATGATTTGATAACAAGCTTTTGTCGAAATGCATCCAAAAATAATTAAAGGTCCTTTTTCCCACGTAGGCATTTTGAAATCAGTCATTTTCTTTCTTGTCGTTCAACAGATGTGTTATATCTGATTTCTTGGCCTACAATATGTGGGTAAAACCAACCTTCAACTGAGATTCTGTATTAATGAACATAGAGTTGATAGTAAATCACCAGCTGCTTGACGTTTCACAGAGGAAAATCATACAGTTAATGGCTTGTTTTTTTGTGGATTAGTAGATATGGAACTTCTGATGCATCATTATACGAATACGGAACAGAAATCATTACAAACTGAAAGCAAATGGATTTTTCATCTCAGTACTACAACCACATGGACTGAATGAAGACTTAAACTGTCCAGCTTTATATATACAGCTCTGGAAAAAAATTAAGAGACCACTGCATATTTTTTGTTATTTTGACCAGTTGTTGCATTTGGCAAATAAATGCTCTAAATTACAATCTTTTTATTTGGAATTTGGGAAAAATGTCAGTAGTTTATAGAATAAAACAAAAATGTTAATTTTACCCAAACACATACCTATAAATAGTAAACCCAGAGAAACTGATAATTTTGCAGTGGTTTTTCCAGAGCTGTATGTATATAAATGTTTTCTTCCACTCAAATTCTCCTCCTCCTTGGTTAATTGTTAACCATGATATAAGAAATTGTGCCAAAGACACTGAAGAAGGTCCTGCTCCAATTTTAACAAGAAAAACGGGCTATTTATTAAGAAATACCACAGGTGTATGTACTTGAAACTTACTCCAACTAAATACATTTTCTTCAGAATATTGTTTTAATTGGTATTCATTTTTTTTCCTGTGTCCTCAGTATCACTTCCCAAGCATGTTAATCCCTTAAACTAAATAAAGCCTGATGACATCATCCTTCAGGACGTGGGAAGTGACATCATCACGGAACAGGGACAGATTTGATGAATTCTGTGATCTCTCCGAACGATGATGATTGGGCACTTTCCCATTGACAATGGGCAACAAATTTCTATCTGGATACTTTAGATCGAAATTTGTTTGCCATTCTCAATGGGAAAGTGCCCAAGCAACATCGCTCGGCGACATTGGCCAGCAGCATTGCTCAAAAAGTTGCCCCGCACCGACAGACTTTACTGGACTCATAAATTGAAAATAGGAAAATCTCAAAGAGAATCAGTTAGTCCCTGCATCGCTCTATTAACTGTCAATTACTCATCACAACACACACACACAGGTTTGTTTTTCTATCAAAGTGAGGACATTCCATAGGCGTAATGGTTTTATACTGTACAAACATTCTCTCCCCCTACACTAACTCTACTCTTAAACCTACCCATCACAGAAAACATTCTGCATTTGTACATTTTTAATAAAACATTGTTTAGTAAGTTTTTAAAGCTTAAATATGCGGACTCGTGAAATGTCCTTGTATTTCATGTTTACGTCATTATACCAGTGTAATACTCTTGTCATTATACAAATCTGTGTCCTCATAAATCACAAGAACACACACACACATAGAGAGAGAATATTTGCAGTAGATTTGCATTTTCTTGCTGAAGTTTTCGAGATTCGGTCTTCGATTCTGTGTAAACGAAATGCCGATTTGCAGTTGTCATGACACTCAGCATCATCTTTCCAGCATAAAGGTGGATATAGATTCTTATAAATAGATGAAGAAAGAGCGAATATGTCTAGCTTTATATTCTATTAAAAGAAGTCAAAACTTTGAATCAACAGATCAAAGCTGAATTCACAGCACAAGTTTCATACTTGGAATGAAGGGTTTAGGATGAAGCCAGAACTATATCCGCAATACTCTTGTGCCTTGCAAACACTGCAATAATAATGTGCATGATGTGTGAGAGGCGACTCAGCTGGAGCTGTAAGCGGCACCTGTTGCATCAGGATTGATTTTACAGTGTTTCTACTGAACCATTAATGACACTGAATGTTGATGCATTGAGAAATTAACTCAATCAGAGATACAATACTGCAACACGCATGACCCTGGCCTTCATCTGACCCTGTAGAGCGCGCGCGCGCGTGCGTGCGGGCGTGCGAGTGAGTGTGTGTGTGTGTGTGTGTGTGTGTGTGTGTGTGTGAGAGAGAGAGAGAGACATTACAGAGACACTCCACCACGTCTCATGTCCTCATATGAACTGTCATGACGCCTCATCATAAAGACGCATTATGATGTTTTATGTCGCGCGGTGCTCGCGGTTTCGGTGCGCTGTTCTTTCAGCACCACGGCACTGCCCAACACAAGACTGGACTACAAACTTGTGCTGTAGATGATCATGCCAAATCGTCCAATGTTGCATATCTTTTTAAACTTAACAATATTTTAAGTAACTAGTGTTGCCCGTGTTTAAGTCAACAGATGCTAAACAGATTCGCCGAGTTTAATGTCATTTCAAGCTATTCATTTAAAATTAAATCACGCCATCATTGTTAAATACTAATAAAATGTCAATTGCGGTTTTGAAATAAATAGTTTACATAATCCAATTCGTGTTAAGAAATGTATTTCTATAGCAATGACTCATAAACTACACAAACCCGGACTAGTTATTGATGTAGTTATTGTGATTCCTGACATTATGCAACAAATGGCACACCTGTGGTGTGAGGATAACAGCGACTTTCTGCGCATTGATAGCGTCCCTTCATCTCAGACAAACCCCAGGCTGGACTTTTCCTCCCGCTGAAACGAGTAAGCAGGTGTCCCCGCACGCGCCATGCACGGAGATGTCCAGCTCATCATACGAAGTGCGAGAAGTGCTCTATAAACCTCACATTTGTATCCAAACGAGGTGCATTAAGCACTCTCTGTGCGCAAAGCACACAGAAAAGGAGCCCGAACTCACCTATAGTGGTTATGACAGTGATGGCAAAGTAAAAGGACCCTGCAAATTTCCACTGGACCCCTGCTCTGTGCGGCTCGGCCTCCATGATGATGGTCTCCAGCTTTTTATAGTCATCCTCACTGATGTTGTACTTGCCCTGGAGGCGCTTCTCCTCCGCCTCCAGCTGCTCCTTCTCCCGCATCTCGAAGTCCGACTCGAGCGCGTCAAACACCGCGGCCCCGACCAGCAGATAGGTGAACGTGCAGACGATCAGGGACAGCGTCCGCACGTTCTGCCTCTTCATGGCCACCAGGAACCGGCGGCTGAGGGGTTCATGTCCCCTCTTATCCCCCGGGAAGGCGCAGCAGCAGTCTGGAAAGGGCGGATAGGGGCAGTGCTGCTGATGCGTCTTCGGACACCGGTTGCGGTTGTAACAGGTCCCTTGATCGTGGTCCTGGCTGGCCGAGAGACACAGCAGACTGCTGGAGCGCCGGGACCACAAGCCCTGCAGCCGCGAAACTCTGCGCAAAACCTGCCCGAGCCACAGCAAAGTCCTCCCGGCGCGCAGTGCCATCAACTAGCGCGCTCCCCGAGTGATCTCCAAAGAGCTTCTGAACTGGAGAAGGTGCCAGAAGCCACTGGGATTCATGCTCGAGTGACAATTACGCACCTGTTAAATTTCCTCCTCTTGTGCGTTTAAACAAACTCATCGTCGTGGCCGTCAGATATCCAAACAGCTCCCCTAAACATCTTCCAGAAAAAGTTTCCCCGACCTGTTCATCTGAGGATCATCTTCAGCTGTTCTCACTCCGCCGGTGCGTGAGTAATGCCGGAGGTACCGGAGGAGGACCCGTGAACACGCATCATCTGATGAGCGGCGGAGACGCGCAGCGCACGACTTATGCTCCAAACGTGATCGAACCCAGGAGAAAATCACTTATTCCCGCGGCTTCACCGAGACGCTAAACTTAATGCGCTTGATGGTCAAACGAACAACAGGTCCGAGCGCGAATGTGCCCATCTGTTTCCTCGGTGACTCATGGCTGGACGGATGGATGGATGATGGACTCGACTCTCGTTTGGCTCACTCCGGTAAAGCTGCACTGTCACGGTATGCCACCGCGAGCGTCCGCTGGCAGACTTCAGTGTGTGCCAGCCTGAGAAAACACACACACACACACACACACACATCACCAAAGCGCACACACAGATGGAGACACTCTACACTACATGCACACTGAGCGCGTGCGTGTGCGTTACGATCTCAGCTTGAAATATTTTAAGCAATTTGCACCTTCTCAACAGGTGACTCAAAAACAACAAGACTGAATTCAGATTCATTTTTTAAAAAGGTAAATCACCTGCTGCTGACCGTTAAGTCTGGTAACGCTTTATGTTAAAAAATCGGCACCTGTTTAAGAGCAATGTAAATGTAAAGTAGCCTATAACGTGGCATGACAAGAAACACATTATTACAGCATAATGCATGCGCGCGGTGAGGCGGATATAGAGATTGAGCAAAAGCTATAAAGAATATTAGCATATTACATCAAAAATTTCCCATAGTAAAATTCATTCAATTTCTTGCTACTGTTCCTGAGTGAATCTTTGTGCGCGCGCGCATGTCACGCATGAGAGAATATGCCACAATGGGTAAATATTAATTCAGCCATGAGCCAATAAAATATGATCATTAATGTCATTGAACACTTATAGCATGATTAGAGAGGGCGGGAAATATAAATTTAATTGAACTTTTATTAACCTCCATGATGAAATATGTTGTCACCTGCCATTAAACAGCCTGTTATAGGCTTCTCAGCTAAACAAAACTAATGAAACGACATACAAGTTAAATGTAACATACCAAGAAATAATTTTTCGGTTATCATTTACCTAGTTGAATCTTGTCTAAATGCATGCCGCTCGGGATCACTGTCCGAACAAAACGTTCAAATAAATTGAACTAGACATCTGGACATTAAAACAGCATTCGGACCTTCTGAAAAGAGTTCAGTTTTCCAGAGCATCAATCTGTGACTGAAATAACTGTAGTGATCTGGACACCATGTATTTTGGTAGGTGAATGTAGGTCCTGTCCCAATATTTGTGCAGTGTCCCAGTGAAAGTGGCAAAAACAGAGGTTCATGATGACATGTAGAAAATTTAGATGATGTCTCACTATTGATTTGACTGAGCTGGATGATGACATCATTGTTTTTCTGCAGAACTGCTTTATATATGAAATGAACCCATTTAATAATTGATGATCTTTAGAACAGAACTGAATCAACACTGAACTGACTTCAGCTGAAAAATGACTCTGTTTTCTTTTCGAGCTGCTGCACGGCTGAAACGAACCGTTTGTGTCGTTGAATCATTTTCCTGATATTACTGTAAAGCTGCTTGAAACAATCTAGCGCTATAGAAATAAAGGTAACCTCATGGACTAAACTCCCTCTCATCAGAAATGACTGTAAAAATGCTACGGAGAAAAACAGTTAATTGGTTTACAGAGAAAATAAAATATACGGTAAATAACTGTAATAGATCTAACTGTACATTTAATGTCATTTTAAGGTAAAATTCTGTCAAATTTACAGTTTTTTGAAGGGAAAAATAAGTCGTATAATTTGCAGTGAAAAACCGTGAATCGACATTCCCACAATTCCCTGCGTGGCACTTGAAGTAATCGTTTCTAGTTTTTTTCTAATCCGTTATGTAAATTAGGGTTTCATGTTATGTTTCATCTAATGTTGTTAAATGAATGTTTATTACATTTTGAAAATTTTGTGTGTGTTACCATGATGGTGTTTAGAGTTTGTGTGAATGACACTGTGAGAACCTTTTATATATATTTTCATTTTTGGAACAGCTGCTTGTGATGAGCTTTGATTCATCATGTGACCCTCATCACCACTGTGATTGGTGGTTGTTTGTAGTTTATTACAAAGGTACAGAACAGATATTAGTACTTCAATAGGTTGCAACAGTAAATTAACATTAGATCAGTTAATAAAATACGTTTTTTTTACCGTAAAATAGATTTTTTTTTTAATAGTGTGTAAAATAAACAGTTTTAAATTATACGGTTTTGAACTGTAAAAAAGACAGCTGTCCCATAAAACCTACAACATTGCTACCATACTTTTTACGGTAAAGTTCTGGCATCCACAGCTGCCGTTTTTTTACCGTAATTTTTTTTTTTTTTTTTTTTTACAGTGTATGTAATGCACAAGTACACGCGCTGCAGAAAAAGCCAAGCTTTAGCCTTAAAGGAGTAATAGGTCTTCCAAAATTAAGCGTTTGTGGTCCTGCGCATTGTTCTAAATATTCTGTGAATATGAAACTCAAAAGGAGATGTTTTGCAAAATGTTCATGGCGCTATTTTTATACAG
Source organism: Opsariichthys bidens (assembly GCA_037194245.1). NCBI lineage: Eukaryota > Metazoa > Chordata > Actinopteri > Cypriniformes > Xenocyprididae > Opsariichthys > Opsariichthys bidens. The sequence goes on from CM074306.1 coordinate 8,395,760, forward strand.
TGGATGTACACAATGACATTTGCTCAAAAAGTGCCAAAAACAACATACAAGTATATGATTTGTGCACTGTATTTCATGTCTTCAGAATAAAGTAAGTTTTTGGGAGAAACGGGACAAAAATTAAGCTAAGAAACCCCTTCACAAGCTCTCAAACTCTGAATAAGTCATGTTTGTGCAGCTTCTGCTTCCTCCATCTCCTTATATTGAGCAGCTGCTGTATGCAAATGATCAAGCAAATCTTGTTAAATAAATGATGACATTATCATTTTTGGATGAACTATTTCTTTAATGCATCTCTGTGAAACTATCCTCTCACACAGTGCACTAAATCCCACATTGTGAGGTGGACAAACACCCACACGCGTACTTTTTCATACTGTTTTTCACTGGCCCAGTGAAACTCATTCTGTATTTTTACAAGAACCCCCCCTTTTAGTAACTAGACGTAATCTGCACCAAGAAAATCAAACACGAGCTGTACATAAACATTCAAAGCTTATGCTGAGAATTTCGGCGAATGCGTCGATATCAAACACGAATAATCCTTCGGTAAACACGCAGAAAGACGCGTTGGGCGCGAGAGACGCTATCACTCAGCACGGCTAAACACAGACACGGGAAAATGTTCTGTCTGATGTTCTGCTGCTAAGTTTAGTTTCATTTTCTCACATTTCAAAACTCCCCACAACACTCTCCCACACACACGGAGGATATTTGTAGATGTGTGAAGGCAGAAAGATGACTGCTTAATGAAGAAGGGATTATCAGAGGACAGAGCTCTGAGAGAGTTCATAGTATACCTGTTTCAACTTTCTAGGATCGTGAAGTAAAATATGTAGGAACTTTGTTTGTAATGGCGAATCAACCAGTAAACCAGTACATTAAACTGAACCAACAGCTGAAATCAATCAGACTTTCCAATGGTGGGATAGAGAAGTCTGTTTCAGAGAGCGTGTTTGATTTAGATCTCACTTTACCCACCTGTAAAGATTTGTGTGTAACACCACATCAAAACCAGCACCACAACAAGGTATCTTGTTACCAGTTTTGGGGAAAGTTACTTTTAAAAGTACTGCATTACAATACAGGATTACTCCCGTAAAAAGTAACTAATTGCATTAGTTACTTTGTATGAAAAGTAGTGAGTTACATTACTTTTGCGCTACTTTTTCCTCATCTGGACTTGCTTGTTTCATTGTTTTTAAATAATAACAAAAAAAAAAAAAAAAAACTCAATTTTTGGCGATTAATCTCTATTAATGTGTTGCAATATTGCGGCACTCCCTAAAAAAGTAACTAATTGTGTTACTTTTTATGGGAAGTAATATGTTACATTACTTTTGCGTTACTTTTTCACTCCTGGGCTGGGCTTGGTTGTTTGTTTTTTAAAGCTCTAATTTTGTCAAATGTTAAGGTCCTTTCACACCACGAAGTCAAACGAATAAGCCTCAGGCTGAAGGAAAAGCATTTTTCGCAGCTCAAACAAACCTTTCAGATGCTGCCATTCTGGATTGAAGAAGAATAGGATACAGGAGAAGGAAGTTTCTTAAAATTTCTTAATCTAATCTAAAGTCATTTTTGCTTATTAGTATGGTTGAATTAGATCATTGACGGTCAGCTGTAAAGACATTGGTTAATAAAGTGAGATTAAATACATAAAGTATATTTGTGTAATTTAATAGAGTTAATAATTACAGGTTTGTATAAAATTATTAGAGATTGCATTTCACTTTCATTTTGAGTAAAACTGAATGTTTTCGTGCAAGTGAGATGAGATTTCTGATTCATTTCTGACTTTTCTTTTGTTTTCAGCATTGCACATTCATTTATACAACTCTCTCAAGTGCAAGCGCAGCCTTTTCTCTCAGAATGCTCTTTGCCTAAATTCATACTGATCCATCTTTGGTTTTATTTTGTGACCTTTCTGTCTCTTCACACCTGCGCTGGCACATATAATGAAGGGCGTGGCAGCTTCATATGAGAGAGCGAGAGAGAGCGAGAGAGCTTAAGTAAATCTCTGAGCTCAGATGCTGGAAACATGGAAATTAATTGAACTCGTGGTTCCTTGGAGCTCATTTACATACAGGAAAGAATGGGTCCAATCCCTCAAGTAAAGCGAGGTTCATTTAAGTCAGGAAAATAAATAAATAAATGTAAAAGTGATGGTTTTTTTCTAATGGTTTAAGGATTCTCTTTTGTTACCAGAGCCGAAGAACGGATACTCTCTCTCTCTCTCTCTCTCTCTCTGTCTGTCTTCCAGGAACTCTATTATTATCAATGTGTATTATTGTCTGTGGATCAAAGAGAAAGAAAGAATTTGTCCCATGTCCATTTAATATAAATAAACTATGCGCGTATGGAGAAATGTAATACAAGTTAAGCCAATCCATGACAAGCTGTCGATTAGCAGAGAAAATAATTCTGACTTGTTCCTCGGTTTGGAAAAATCATCTGTGAATCACATTTTCAATAATTCACTTGTAATGGAAGTCTATGGGGCAAGGCATTCTGGAGTTGTTGTTTTTTTCTTTGAAGCACTTATATTAATCCTTCCATAAAAAAAAATGTTTTATTTGAGCTGTAAAGGAGCTCTGCAGCATTTTCTGTGGTAAAAAAAGAGCTTAACCTGTTCTGAACCGGTACTATTAACTACACTGACGTGTTTAAGGTACAAATCTAACTGCTTTGGGAACAGTGAGCTAAATATAACTCAACTATAGACTTTAAAACCGATCCTGTAATGCAGCATTAGACCCACTTCAGCTAAAAGACCCTCAATTCGCTGTCAGAGTTCAGTAATGGGCAGCTTAATATCCCAATGCTAACACAACATCGGGGATCAATACACCAATCTCTTTTCAGGTAATATCAGAGAGTTATTCATGAGCAGTTCTGTTTCAAGCGTTGTGCTTCGTTTATCTCTATTGGTCTTCATTTTCTGTCTACTGTAGCATTTTGAGGAATTCTTTACCATATTTACTCTGTCAACTCATTCTTCCAGTGATATCCGGCACAAATCAAATTACGTTTCATCCACGTAAATGGCAAAAAAACACTTTTTAAATGTGGTTCTAAATGTGTATCTGCTCCCATACTAGATGCAAAATTCAGTGAAAATTCATAATTCTTGATATCAATTACCACAGCAAAACCTTCTAATTACCACAGTTATAAGAAATAAATAAATATGAATAATTAAATTAAATAAAAAAAACAGCTTTAGCTTTTAAGTATATAATTGTAGCCAATTAAGTAAACACAGCTTCAGGTTTTTAAGGAATTATTCACGTAAACAGTCAGATACAAAGAAGTAAAATAAAAGCAAGTGATTTTCTCTGATTATCTTGAACAACATCAGCAGGTACATCAGCCTACTTCTACGCTGAAAGACCTGCACAGATCCAACATTTACACATTTTTGTCATACATGTTTATATTATCTGACATCAAACTGACATCAATTCCCAAGAAAAGGCAGAGGATTAATCATTCAAAGGGCCTTTTACACCCGTTCACTTCATGTGTTTTCACTGATCGGATAAGCAAAGCGTTCGAGTTGAAGCATTACAAGTAACGCGACTTATGTAATCGGATTACTTTTTTCAAGTAACTATAGCAAAGTAATGCATTACTTTTAAAGTCTCCGTGAACTGGCAGATGTAAACGACTGTTCTCCAGTAGGGAATTTTGAATAGAGAGCACGATTTTACATTACCGCATTTCTCGCTCGTAGAAGACTAACGTTTTCGACCCAAGCCGTCAAACTGACGTCATCAGAAAAGGAACACCATTCCAGACTGGAAGTAATTTTCCAGAATTTAATTAAAGATTAATACGACAAACTATTTTTTTAATCAACTTGCACTGATTAATCGTTCACCAGAAGACTAGTAACAAATACAGTCCGTTTTGATTTCATGACGACTTTACATTTACAATCATTATTTTGTTTTATTGCTGAAATAAGAGTTTCTTCTGCATAATATTCTTCTTCGATCCAGAATGACAGCATCTGAAAGGTTTGTTTGAGCAGCGCCCTCTACTGTTCAGGCATGAATCTGCATTTCCTTCAGCCTGAGGCTTGTTCATTTCACTTTTGATGTGAAACGGCCTTTACATTTGACAAAAATAAAGCTTTAAAAAACAAACAACCAAGCCCAGCCCAGGAGAGAAAAAGTAACGTGAAAGTAATGTAACATATTACTTGCCATAAAAAGTAACACAATTAGTTACTTTTTTCGGGAGTGCGGCAATATTGCGACGCGTTACTTTTCAAAGTAACTTTCCCCAACACTGAGCATTAACGCTCAAAGCAGCATTACGGTTGAGTTGGTATTTTGGTATTACCAAAAGATTGGTATCATTGGACAATGTTGCACCAGTCAAGTTCTCATGCATTGCATTTATCTAAATCGACATTCATGGTATACGTTTTGTCAGTTCAGGCATTCTCTGGGAATTGAACCCATGATATTGACATCGCAAGCACCTTGTTTTTTCTTGCCACGGTCGATTTTTGGCTTGACGATTTCTTCATGAAGATGATTTGGACGGGTTGGGTGACAAGCACTATTGAAGTAAACTGAAAAGGTGAGATCCGTTCATTAGGTCTTGCTACGTTTTCATAAATAAAAGGCGACACCTATATCTGGTGATAGAGTCAAGAACTTTCAAGCAGCTGAAAATGACAAGTGAACACAGACACAAAATCATATATCACAGGAAAAGTTGTTCTTGTCTGTGATTTCCTTTCATCCCATAAATTAGCTTCTCATTATCCTCTTACCTCGCAGAGAGAGAGAGAGAGACAGATTACAAACAGACTAAAAGAATACTTGAACAGAGCGCAATACACACACACACACACACAGCTTTGAGAGCTCACAGGGCTGCTCTTCACTGGATCTCATCTCAGCGTTGACACACTGAAGCTACAGTAGAAGCACACATTCATTTGATTCATCTGGCAGACATGAAGAGAAGTGTGACACAGCCCAAGAACCCATCACTAAATTATTCAGACGATCTCCTCCCAAAACTGTTGAAAGATTCTGACGGAACCCCTGGGTCCTGCAAAAACAGACACACAAATATATAAAGGGTCCTAGAGACCCCCCGAGATCCCGGCCCGACTCAAACGCCGCTCGACCTTCATCATTACTGTCACACTGACAGAATAACAAACTATTCATCAGAATCTTGAGATTCAATTTTGGAACAACATACGGCAGACTTCTAAATTGAAACGCTCGATAATTTGTCCTGCTAAATTGATTTCTGACACTTTCTTATACAGTTATGAATTTCAAATAAACGTAGTTCTTTTGAACTTTCCATTCGTCAGAGAATTCTGAAAAAATTAATTTCATAAAAATATGAACGAGCACAACTGTTTTCAACACTTATATTAATAATAATAAATGTTTCTTGAGCAGCAAGTCAGCATATTCATCACGTGACCAGATCATGTGACACTGAAGACTGGAGTAATGGTGCTGAAAATCCAGCTTTCATCGCATCACAAAAATACTGAAACATAAACTTCTTTTAAATTGTAATCATGTTTCAAAATATTATTGTTTTACTGTATTTTTGATCAAATAAATGCAAAATGTCAAAAAATATTATCTTACTGATAGCAAATATATAAAAAAGGAAGCTAAAAAACTTAATTACCATATTTACCTTTAATAAAAAATATCGGTTGCACTTTACACTACAGTACGTGTCAGTGTTACAGTGTAATTATACATTTAAGTACTGAGTAACGACAATTAACTACATGTACTTACTATAGGGTTAGGGTCAGGATGAGGGTTTGGTTTAAGGTTAATTGCATGTAATTAAGCATAATTTTTAGTTATTACTACAGTAAATACCTGTAACATATGTAACAATGACACTGTAAAATAAAGTGTTACCTAATTATTGTAATAACTATAATAAGTATGTACATGAGGAACAGGACTGTAAAATAAAGTAAAATTTTTTTTTTCAAATTTAGACCGAACTTTTGTTTTCATTTCTATAAATAAAAAATAATCTTGTTTTTGTCTTATCCATTATTAATATTATTAATAAAAACAATTCCCTGCACAAGCACAAGCCTTATGAGCAGAAGCCATAATAAATGTATGGGTCATATTTTAATTGAAAGTGCATCATTTTCTCATGGGATTAGTCATACTGGGACGCACAAAGTAATAGATTATTTCTTTTTTTGACGATACTCTGAATACAGTTGACAACTGTATATATAGGGAAGCATAAGCACTCCTTGTTAAAAGGTGCTTTGCCTGTTTATTTTGCCATTCTTTTTTGGGTCACGACCCAGCGGTTGAGATCAGCCCATCCAGCGAGAGAGAAAGAGGCGACTGCGGCTCTGCACTGCCCGAGGATGCTGTCTGCTGACTGATAAGACTCCGCTCTATTCACAGGTGGTTGCCAAGGAGACGGAGAGACACAGAGAGGCCACTCAGACAAACCAGATCCTCTCGGACCCTCACTGCAAAAGATCAGGATCAGCCCGAGACGACGAACTCCACAGATGCATAAATCCCTCTCAGCTCTACCCCCTAAGTCTCTCTCCCACAATGCAACGCTGCGGGCGCACCGTCGCTAAGAGGACGAGCTGAATGGAGGAATTGGACGTTAACATATATACGCTCAATGTCTGTTTTCGAGTGGCTGAATCAGCAAGAATAACTTGAGCGGATTCTTACATGCGCTGCGAGAGCTCTCCAGCGACTGACGGTCAACGGTGAGTGTGTGAAAGTGCACTTAATCCACAGAAGTGTGCACTTACAACAGCTCACTTCAGCTTTAGGTTGCAGTAGAGCGTGAGAAAGCGCTCTGTCAGATCATGGTATCTCTATTATATAGTTTGAGCGTCAGACGGCGTGCACATACTCTCTGATCTACTGTACACACAGGACAATTTCATTTTCCAAGAAAAATACCTTTAGAGATACGTATTGCAATTGAAATCACAAATAGACCAAGTGTAATAAAATAAACATGTGTTTTCCAAAATATCCCAAACAAAATGTATTTTGAATCTCAAAAGTTTTGTCTGTTGTGTCACATTTTTACGGTTCATTTTTAATAGCTTATGAGCAGAGTCTGTCTTCGGCCCCTAAAAACAAATACATGAACACAAATGACTGTATTTAAATGGATAGTTCACCCAAAAATGAAAATTATCTCATGATTTACTCACCCTCAAGCCATCCCAGGTGTATATGACTTTCTTCTTTCAGGCGAACACAATCGGAGTTACATTAAAAAATATCCTGGCTCTTCCAAGCTTTATAATGGGAGTGAATGGAACTATTTTTTGAAGCACAAAAAAAGCACATCCATTAATCATAAAAGTAATCCATACGAGTTAATAAAGGCCTTCTGAAGCGATCCACATATATATATTTCTAACTTTATAAACTAATAATTGGCTTCCGGTAACAGATTTACGTTTCGCATTTTCAGAATTTCCACAAGGGGGCGCTTTAGCTGACATTCGTATGAACAATCTTCTTCTGTGGTCTTGTACATGTCAAGACTGCGTCCATAATCGCATACTTCCCTATTATACAGTATGTAACAAAAGTATTGTGTCCCAACACCCAGATGCCCAAGTGTGCATACGATGGACAATTTACCATCCCGTAAGGCCACGGGGGAGGATTTGTGAATGGCAGTGAAGCGACGCAACTAACGCTGGTAGGTCACATGACGATGACAACATGGCAAATGTCCGGATTACGTTCACACATACTTTTTAGCACTCGCAAAGTACATCCTCATGAGAGAATGCGATTTCGGACGCAGCCCGTGACTGAATGCTTGCAATTTGAACATTCACATATACTTGAATAGGGTGTGCATGTGACCTAAGACTGAGCCCAAGGTCGAACGGGTGATGTCACGGGCCAGCGACGACACCCTCTGACGTGCTGTAGGTTTAGTGTCTGTTTGGGAGGAACAGTAAGACAGCATTAGTAGAAGTTCATCCCCTTGACAAGATTAAGAAACTGTATTCCGCATTTTCACTATATTTCATGTGTGTGCTTGATGAAGCCACTGAATTTTTCCATCCTGCGGCGACAGCGGATCAAAGTGAACGTCAGGAAACCTGTGCTGAGATAATCTCATTCATGACGGAACATGAAGGAAACACACACACACACACAAACGGACATCAAGGACGCAATTTTCAATCAGAAACCTTGCAGTCGCACGTTTGCACACACACACACACACAGTTGTGTTTTTGTGTTTTATGGGGACATTCCATAGGCGTAATGGTTTTTATACTGTACAAACTGTATATTCTGTCCCCCTACACTAACTCTACCCCTAAACCTACCCATCACAGAAAATGTTCTGCTATTTTAGATTTTCAAAAAAGACAATTCTGTATGATTTATAAGCTTGTTTCCTCATGGGGATCAAAAAAATGTCCCCACAAGATCAAAATTTACTAGTATTACTATACCTCGGGGGACATTTGGTCTCCATAACGTAGGAAATACCCCCCCCCCCACACCACACACACACACACACACACACAGTTTGTTTTGCTATCTTAGTGAGGACATTCCATAGGCGTAATGGTTTTTATACTGTACAAACTGTACATTCTGTCCCCCTACCCCCCCACCCCTAAACTTAACCCTCACAGAAAACATTCTGCATTTTTACATTTTTAATAAAACTGTTTAGTATGTTTTTAAAGCTATTTTAAATATGATGACTCATGAAATGTTTATGTTGTAATACCAGTGTAATACCCATGTCGTTACACAAATTTGTGTCCTCATAAATCACAAACACACACACGTTCGTTTTGCTATCAAAGTGAGGACATTCCATAGGCATAATGGTTTTTATACTGTACAAACTGTACATTCTGTCTCCCCACCCCTGAACTCAACCCTCACATAAAACATTCTGCATTTTTACATTTTTAATTAAACATTGTTTAGTATGTTTTTAAAGCTGTTTGAAAAGTGGGGACATATGAAATGTCCTCATGTTTCACGTTGAAGTTGTAATACCAGTGTCATACCCATGACATTATACGCATGTGTCCTGATATGTCACAAAAACACGCGCACACACACACACACACACACACACACGTAAAAACTGAATATTCTGGGTTTGTTTGGTTCATCATTCAGAGCTTGTGTGTTTAAGCATAACGGCTCATTAACTCAAACTAATTGAGATAAATAGGAAAAGTTTAAAATGTCATTAAAATGATTAATTCCTCTTTGATCTCTGCCGACTGTCTCGAGCAGTTCATCCGATCTGAACGTTTGGAAGTTTACAAAAAAAGGTAAAAGTCTGTAAATGGGGGAAAATACAAAAATGCGCATACTGTGAACTCTACAGGCATCTGAAATTGAATGTCTAATCTTCTTAATTTAGTTTTAATTTTTATCCCAGTGGTTGCAAGATTATTTAATATGCTGTATAATTTGATATAATTATCTTTGTACGAGGAAAGACCGCGAAGGACTGCTTTGTTTCATTTTGCTTTACAAAAATGTATTGTATTTCATATTTAATTATTGAAAAACACTAACAATAAATTATTTTTATGTAATTTTGTTGTCTATTATGTTTAACTTTTAAATGACTGTAAATGAGTAACGTTTACACTGCACGACACTAAGTGTCTCGTTAAATGTAGTGTATATTACTTTCAATGTATGCTGCAAAATATGGCGTTGAGATACTTGTGTGTCTGTAAAGATTAGTTATTGTTCTACATAAACTACAATACTGTAATACATCTGAACCTTTATATGAATCATTTTTAAAAGCAAATGACCTGTTCAGTTAATGATTCTGTGATTTAGAGACAATTTGTTCAGATGGATTTTGAAACATCTCAGCGGTGGAATCCCGGAGTGGACGTTTAATGATAATTGAATTACTGCAACTGCAATCACTTACGATTATTGCACATAATGTAGGCCATCTCAACCGCCTCCTATCATCGCGGGACCACACCACAATAAAGCAGTGATACCACTTTTCCGGCAGTCATCGCTTGCTAGAAAGCTCACCTCAGAAAAATGACCTCGGTTCCTAGAACAGAATGAGACACACTTTTGGTTGAACATATTCATCTGCTGTTGTGCTCAAGTTCAATCTGATGTTTGAAACACATTTAAGACATTTAATCTAAATTGGAGATTTTTTCATTAACATTTAATCAATATTTTATCTAATTAGTACAATTGCAATGATGAATGAGGTCAACATATCCATTTTGGCCGTTCATTTCCAAGTCGACGGCGTTTTGGGGCCTGAAAACGATAACTTTAGAAAACGAGTTTCAAAGTGCAATTTTTGAAAACAATACCGTTATTGTCTCCGTGTAAACTTGCGAACACGGTGACGTCGTGCGCTTGCGTATCATTTCGCGGATCTGTGGTTCATTTCGCGAAAAATGCAAATGAAAAAAAAAAAGTTCCGTTTTGAGGACATCGTACCCTTAGATTGATTCAAATCATCAACTGATTGAACATCAGATTGATGATAAAACACTTTAGTATGGGGAACAATTCTCACTTTTAACAAGTTGCTTATTAGCTTGGATATTGGCTGTTTATTAGTATACATTAATGCCTTATTCTACATGACCATATTCTACATCCCTAAATCATACCCCATACCTAAACATAAAAGCTACAACTACCTTACTAACTATTAATAAGCAGTAAACGTGTGTTCCCCATACCAAAGTGTTACCGCAAACACATTAAAGAAATTTCATAGTTAAATAAATGTGAATCCAAACCATGACGGTCACAAAACCATTTATGCATCAAACCCCGAAAAAAATCTGTGTACATTCATACATGAAAATACTGACAGACATAACTCATATTTACATGCACTATTAATGTGAACCCCTATCAACACGACCAGATCATATTTCAGCCAAAAATCAAAAGGAGGAAATATTCAATTACATTTTACACAAAGAAGAGACTGTTTTACCCAGTAAGAGTTTTTTACATTTTTTATGACAATTAAGAGCATTTCCCCTGCTATCCCCTATCATTACCATAACACAACAAATCTAATTATGTACATGTATATATATATCAAAAATTTGAATTTAATCTATGCTGATTTAAACAAAACTTTATTCCATGCTGATAATCAAATTTAAATACTCAAATTATCGACTTCAAAGAGAATCACCGATTACGATTATGAGAATTACAAAACAAGTGAATAAATGATATGCCCGCAGAGAACACGTTACAGTAATGAGACTTGTGTTTACAGGTCAGAATTCAAATTTCCAGATAATTTACTCACACCCATGTCATTCAAGATGTTCATGTCTTTGTTTCTTCAGTCGAAAAGAAACGAAGGTTTTTGAGGAAAACATTCCAGGATTTTTCTCCATATAGTGGACTGGTCCAAATGTCAGTTTCAGTGCAGCTTCAAAGGGCTCTACACGATCCCAGCCAAGGAATAAGGGTCTCATCTAGGAAAAAAAAGGCCATTTCTAAAAATTTTTTAAATCTATATACTTTTAAATCACAAATGTTCATCTTGCACTTGCTCTGCGATGCGATCATCATGTTTGAAGGTCACGTGGGACGTAGGCGGAAGTACCGAGCAAGTGTTTACAAAGGGAAGAATAAATCAAACGCCCTTTACAAAAAAGGTAAAACAACGATGTCGATGTCAACGATGTTTCTCGCCCTACCACGGTACTTTGACCTACGTCACACGCGTGACCTTTTCAACGTGATTACATCATGTGTGGCGCATCGCTGAGCAGCGCAACACGAGCATATGTGGCTAAAAAATTTTTTTTTTTTTGAGAATTACCGATTTTTTTGCTATACAAGACCCTTATTCCTCGTCTGGGATCGTCTAGAGCTCTTTGAAGCTGCACTGAAACTGCAATCTGGACCTTCAACCCACTGAAGTCCACTATATGGAGAAAAATCCTGGAATGTTCTCCTAAAAAAAACCAATTTCTTTTTCAACTGAAGAAGCAAAGACATGAACATCTTGGATGACACGAGGGTGAGTAAATTATCCAGATATTTTAATTCTGGAGTGAACTAATCCTTTAATTGTCATTCGAATAATGTCATAAGGCAAAACAAAAGTTCTAAAAAAATAGGCTCCAACTAAATCTAATTTCTTGTTCTATTATTTTTTGGGTTGAAATATGAGCTGGAAATGTTTCCATGAGATTCAAAGCAGTCTAGCGCATTTTAAATTCTTTACTTAAAGAGATTCCGGACTAAACTGTAAGATCTCCATCCATTTTGCCTGTGGAGGTGAACGAGCATGACGCGTTCAGAACAGCGATCGCAAAGTGGAGGATTTGGCATGAATATACACATCTCCAACTTCTAAAAGCTTTACACACTGGAAATGCACTCAATAAATATCTAGATCAGCTCAGTGGTGGTCCAGATCACTGCAGATCTCTCCCCGGGACCTTTTCAAAAGCCTACTGAGTCCGTCAGGTCAAAGGTCAGAGTTCACAGGTTCAGGCGGCTGCTTCGATCGGCTCCTGGGCTTTGATGTGGACGCTGGGCAGACAGAACCAGGCGGGCGGCAGGTCGCGGCTCGTGCTGTCGTCCTGAAACTTGATGTTCAGATAGAAATCACCGGTGTACAAGAAGAGCAGGGCTCCCACACACACAGAGTTCTCCGTGGGCTTCACCTGAGGACGAGAACATCACACGTCTGCATCACTGCTCTGAAACACCTGCTGACTTCATCGCTGCCAACAGCAGAGCGAGAAGTGGCAGAAGTACCAAAACTTCCTGCATACATGTCCTGTGGCGGTCGTGCAGGAGTCTTAAAGGGATCGTTCATCCAAAATGAAAATGTTGTCATCATTTACTCGCCCTCGGGTTGTTCCAAACCTGTACGAGTTTCTTTCTTCTGTTGAACACAAAACAAGATGTTTTAAAGAACCAAACAGTTGACGGCACCCTTCGAGTTCCATAGTAGTATTTTTTTCCTACTATGGAGGTCGATGGTTATCGTCTTTTATCAACATTCTTTAAAATATCTTTTGTGTTCAACGGAAGAAAGAAACTCATACAGGTTTTGAACAACATGAGGGTGAGCAAATGATGACAAAACGTTCATTTTTGGGTGAACTACCCCTTTAAGGGCATTTCACACTGCGCCGACAGTCACCAGATTACAGTACGTCACTTCTCAGACATTCTAGTTCCGATTTAGCATGTTCAATCAGCGAAAACAAGCTCAGACAGACGCCAACAGACTCTGACGGGGGTAACACACTGATCTGACAAAACCTGACGAAGTCTACCGGTGCGATGTGAATTGGCCTTTACAGGTAAAGAACCAAATTAAGACTTTAAAAGAACCAAACCGTGAACAGAGTGAAAAGGAACCCAGTTTTGGGTCTTAAAATAGGCTCAGATCTCAGTTTGGTCAATTTTAGGTGGAAGTCAGTATACTTTCCAAGCATATTATTATTATTTTTTGTTGTAAATTGGACTAATACTATAATAACATTAATATCAATATCAATAATAATAATAATCATCATCATCATTATTATTATTATTTATAATATTATACAGAATTTTAAATTTATTATTAATTATTTTTTATTACAACAATTATTAATGGAAATATAATGAAACTATTAGTAGTGGCAGCACGCAGAACTAATAAACAAATATTAATACCTATATATATAATATATATATATATATATATATATATATATATATATTCACATACAAAAGAGTTCTTTTAAATGGCAATATTTCACAATATTACAGTTTTTACTGTATTTTTGATCAAATAAAATACTTTTTACAAATATTAAAAAAACCTTAATACTTCCAAACGTTTGACTGGTACTGTATTTTTGTCATCATTTCACATACACTACCAGTTAAAAGTTTTGACACACTTCGCATGATCTTAAAAACATTTTCATCAAAAAGTTTAAGATTTAATGCTTGTAAATATTTTGTACAAACAAACAAGCTAATAAATAATTTTTTTTTTACATTTCTGGTCTTTACTTAATTCTTATACTTTTTGATGACTTTACTATTACTCCAATGTAGAAAATACTTATAATAAGTAGGTGTGTTCAAACGTGTGGCCAGATGTCTTCTAAATCTCTTTCGAAAGAAACAAACAAAACATCCCATTCATCATGGGAAACTAAATTCACACTTTGTCAGGAGTTTGATTGACAGGCCACCATAACGCTGAATCCGGCAGATCAACGTCGGTATTAAAAAATCTGCCTTTCTGCATTTGACACACCTTCTGATGTTCATTCATGTTTATTTCATGCTATACAGAACTAGTAGTGATCGGTTCAGATGCTGCTTAAACTGTGAAGAACCACAAAATGGTATTATTGTTTGAATTTCATATATATAAAAAAAAGACAAAATGTGAAAGCTGAGACTTTGTTTCATATCAAAAGTAGCCTACTCTGTCTTGTCTGTCGGAGTGTTGTCAGTGTCCTCTTTGCTCCGCGATGTATTATTCACTGCGTAAGAAATGAAGCGTGGCGTGAGAGCGGCATGGCTTGTCGGACGCAGCAACGGGGGGCGGGTCTTTGCGAAAGGGCAATTAGGAATTATGCAGCAAGAAACCTTTACTAACATATACATAAGTGGAGCTTCAACACCTTGACTGTGACTGACAGCTGAACTTTCCTCAGATGTTGATGACTGTACCCGGCTCAGACAGCGTCCTGCTGCTGCGTGAATTTTCTATGTGCGTCATTGGCTCACCGTGCCGATGTAGAAGGTGTTGGAGCCAATGAAAGTGACGGAATCCTGCAGGTTGTAGTTTTGGACCCCATTCTGATAGTCTTGGAAGGGGACGACGGTCAGAGAGAACGGTCCGACGGCGCTCTTGCTGCGGTTGGTCAGTTTCACCTCTAATGGCACAGCGTCTCCGACCCTGCAGTCCGCGACCACGTCACAGTCACACGGCTTACCGTTAACCACAACATCTGGAGAGAGAGAGAGAGAGAGAGAGAGAGAGAGAGAGAGAGAGAGAGAGAGAGAGAGACAGAGAGAGAGAGAGAGAGAGAGAGAGAGAGAGAGGAGAGAGACAGAGAGAGAGTGAGAGACAGAGAGAGAGAGAGAGAGAGAGAGAGAGAGAGAGAGAGAGACAGAGAGAGAGTGAGAGAGAGAGAGAGAGAGAGAGAGAGAGAGAGAGACAGAGAGAGAGAGAGAGAGAGAGAGAGAGAGAGAGAGAGAGACAGAGAGAGAGTGAGAGACAGAGAGAGAGAGAGACAGAGAGAGAGAGAGAGACAGAGAGAGAGAGACAGAGACAGAGAGAGAGACAGAGAGAGAGAGACAGAGAGACAGAGAGAGAGAGAGAGAGGTTTACCCAAAAGCATTAGAGAATCTAATGTGTTTTCTGTTTTTCTTGCAGTTTTGAAATACTGTTAATGTTCACAATGCAAAACTCTCCAGCTCACACAGAACTTTTACTGATAATGAACCACAAAAAGAAGTTTGTAGTTATAACATCCCAACCATGAGATTACCGTATTTCTCAACTGCACATTTACCGACGCCTGTAACGCATTTCTCAAAACAATGACCACAAACCCACAAACTCTCCATTAAAAATGATAGCATTAGAGCGCAGTCACATAAAGCGGAAAAGATTTACAGACAACGTGCCGCGGCCGGATTATTTCCATAATGACCGACACAATCTACCAAGAGCAGTACATTGACTAGTGCAAAAATTAGTAAATCACGTCGTGTGATTAATTTAAATAATCTCCTTGTCTGAAAAGGAAACTCTTACAAATGCATATGGAATAATATCAGCCGTAAAAATAACCCTCAGCACTAATTTTTCACTGTCTTTAGTAAATCCTGGCAGTCGTTTTTTATGCTAAAAGAGGGTTTAAGCTGGCACAAGCTGTTAGTAAATCTAGCCCGTAATCTAATGCAAACTTCAAAGCCTTCAAAAGGTCCATGAAGCAAATAGACACAGAACACTCATTACACGCCGTGAGATTATTTAATAAACAATCAACCTGAACTCTTACTACAGTGAATGAGGTTTTTCAGAGTAACATCTTGAAATGTGCTACTACAGCATCTGAATGACAGTGAGCACGCAATACCGACAAATATAAAACGATTCTTCAATATAAAGTTTGGGATTTGTGATTACAGTATGATTCATAAAAATGAAGCATCATTTTACGAAAAATATCTTTGGATGCAAATGAGCACAAGAAGTCCTTAAACTTTCCTAAAATGCACAGCACAGCTGTGAAAAGACATGAAATGACAATGAGCACGTATTAAGAAGGAAAAAATAACTATATTAGTACTTTTATTCAGCAATGTACATTACAATGATCATAATTTAAAGTAAAGCCATTTACAGTATTATAAAATATTTCCATTTCAAATAAATGCTGTTCTATTGAACTTTCTTTTCAAGAAAAAAAGTATCAGTTTCCACAAAAATATGCAGCAGCACAACTTGTTTTTGACATTGACATATCAGAATGATTTCTGAAGGATCATGTGACACTGAAGACTGGAGTAATGATGCTGAAAATGCAGCTTTGATCACAGGAATACGTTATACTGTAATAACTGTATTAATTTCACAATATTACTGTATTGCTGATCAAGTAAATGGAGCCTTGGTGAGACATCTTTCAGAAACAGAAAACAATCTTTCTGACCCCAAACGTTTGAAAAGTGGTGTAAATTTAAAGGGTAATGCTGCGTTCACGCCACAAAGTAATTATACGTGACGTTATATTCGCCGCTGTTCACGTCCTCGGACTGTGAATTATGCATTTCTGCGGCACCACGATCAGAGGCTAAATGAATCTACAGCTCCCAGCTTACAAATTGTACTTACGAGCTCTACGAGGATGTGAACAATTTTTACAAGCCAGAATCTCGTAATTACAGTAATTACGATATGGCATGAACACACCTTTAGTTCACCCAAACACTTTCAAGGTCCAGAAAGGTATGAAAGACATCATTAAAATAGTCCACGTGTCCACAGTGCTTCAACTTTAATGTTATGAATATTAAGGTTGAACCACTGTAGTCACATGGACTATTTTAATGATGTCGTTACTACCTTTCTGGGGCTTGAAAGTGGTTATAACGTTACAGTCAGAAATTCATCATATTTCATCAAAAATCAAAAATCTGAAGATGAGCGAAGCTCTTACAGGTTTGGAACGACATGAGTTTGACCAAATGACAGAATTTTCATTCTTAAAACCAATAAAAACCTTATTTGTGTTTCTCTAGCTGCACAGAGAGTCAACAGTGGAGAGCCATGATGCAACAGCGCTGATCTGTGAGCAGAGCATGAATGAAAGTGCGTTATGAATAAAGAGGAAATAGTAAACAACACCGATGAAAACAAGTTTCGCCTGATTGTGAAGAAAATTCGTGTTGCCTCTCTCTCACGTGCTCTGAGCTGTCGGTATCTATCACGATGAGGACTTCTCTGTCTCTCTTGGAGCGCCGGAGGCAGAGCTGTCACACGAGCCCCGTCCCCGGAGAGAGGCATGCTGGGAGATGCGGTCCCCGCGGGGTTCTGTCAATGACATACAGACAGACAGGCGGCCCCGGAGGACTACAGCAGCTCTTCTCAGGACGAGTCCCGCACACGCAGATAAATAATCTCTCATTGACAGGACAGCTGTAGATGTCAGGAAGAGCAGAGCTGCTCTCCGAGGACTCGGTTTAAACTCGGAGAAGCGGCAGGTACGGACGCCTGTTTGGGTAATGATGACTTAACCGTCACTATCACAACCGTGAAGGTAAATGTCAAGCTTTTTTTTTGTAAGCGAAGCTCAAATGTTTTGCTTTGCATCATCCAATATTCATGGTCTCTCCTGACTGATGTAAGACTTGGTTAAAAAGTTTTTCACTCTGCAAACCAGAGCTTCATCCAAATGTTATTTTAAGTCCCAAAATAGCATTTCACCAGAAAAATAGAACGTTTTTGGAACAGAACAACGCCACCGGCAACGTCTAAACACAAGCTGTTTCAATCAAGAGTCGTTCCAACAACTCTCGTTTCATTTAAAGGTTTGTCTTTAAATGCTGAAGATCAATATTGAGGACTATGATTTCATTCATTTTTACCATCCTAATCATAATTATATTTTGTGCACAATCTATCAGTATACATTACCCCAAAGAAAAAAAATCTTAGTCCCCTCTAAAAGACAGACTCTTCATACGATCCAATCAATTCCTGACGCAATTCCGTCCTGCGTTACGTCTGTTCCCCCTCTGAAACAGATGTTAGTCAGGGGAGCACCATATTTAATTTTTGACAGGAGTGAAAACGAGGCTGTGCAGGACTGAAGTACAATGGATACTGTTACTTAACAACATACGATTGTCCAGGCAACGAAACGTCCTTCTGAAAAATAGTTTTGAGGTGCGAGTTATGAACATTATGTGATTCAGAGGCCATTGTAAAGACTGCGAGTCTATCCCTCACAGCCTCGTCTTCATCCATGTTGAATTCAATATGTTGTGTACTCTGATGAAAGTCTGTGCATCACATGGTAGAAGTAAAATGAAATGTGAATGCAACCTTAAAGGATCAATGCAAAACCTAAGGAACTCAAGATTTGTTATTTCCTTTGTGCTTTAATAAGACAGAGAAAGTCTTGATTCAGACAAGAAAATCCACCCAAAATATGAATCGTGTAGTTGTACCTCCCTCTAAACACTCAATCTTGTATTCTGAACACAAGTTCAAAGGTTGATTCTGTTGTGCTATTTCAGGAGTATCCAGAGACGCTCAGTGTGTGCGTGTGTGTGTGTGTGTGTGTGTGTGTGTTCTTTCAGTTTGTAGACAATACAAGATCACAGTCTCCACTTTTCTTAAATTTTAGCTTATTTTCACTCGATCCACTTCATAAATAATAGCCCTCTATTCCATCTGCTTCACTCACTCTCACACACACACACACACACACACAAAGACACAAACACGCACATGCTGCATTCACTGTAGTGCAAAAAAATAAAGTTTATAATTATATATAATTAAAAATATAACAATTGTATTGTTTTTTGCAAAGGAGGCATATTTATACATAGTCAGTGTTTGTTAAACCCTATAAGAAAATGTATTAGTATTTTGCAAGTAAATTATGCCCATTTATTTATTTATTTATTTAATTTCTTTGCATTTGGGCATTATTTTCATGATAACTCATTCTCATTACTGTGATGCATATATATATATATATATATATATATATATATATATATATATATATATAAATAAGTCTAATGAAAATCAGTACTGACAATGAAAATAAAAGTGTAATTTCAGGATGCATTACAGTAATATGAATTTAGGTGAAGAAATATGTTTAACTGTCATGACAACAGTGTCATAAAATAAGATTAGTTTAATATTTGTATATATATATATATATATATATATATATATATATATATATTTATATATATATATATATATATATATATATATATACAACATGCACAGAAGCAGAGGAACACGACAGCATGTAATAATAAATATACCGAATTCAGCTGAATTTGTATGGAAACAATATGCTGCAACACACAACTGCACCATATGCATGTACACACACACACACACACACACACGGCTATGGTGCGACACCTTACCAAGTGTTATATTTAGTTTTTTTAAAGAGCTGTTGCTAGGAGATGTGAAAATGATAGGTAGATCAGCTGTGGACGGGTGGAGATATTTCTCCATAATGATGAACAGAACAAAGAGAGAGGAAGAGGCAATCAGACATGCAGAGAATGGAAAACTCCACACAAAAACGACATTTTCTAAAGAAAACAGGAGTAGCTTTTACCTGTGCAAGACTCACCAACATAATGATAGTGTGTTGCTAAGTGGTTACTAGGGTGTTCTGGGTGGTTGCTAGGTGGTTACACACTCTCCCAAGTAAACACGATTCACCTTTGTGCATTACAGCTCCCGCCATTAAACACAACAACACATTTCATCATTTACAGGATCATTCTGCTGCTCGCCCTCTCAGGTTTACCACGTCAGCATTGTTGTGGTGACTGTCGCTCTAGAACGGTTGTCGGGGGTGACCGCGATGTCACGGCACACAAAAAAGGAACAGGTTGCCATGGTAACCAGGTCTGGCCGTGGCACCGAGCGGAAAAGTGCCGGGCAGCAGAAAGCCGGTAAAACTGTCCGACTCAGCAAAGCCATGAGTGCAAACTGATTCCTGGAGCTCGGAGAAGCCCGGCATGGGAAGGGGTTCGAACCTGACATCAAAGGCAAACGCACCTAAAAGACGTCAAGACAAATCACTGACAGAGTCTTACCTACGCAAAGGCAAAAGTTCATTTTTTCACTTATAGCGCCAAAAACAAAAGCGTGCAAACAGAAGTTGCACCCATTTGAGGAGGTTACCATAGCAACAGCAGGCCACTTAGCATCAGGAATATTCACAAAATATATATTCTCATTATTTATCACTTTACACCATTAAAAAGACTTAATAGTTGCTATTTGGATGAGAGTTGAAAACTTTTATTGAAGTGTCTATGTTGGAAAATAAACATAGTTAGGGATTATCATGAATAAAGATATAAAATGAATATACAGTAAACTACACAATTATGCCGGAAAATTTCTTTATAGACATAGCTATATTCATTTTATTAACATTTTAATGAAATATAACATTGAGATTTATAAAGAAAGCCTCACTGTCTCACTGTAAATAAATGGTTGCTATTCTATAACTATACAACTAATTCTTTTTTTTCTTTTCTGTTCCAGAACAATTATTGCTAACTGGGTGACACACACCAGAAATATGGAAACTTGTTTCCGTCACAGAAAACGGAAAAAAAGGCAATTGCGAGAAAAGGTCAGAAGTGAATATATATTGATCAATTGTATATATATATATATATATATATATATATATATATAGTGATGCAATATTTTCTACTACGAAACAATTCAGGGGTATATCGAACAAAATATTTCAATATTATGATATTATGTGCCTATTTTGCACAACCAGTTCCATTTTTATCAATTCACAACTGCAACCAAAATATATAACAAACATTTATTTCAAAATTTCACATCCTACACCCTGATAATAAAAAATTACCTCAGTAATCTAATGGCAGCTCATGAGACGACAGCAGTCAAGAATGTATTTTAGGGTTCTGTGTTAAATGATACATCGCATCGTTGGACATCAGATTGATGTATAGATCGATGTATCGTCAAACCCCTAAATAGGAAACTCTTACTAACCGAACGAGAGGGGTTTCTACCCAAAGGTCCTGAGCTTTAGAGTCTAGGACATGAACGTCAGCGATATATTAACAGCCCTCCTGTAAATGTTTAACCATGTGGTAATTTAGATGAATTATTAAGCGGAGTTATACTTAGGTGGATCACCATCATGTAAAAGCATAAATTTTCCTTGGGAATCCATATAAAAGCTCAGAATCAGCAGGCGGGTGACCTCAGGAAGAATCGATCTTCTCATCTCATTTTCTCCACATAAGCACTGACACTTGCTCAGCGAAAGCTATCTGTGTGCAAACACGACTGTATCGGGCGCTTTCAGACCGATACAATGAAGCTAATGCCGTACCCGCTGAAGAATTTCATTCCACAAGGCTAAAGGAAAGATCCGTCAGGTCTTCTTCAAGCTCAGGGCACATGCTTTCAAGTGCACTTCTCAACGCTGAAAGAAACACTAGTGGGAATCAAGTCTGAGGGACACAAAAGACCCTTTCAATCTGTTTTATTCTGAATTGCAAAGCTAGAGAGCAGAGCAACGTCCTTCAAACACAGTTCAGCCTGGTCGACGCTCCACTGTTAAAGAACAAGAGGGATATCTCTCACTGTCATGCCTGAATCATCGAGTGCTTCAAATGTGAATGCTTATGTAAGATCAATTAATCACAAAGTGGCACTCTATTGAAATCCCTCAGACTTCTATTTCTTCATCTGCACAAAATTCTCCAATTAATTCAGCTCCGACTGCAAAACAGATTTCTTTAGCGCTTAAATTTAACATAAAAGTTTGAAAACTCCAACTGAATTGCCGCAATTACGCTTTTCAACTAGTAAAAACAGCTCACATCCGAGTCTGAGGACGTGATTATGATTCAGGTCACTTTGACATTCAAAAATCTAACCATCAGTGATGGTTATTTTAATTGTAACACAAGGCATTCAGAATTGCGAATGGTCTTTTCATTCTTGCAAAGAGGAAAAACTTCAACATTTTAATTTGTATATAAATGCAAATGCACTACGTTTTATTCGCACTCCATTTCTGTAAAAAGCAGGAACACGCCGTCTTTGTTCGTCAGCCGACTAAGTTTTCTCAGTGTGTTCCGCACCGTCGGCTGAAGTTGGTCCTCGACGGCAGTTTTTCGGCCGGTTCGACAAGTTGAATCGGCGTCGGGCCGTCGGTGAGAGAGAGAACTCTGATTGGCTGTTCAGCATAGCAAAGGAGTCAGTTCACGTGAATATAAGCAAAAGTTATGAAAACAAGCAAATAAGTCATGACGGCACCGACAGAAGGTTGTTCTAATTAACCCTTCGCAAAGACCCGCCCACTTTAGTTACTGTCGCTTTGATCCACAAACCATGCGCTCTCACGCCACACATCATGTTCTCACGCAGGGAAAAATACATCGCAGAGCAGAGGACACTGACAACGTATGAAACAGTTTCATATTTAAAATATTGTAATTTTTTAAAGAACAATAAATAACGTATAGTGTCTCTTTAATGTGTCGTGACAGATCGCTGTAGCTCCTCGTGAACCGATCATCTCTTCATACTAGTTCATTTATAGCATCAAATAAACATGAATGAACATCAGAATGTTTCGAGCGTGGAAAGACGTGAATACACACACTTTATCAAGTTCACCAACATTAATCTACTAACTACTAACTGGAATAAAGAACGTGATTGATATTCAAAATCGTACTGTACAATCTCAAAGTCTTTCATCTGATCAAGCAGATGAAGAAGAAAGACTTTTGTTTCAGTGTGTTCTGCGCTGTCACGTATACGCTGGCGATAAAATAAAAAGAGAGCGGCACGGACTGGCATCCAACTTGCCTGAGAGCCTCCGGCTGGAGATGCCTCTTTCTCCAGAGAGAGTCTGATCAAATCAGAGCTTCCTGCATTGGATGACACTGAATTCATCTCTACTTCAATTCACATCCAGCATTAATTATGTTTTTTTTTTATGGCAGAATTCCTGTACTGGGTCAATCCTGCCACATTCTTCCCTTGGCTCCGGCCTGATCTGGCTCGATATTCACAATCAACAAGGTGACAAACAAATTCATAGAGGCAGCGAAGCGTCTCCTTGCGTCAGATGATAAGGAAGCTCCAGGCTCACACTTTTTGCAAACAAATAATTCAAAGCTTCACGGAGCAGAACAATACAAAGAATCGAACACAAACAATGGACTATTCTCCAAGTAAATATATACAGTAGGAATGATTTATTTCTGGAGCATTTTGCGTGACGAGGCCAATAGAATGCAGCTAGAATGACCCTAAAATTCAAGATATCGGGGCAAAAGTCCCCCAGTATGAGTATTTTGTCTCATATTTATATCACGATATAGTTCAGCAATACCATAAGAGTAGCGAGCGCAATATCACACGAGTGATGTTTTTGTCATGAATAGTGCAAATGTGATATTGATTTTATACAACAGTTCAGCAGCGGCGCTTCAGCGTTTTGAGTGAATCAATCGGGTGAACAAATGATTCAATGGCCCATTCAAAAAAAAGAGCCATTTACTTAATTCCTGAATGAATCAGCCGTTTAAACAAATCGAATGAATGAATCACTCAATGACTTATTCATTTAGACATTTATTGCCACCTACTGGCAGATTTAGTTACTTATTTAAAGTACCGTTGCATAAAACAAAATAATTTTTCCATAAAAATCCATTAAAAGTAGGCCTAGTTCACCAAAAAAAGAAAATTCTGTCAACATTTAGTCACCCTCATGCGCGCTGAAGCCTAAAAGTTGATGTGTAATAAAATCTATGTTGATTCAAATATTTTTTTGATACTTGGGCTTTGATACTTTTGTTGTTTAACACAATAATGAGTTTAAATTATGTTTTGGGGGTAATATCAAATTTGGCTGAGAAATTACCCCCGAAAACATAATTTGCGCTTAATTTGCACTTAATTAGATGAATTCATCACCATATCGTGTAATTAATTAGATAAAAAAATAATTGCTTGACAGCCCTAAATTTACAGTATATGTATAAGGAATTACATTTACTGTTCTCCCACCAAAATTCGATCTGAATGATGAGAAATACCCACAGAGACTGTGAAAGCTCAGTTGCGCTCATTGTGAATCACTTTCAATGCTCAGCTCACCTGACAGACGCTAATCAATAATCAGCTATGCCTGAAATGCAAACACAGGTTACGGTGTCAGATCAGCTGTGAAAATATGGCCACTTTAACGAACACAACCCACAGTGCTGATCAATGACAGAAGGAGCACAGGGCTCGGCAAGGTTACGCCACGAAACTGCTCTACAGAGCTGTCAAATGAGCAAAGCGGCACATAAAAAGAGAAAGGGACGTCTGGATTGGATGTGAAACTCTCTCTGCAGGAGGTCCGTGTCTACTGGAGATTTCATTCGGCCTTAGAAATGATTAATCTAAACTAGATTCACTGCACTAAATGATTTGTTCATGGTCCTCCTTTGAAGCCGGAGCCGGGAATCTCTGACACGCCACTGCATATCTTGCGAGAGGGAATAAAGGACAGTGTTGACTGTTTAAGAACCAGGAAATAACATATTATATTTGGACCAAAAATTGCTTCAACAAATAAATGTCATGAGCAATTTCAGGCGATTTTCTGAGTGCCACATTAGATCTGCCAAATGCATAAACATGAACACCAATTAATGTGATAAATGCTTTATCCAATTTGTATTGTTTGCACTTAACCCAGACTTTCTCACACACCGACTGGCAAAATCCTCCACTGGGGCAGACGTTAAATCAGCACTAGCCAAAGATGAATTACCACTCACTGCTCGCGTGTTGCCAACATAACCACTTGGCAGAGAGGCTTCTCCCTGGTCCTACAGATGTCCGCTTACATGGACAAATATTATTTTTAAATGGTATTGCTGCAAAGCAAAACTACACTCTCAAAAGCGTCCTTGATTACGATTTCACCTTTTTAACTTTAGCTAAATTTTTAGAGTTGCTGTTTGAGCATAAACAACATGCTCAAAGTTCAATGCAAAAAGATATATTTTCTTTTACAGAAATCGCTTTTTAAGGATGACAACTAACGGCCGGTAGGGACTACAATAGAGATGCATCACACGTCATCGCCAGCGTCACACTGTTTACATTCATCTCATGTAATGGCGGCTTCTGCTGCTGGGAACGGAGAAAGTTCCATTCTATCACAAAAACCTAGACCACGATTATCAAAAGTATGGGAATACTTTAAACAGCGGCCAAATAAAACGGTCCTTTGTTCCCTTTTGCAAAACCGAAATGGCGTCCCACCTATGGAATTGGATCTCTGCCAAATTTTTGTGCGCGCAAGATCATATTTTGAGCGTGCAAAAGGGCATTTCGAGGAGAAAATCAACGTCTCGCAAATAAGAAAGTATTTCGAGCGAACGAAAGTCAAGTTTATTTGGATGTGCGTGGACGTTCTCTTTCGCACGTGCGAGGTTTCAGTTGCAAGCGCTCCTGATACCCGCCCTGCGCGCTCGCTAAGTGCCGACCGCTCGCCTGCTCAACACAAACCAGCGTTACAATGTGCAAAAAATTCCGGCCAATCAGAGATGAGGCTGCTTGACAACCAATAACAAGACTCCCTGCATTACAGACAGCGCAAGAGGAAAAACACATGGTTCAGGAGATGTTTGTTCGATGGCTTGAACACTATCAAAGTTCCTTTTAAGACTGTATAGAAAGTCTTTGACACTCTTCATTTTAAAGTTCAAATGTCTACCACTGGACGACCACACATAAGTGGCTTATTTTTAATACAAATCAAATCGTATTATTACATTAGGGTGTGTCTTAGTGTTTCTACACCTCAATGAACTGCTAAATTAGTTCTAACTTCTTACGTAAAAAAAGATCACTAGATTCATTTTTTTTTTTAAATGCCCCGGGAACACGCAACAAAGAGGGTGAGGTCATGTTGGGCTGCTTTAGAGAAGAGTTGTTGTAGTAGAGTGTTGTCGATGCCGTCATTTTACGGCAAACAAAGGCCGATTCAACGCTGGATTTGCACGAAAGATTGCATGACGACAGATGCTAGTCGATGAGTAGAATCAACTCCACAGCAATGTCCAGTTTCATTCTATAACTTCTTCCTGAGTCTCTCCATCAATGTTCGCCTCCGGTTTGAACAATGTAAGGCTGAACACTGTTACTCAACTCAACTTTATTTATAGAGCACTTTCCAAAACCACAATGAGTACCGAAGTGCTGTACATGAAAAAATAACAAAATTAAACAAATACATACAACCAAAAATACATGTGGTTCACAACAAATCATTAAAAGCTAAGGAAAATAAATTCGTTTTTAACACCCTCTGAAATGAGCCCAGAGCAGGAGATGTTTTTAAGGACAGCGGGAGCTCATTTTATAGTCCAAGAGCTAGCACAGAAAAAGCTCTATCACCTCTACATTTCAAGCGCGATCGAGGAACCGTCAAGCGCAGCTGCTCATTGGAGCGAAGAGATCTCGAAGGTTGATGTAAACTAATTAAATCAGAAATATACTCTGGTGCCAAGCCATGGAGAGATTTGAAAACATATAATACCACTTTATACTGGATTCTGTATTGAATTGGTAGTGTAATAAAATCAATACTGGAGGAATATGGTCTCTTTTTTTGGTACCAGTTAAAAGCCTGGCAGTGGAGTTCTGAACCAGCTGCGGGCGAGAGAGGGAGGTCTGACCCACACCCGGGTGGGTAAAGCGTTACAGTAATCCAAACGGGAAGACACAAAGGCATGAACAACCTTCTCCAAATCATTAAAAGAAAGGATAGACTTCAACTTGGCTAAAAAAACCCCCTAACATTTATTTGACGATCAAATTTAAGTTCAGAGTCAAAAACAAAGCCGAGGATTTCACACGGGAGAGTTTTTTTTTCCCAGGAAGCAATAACAGATCCTTACCACATCCTTTCTGACCAAAGCCAATAAACTCTGACTTGTCCACTTTCAGTTGGAGAAAGTTGTTCGCCAAGCAACACTTCACATCAGCCAAGCAGTTATACAAAGACTCAAGAGAAGATTGCTTCCAATGTTTTAAAGGGAAGTAAATTTGCTCCTGACAATTGTCATTTTGGCTGCGCGAGATTCTCCAGCTTTGTTTTTGCCGAGCACCCGAAGCGCGAGCTGTTAAAGCTCCATCCTCTTCTGGAAAGGAGGCTGGGGGACACAAACAAAAAACGGCGTTTTTGCTCACACCCAAAAAGGACAAGCTATAATAGCTTTAGCAAATTTGACAAGCTATAATAAATGATCTGTGGGGTATTTTGAGCTGAAACTTCACAGACACAGTCTGGGGACACGGGAGACTTATATTACATCTTGTGAAAGGTGCATTATGGGTCCACTTTAAATATAATGGCTATTCCCCAAATGTAGGTCATTTTCAAGCCTGTAGCTTATTTGTGTTCTTCTGAAATAGTTAAAATGTCACAATGCCGCATTTTCTTCTTGGCTCGTTCACTTTCACAAGCCAATATTTCAAAATAAACTAAAATTTAACTCAAAGCAGAATCTCTGAATTTCAAGATAGATAGACAACAGCTATGCAGGCTTTTATAGCCTCCTTTTTTTGCTAATAACAGTTTGAGTGGGATTCCAGATTGTGCCTGGAAAAACAACAGCCTTTAAAAGGCATTTTAAGATAAAAGGACATGTTTTGTTTATAAAAATCTGAAATCTAAATAGAAGACTGAAAATATTGGATGGAAATGGTTGCTACTGATGAAGATGAAACATTTTGAAGTGCAGTTTACTACTTTAAAAGAAAAGCACAATGTCATCTTAACTCTAAGAAGGTAATTGTTTGCACAAATGATTGTTATTAAATGCAGGAATCAGGCTGTAATGACTGTGGTGTCATTGGCTGCAGTAGTTCTGCGTTTGCGTTCTGTCAGCAATACACCAACATGTTGGAGGGTGGAACCACAGAAGTGAGATTTAATTACAGACTCTCATGGAATGAGAGTTGTAAATGCTGCGGTCTTTCTAAAACTTTCTCATTCTGCTGTGGGGTTAAATGAGATCGGTTGCATTTCTAAATGATTTCGAAATCCAACACAGATGGAAAAATTGAGCTCTATAATAGGCATGTGACCATAGATCAATCAATTAGATGCATTGCAATGATAAATATTGAATCATTGTCTGAGCATGGGTATAAAGACTCTGAATGTTACAATGGCATTTACGTCTCTGGTGATTGGCTCGAAAAATGTGCCAGCCAAGCAACCAGTATCATAGACCTGCTTGGTATAAACAAAGGTTGACTGGAGCTGCAAAAAGGACAAAAGTCTTTCACAGAACAAGACACAACCTATACCAAATGGGTCTTCAGGTCCTCAGTCAATCAATGATTTGCCATTTGAATGGAGCTCAATTGGATCTAGATGCCGAGGACCGAGTTTCCACCGTGAGCTTTTGCACACAAAGGCTTGTCCTCATAATCCCATTTTCCTGGTGGAGAATTGATTAGGCATTTTGTGTGGGAGGATGTAGGTATGAGCGGCGCATCGACTACTATCTGGCCTCGGGAACCTGATCAATTACGCCAACACCTTTGGCTGTAAATATATGCGCAACAATGCAGAGCCACAATTTTCGAAGAATGCTGATATCCAATATCCACACGGGAGGCGTCCAAGAAAATCTAAAGAGTAATTTTGCTGTGAAGAACAAAACAAACACATAGGAATCATGGGAAAGGGTCGAGAAGCTTCTAAACATCCCTTTGACGAGAACCGTCAATGTTGTATTTATTGTTGCAATATTTCAAAACGGACAGAAATTCATCTTATAGAAGCATTTCCAAATTTCACGATAGATGGACAACAGCTCCGCATTTTCCGCAGGCTTTTACTGGCATTCCTTCAGTTCATCAACATTATTACTATTATCAGTTTGAGTGGGAATCAAGGCTGCGTCTCGAAAACAACCATCATTAAAAGGCATTTGTTTATATATTACAGCATATAATATATAATATAAATCTGAAAAAGCATATAGAAATGGCTCTATATCAAAACAATCAAACTAAAATAGAGAAATGAACCAAGTTTCGAAATGGCTTCGACTGTAAATGCATGTGCTACAATGCAGAGCCAAAACCCTCGAAAAATGCAAATATTTAATATCCAATGTCCATGAAAATCTAAAGTGTGCAGATTCTGTTAGGAAGGGCAAAGTAGACATGGGAATCATTGGAAATGGTCGACAAGCTGCTAAATCTTGGTTGAATCCATCTGAAAGTGAGACAAGAAAAGAAACCAGTTTCACAGAACAAAACATCCCTTTGATGAGAACCATAAAAAAAAAAATAAAAAAAAATCATTTTATCCACCAGGATCAGAGGGCAGCGGCTACCTGGCGAGACTTCTTAATCTGGGGTCTTGTGAAAGAGGTAAACATACCGGTATTGTTGGCTTGGCCAAGGTTTTCTGAGTGCTGCACCGACCAGCTATTAGCAGCAAATCCTTTTTTATCAGGTACAAATGAAAACTAATTAGGAGTTTCAATTTCGCAGCATGTTTTAAACAACCTACGATCAGAAGAGAGCAAAACAGCTGCCGGGAAAACTTTTAAAACGACCTCACACCCACAAAAACACAATCATCAGTAATGCCGAATGTCTTTCGGTGTGGCCTTCCCTGATTATCCGGTAGGGATTATAATTTGATTTGATTCCTGACTTGACCTGCTGTGGAGTTTAAATTTAACCGAGTAATTATAGGTTAAGAAGAAGGGGGTAAACGACTCCTGAAGATTTTCATGATGGTAATAACTTCATCTCTACAGTTAACAAACACCAACTCCCACCTACGTTCTCCAGCTCTCTGGATGGATGTAAAAATGGTTGCTTATTTCATTTAAAACATTAAGTAAATATTTAACACATGCAGCTGAATAAATGATTGTCGAACATTCCAAGCAAAAGTTTATACTGTAAGTCTAAATGCTTACTTTTGTTCATTTAGCAGATGCTTGTTAACCAAAGTGACTTAAACCATTGCACACTTTAAGACAAATATAAAGATTTTTACATTCAGATTATTCAGCGATATCCAAAACACCAACATCTGCACAATCAAATGTACGTGGAACAAATGCAACGCTATAACTGTTACCATAACAATATTATTTTGCATTATTATCCAAATATATCCAAAAATATTACTTTGTATTATCCATTAAAATGAAAATTTTCTCCATATTATATCCAAAACTGATGATCCTATGTAAGTTTATTAGTTTATTTTGAAATATTGGCTTGTGAAAGTGAACGAGCGGCATTGTGACATTTGAACTATTTCAGAAGAACACAAATAAGCTACAGGCTTGAAAATGACCTACATTTGGGGAATAGCCATTGAATATTACTTTGTATTATCCATTAAAATGAAAATTTTGTCCATATTATATAATCCAAAACTGATGATCCTATGTAAGGCATTACGAACACAATTAAACAAAAATAAAACTTATAAAAAGTATATTTTAAATGAATAATCTCTCTGTAATATTATATAAACCCTCATGCTAATAGACTACATATAGAATTCCATGAATTTATTAACAAGGAAACCTTTAGCAAGTGCTGTTGGAGACCCTGAAGTTAAGGGACTGTAACCAGAAAAAACGAAACCACAAACATCTGAAACGACACGTACTGCCAATTCCCAACTCCCTTCATACGGAGAGCTCAGAACTGCTTGCGGCATATCACAATTTCACATGCAAAATAATCCGAATATCTCAGTATGAATGACCAAAAGACACAAAAGACCATTTATACCTGTCATAAAATGCTCTATTTTGACAGCTTTCACGCTGTGAGCCGCACAAAGCCGCCCTGTAAATATTTGTAAGACGAACACTAATTGCCCTAAAGGGGAATAAGGGACAGCGGCGGGCGTTTCTGTAACGACACAAGCTGAGTGAATGGAAAGATAAACACACAACGGCCACTCTTATCAGTCAGATAGTGGCTGCGGGGAAGACTCACGCTAGTCGGAAAGAAGTATTGTATTTGACTCTTCCAGGAACTAATCTGAACAAACAAAGAGTCTGCAACATGCCACTTTCATACTCGGCGGAGCTGTTTAATATGCGTAAACATGCGTGTAATTATTGTATTGGAATGCAAAGCTTTTTCCCAAGGACGCAAAAGGTGGCGGAAGAAAACGGCAGTGCTTCATTTTAAACTGCAAAAACAATCAACTTAAAAATGACTTGGGGAAAATCTCCGTCGCACTCTCCTCCATCTTGGAGTTGTCTTACCCTAATTATGTAAATGAGACGCTGTATGTGCCATTCTAAGCACTTAATGTGCGGAAAAAAAGCTGCAGGACCCATGAATCAACAGCCCACACAAACACACACAGATGTAAACACAACCCATTTAAACAATCTAATCACTTTTGTCCTTGGTCACCATCACTATGCGAGAGTGTTTTAATGAGGTAAACAGTCTGCACTGATTACACAGCTAAAGAAAGAGAGGCATTCGATGTACAGGAACACGAGCATGGTGTTGGGTTTGCTAATGTTTGTGAGGTTGATGGTATTGAGTCTTTGAATCAAGTTTTTTTTGAGACACTTAGCAAACGGAAAGGAAAAAAGATTACATTAAAAAGCAAACTGGGATGAATTCATGTGCTTTTACTCATTGTGTTCTGTTCCACTTTAGCTCTTCTTGACTACCTAAAAACTACATATTAAGACTTATACATAAAAAAAATGTAAAAGTAAAGTTATAAAACCTATAAAAAATGTAAATGTAATTTATGACATTTGCAAATAAACACTCAAAAAAATAAAGAATTAAAAATCTAAAAAATGTATCTACAAATTTTCTGAAAACAACAACAAACAAACTTCAAACTAAAAAAAATATATATATATAAATCAATGACATTATAATCTACCAATTATCTGAAAAACCTTAAAAAATTCCATGGTGTTTTAACTGTATTTTGTCATAAATCATACAGTGTACATAAACAACCTTAAAAATGAAAACCTACCAAATAAAAACACACAAAATACTCAAAAAAAAAAAAAAAAAACCCAAACAAATTAAAATCTACCAATTACTTGAGTATATTTAGCTTCAGCTCAAGCCATCCTAAGTGTATAAGACTTTCTTCTTTCAGCCGAACACAGTCGGAGTTATATAAAAAAATATTCTGGCTCTTCCAAGCTTTATAATGGGAATGAATGGTACCTGAGATTTTTAAGCCCAAAAAAGTGCATCAATGCATCATAAAAGTAATCCATACGCCTCCAGTGGCTTAATAAAGGCCTTCTGAAGTGAAGCGATGCGTTTTATAAGAAAAATATCCACTTTATAACCAATAATCACTAGAATCACCTCCCATTATAAAGCTTGAAAGAGCCAGGATATTTTTTTTTTCTTTTATATATATAAAAAAATGTGTTTGGGTGAAAGAATAAAGTCATATACACGGGGTAATTTTCATTTTTGAGATCCATAACCATTCAGTCAATGAATGCAAATGATATAAGATATTAAATGGAGGGTTTGAAGAACATTTTACTACCTGAATAATAACCCAACTGGTTTAACAGCACCATCATTTGAAGGAAACTCTATGTGTCCCTATAGGTTTGTTCCGGCCGCAGCAGTATTTGTCTGGACAAAGGCTTTGTACACTGAAGGATGTCTGTACACCCAGTACACCTTTGTACACCTAGAGCACAAAGACTCTATTGGAGCAAAGCCGTGACAAATGTTCAAAAAAGTCTCGACTGAGAGAGCACAGACGTGTATTCTAGCTCTCTGCACACTAATGTACCAAAACTGGGAAACTTCATAAACTTAAAGTTGTACTATTTTTACCTGAAACAAGAGTAAATACCCTTCAGATACCAGTCCAGATGACATGCGGGTTATTACGTTTAAAAATGTCCAACCCAAACAAACAAAATTACATTTCCAGCATTTTATCAACGGCAAGTTTCCGTGCCCACCTGCTGCAGAAGCTAAACAAATCTTTTCCCGCAGAGATCGTGTTATTTGTTTCTCTCTGGAAAGTACTGGTCGGACTTCGGACGAGGATAAACACGGCGGTTTCGGCCTGCCGTTCCTGCCTTGTAAACAGAAAAATGGCTCATTCAGAAGTCACGACTTATCCCACATATGCTATAAATATGCTATTAACATATTTAAATATTCAGCCACCGTGATGACTGGCAGTTCAGAGTTTGATTAACATTATTCTGTATGTGCAATAATTTAGAGTTTAAAATGCAACTGAATTCATCTCATTGTGGTCACTCCTAGTTAGAGGTGCAAAAAATAGGTTTAATAGGTTAAAATAAATAATACCGAACACTTTTACGACATGATATGAACCATCTCGTCGGTTTACGAGCAGTAGAGAATGACAAATCATGAAATTATGCTACCACTTAGACAAGTTAAAAATATAAAGTCCCTAAATGGTTTCGCTGTCCTTGGATGCTAAAAGTCAAAACAACAACAACAGCATTCTCCATCATATTCTGCTGTCTCAAAGTGCAGCTCGTGTTTCTACAGAGAGCTACGTCAAAAAACAATCAGTTCACACCCGCCAGGACGCGTCCTTTACAACACGGCTCTACTTCCAGAAGACTGCAGGGGTATAGATCTTTAAAGCAAGGAACTGCAGATTATAATCAATCATTTCTGTTCGTGAGGTTCGCAAAAAATTGAACACGCTGTCATTTTTTTCTTTTGTCATTGAACGCAAAAGTTGAATTTTATAAACACACCATAAAAGTATTCTAAAATGAGTCCATATGAGCCGTGCTGTGTATTCAAACACAAAAAAAGTAATATAGACTAATATTATGTTTTTCGTTTTTTTTTTTGTCCTTTTGAAGCTTAGCAGACGAGGTCTGCTGAAAGCCATAAAGGTTCGGAACGACATAAGCGGGATTGGATAATGACAGATTTTTAATTTTGCGGTGAACTACTTCATTAAAGAGCCAATCAGCTGTGGAAATGTGTCTTGTGTGTGAAAATGACAGGACATTAAAAACACCTCTGCAGCACAATGAAACTCGAGTGACATGGATCGAGCTCTTCTTCCACTTAAAAAGAGCAAAAATAAATAACTAAAGAAACACTATCAGCCAATGAAGTGAAGTATATATATATATACACACACACACACACACACACACACTTGTGTTTATTTCCTTCATTATATGGTATGAGTCATAAGCGAGACACAGGATGCACTGATTGCAGGTCTGGATTTGTCTTTAATTGCATGTCTTCACTCAACAGAATCCACTTTATTCAAAATGCTTTGGGCTCTAAAGCCAGAGAGTGTCTTATTGCTGCCCTTTGCTCCCCTGGTCTTACGTTTACGTTTACAAACGTATCCCGTTTCACACAGATTTATAGTACACACAGTACTATAGGATGCACATCCTCCATACAAATATGGTGGACAAATATAACACATGCACAGCATTTTTAACACTTCTAGTCATCAAAATCTGCAAGACTTGATGACCTATGCTGAATTCGGAACCACATACTAGTAACTACTCGTACTACTTTTACCACATCTTTCTATGGCAGAAATAGTAAGAGTAACATGCTAGTGCGCGGTTCTGAATTCAGTGCCAATTACAGTCCAGTCATTAAAGGGTTCGTTCACCCAAAAATTAAAATCACCCCATGATTTACTCACCCTCAGACCATCCTAGGTGTATATGACTTCCTTCTTTTAGACGAATACAGTTGGAGTTATATTAAATAATGTTCTGGCTCTTGCAAGCTTTAAAATGGGAGTGAACAGAGCATGAGAAAGTCTGTCGGGACGCTAGTTATTTTAGTTTTACTTCGCTTCAGAAGGCCTTTATTATCTTTTATGATGAATGGTTGCACATTTTTGGGCTTCAAAATCTCATCCTCTATTTACTGCTATTATAAAGCTTGTACATTATTTTATTACTCCAGTTGTGTTCATCAGAGAGAAGAAAGTCGCATACACCAAGGATGGCTTGAGGCTGAGTAAATCACGGGGTAATTGTCCTTTTGGGGTGAACTATCACTTTAACAAAACACATCCGGTCATGTGTCCAATCAACCTCCCAATCATAGCCGCTAATGGGTGCAATTATCACCACTTACTTACTGATCTGACCTCAGCCTGTAATGAACGACACCACATGTCAATAGGAAACTGTAGGCGGCTCTGAGATGATCACTGTCAACAATTGATAAGGGAAGTTAATGAAAACATTCTTCATTAGAAGAGCTGAATATTGTTAGAGATTGACCATTTCATTTAAAGGAAAGTGAAATTACTTTAACCACGCAAAGCTGTCAAGATTCATTTATAATTTCGAAGCTAAATGGCAGAGTAAATGTGAACACAAATGACCTGCCGTCATTAAAGTTAAAAGATTTTTAATAAAATTAATAACAGAACTCTAACATTACACACCTGAACGAGCGTGCATTCATTCAATTCAGAGTTGTTTAGCCTAACGTTAATGAACTATATTATATAATAACTACAAATAATAGTTTTTTATTTATTGGACATCTGTGTCTTTTATTATAAAAGCTAAAAGTAAAGCAAAACGCCAAAGAGGCTTGAGGAGGAACAAACACAGGTATGAGCGATTTGTTTGAGGGTTTACACAGGTGCAGTTAGATCAGTAGTTCGCATGTTCAGCTCATTTACAGGGACGTCACAGGACTGATAAACAGAGAGATTGCAGACGAGAGCATCTGTTAACGATGCTGTCTAATAATAACTCGGCTGCATTGAAGATGAAAGCTCAAACCATCCCCTGTAGGAAAGCACAAACATATCATGTCAAAGAGCTAATGAGAGGTGACACTCATTTGGGCGCCTCTCAGAATGAATATCAGATCCTTTAATGCTATCAGGATTGTAACCGGAGTACGCTGGCACAACAAGTAATGCCTAAGTCCTGAACACCACATGCTAATCTCTAACCTGAGGGATTTAAACTGTGTCTTAAACAGACATGATGTGACAGGGTGAGTCATTTCTGGGTGATTCAATCTTCTCTGAAAGCAAAATGTGGGAAGCAACAAAAATCATAACCGATCGGGCAATATGCAAATTTGATGGGGTTTGGACAAATGAGATTTCGCTCTGGGCGGAGCTACTTTTAAAGCATGTACTGAATTCGATGAAGAAATTACTTCTAAAAATAGTTATTAAAACTGTATTATTTAATTCGTTAAAAATAAATCTGATAAAAACAGATTTTTAATATGTCATTTTTTTTTTTTTAAATAATTTTTTTACCCAATGTTTCTTGAATTTTTGTATTTTATCATAGGCATAACTCTAGGTTAAGACTAGATGCGATTCCTCCTTTAAAACACATTTAAATACAATGTCATGAAATAGTTAGTGTCGCCTATCAAGAACCTTCACATCCCAGCAATAAACGCTCTTGTTATTAAAGTGGTTATGCTCTCAAACCACAGGCAAGCATATGCATGATTTGGCATTGCAGCCAGTTCGAATAATAAATAACCTAACCATTGCCTTACCTAATGCAGCAAACAGTTTTTTCTTCAAATTCTGATTGGATTATCGCCTAGAAAGTGTCCATAAAAGTGCTCCCTTTATAATCACTAAGGTCGATCTCTGCTAATCGATTAAGCTGACTGTACAATGAATCTCTTATTTAGCCTACATAATGCCTACACTTTTTTGTTGCAAGATAAATTATAAAGAGATTATCTGAGTGTGCAGATCTCAGCACTGGACAAAAACTCACGGTTTTGAGTGGTGAGGAATTCTAAATTAAACACGTCTGATTTTGAGTTCAAGAAACCATCAGATGTGTTTGTGATGGGCAATACTGCTCAACGCTGCAGAAGTACTTTAGAAAAGCCTATTTATATTAGTTGCGACGCTCTCAAGAGCACAATCACCAAATCTGTTGAACAGTATTCACAGCTCACACACTGAACAAAATTTCGGCGTTTCAGCGATCTGATTGGCCATTGCGTTCCTAAGCTCAACGGAGTCGTGACTGGTTATGGTGCGCAATGCTGTAAAATGCTTAAAAAGTACGGCAACTGACATTTTAATTTTCTCTTCATTAATACATTTAGTTTAAATGTGCAGATGCATTTTTTGGCCAAAGTCCCCATTAATTTTTGACCCGTCGCCGCCTTGAACACGCTCCGCCGTTTTTTGTACATTACAGGCATGTAAATTAAATAGCTTGAGGCCCATTCACACCAAGGATGATACCGTTCTAAAAATCATTCTAGATAAAAGAATAGCATAATGGCAGAGAGAAACGATTTCGTTAGAATCACTTTGAGAATTTTTTTTCCTGCTGATGAACGATAAAAACAGCCAATCAAATTCCATCCTGCTTTAAAGACCTCAAGCATTTAAAGCGACAAGACGACAAAAGTGCAGTGCGGTCTTAGAATAAACAGAGCGATATCTTTCTCGCCCTTATGCACAACAATACACAACTTTTATTCGCGTAATATGAATACAAAAAGTTTATCTATCAAATAACCAAAAATTTTTTATTGACATTTTTAAATGTTATTAATTTTGCACAAAAGATTTACATAGTGTACCTTTAAATATGCATTTGTATATTATAAACTATTTTAAATTTAGAATAGTATTAACTCGTCCACCATCTTGGATGATTTCCCCTGTTACAGAGCATTTTGCCATTGCCTTGTCTGAAAAGAACGCACCATAAGAGTATATTTTACAAGACAACATAATAATGCCGCTCACGTTCCTTTTAAAACAGCCTTTGCGCTGGAAGCGCACCTTTAACGCCTTAAAATGCAGGTAAAAAGATCTATTAACGGAGCAAAAAGACTTTTTTTGGCTAAATGTACTAAATATTTCTAAGACGTACCAAAAATTTAGCAGCTGCCGAAAGGCTGATGGTGAGTGCACTTATTATCCGTTCAACACGCACTGACGTGGAAGAAGAGGATGAAATTACAAGAGTATAACAAAGAAAATAGTGGACAAAAAGGGATGAAAGCAGAGTACACCGAGTCCTTTCATTATTCTGTCTCCAGACAGTTTAAGCTTCACTTTTTGACCTTAATCAGTTTTGATTAAGTGAATTACATCACAACATTAAAGGTCCCTCTCTCTAATTGATCAGAGGCAGGAAGTTGCGGAGAGAGGGACAAAATACTGATGACAACGTCTGCGGTGATTAAGAACATAAAAACGACACATCAAAGCCGAGAGGTCGAGGAGCATGTTTGATGCCGCTTCACAGACTCGAAGGTGAACGCCTGCACTTTAAATACTCGCTTTAGAAGGAAAGGAGGCGGTAGAAAGACAGAATACTGATGGGAGGAATCAATGCGAGCGAGTGAAAGCTTGTTTGATTTGCTAGATCTTCAGTTAAATGGTCACTACGATGGTTCGGTTGCATGTAGGATTCCTTTAATGCATCCTTTAAAATGCTACAACCAAGTTATTCATGAATCGCGTTCATGCTGATTCATCCACTACTAGCCTGATCTCATTCCTACATAATATTTAAAGAGGATCAATATTGCTTTTTTTTTTTTTTTTTTTTACTTGTTCAACTTCCTTCAGCGCATCTTTTGGTCTGCAAAGTTACAAAGCACTCCAATGAGAGTAATTCTCTATATATAAGGACCACTTTACCTTCCAATTTTTTTCAGAGGACCACCTAACACCCCCCCCAAAAACAACAAAATAGGAAGGATAAACTAAATTTAAGTTTAATATGTTTCAAGTCAAAAACGAATTATTCAAACACAAATGCAATGATATGATCTATTTTTTCGTTATTAAAACACACTGACGTCAACCCCCCTGCCCGCGATCCGGTTAAGCTCTTAAGCTTGCCTAGTTTAGGTCATCTTTTCGTGGGCCACTAGGGGGCGATGGCGGGCCACACTTTAAGAATTACTGCTCTCATTAAGCACCGTTTCTGAACTCCCTGAAACGCCTGGGAGTCGATAGTAGTTTTCTTCTGGGAACGAACACGTCACAATATTCCTCATATTTCCGCCCACGGCATATGCAAAGTAAAGGGGCGGGGCCTGGTTGAGTTGCATTTGTAGTGTGTTGAAACTCGGGTTTTGGTAAGGGCGTGACATTTCCCATTCACGCTCGAAGTGGTTGACCAATCACAGCACACTGGACCAGCCGACCAATCAGAGCACTTTGTGCTTTTCGGAAGGAGAGGCTTCATAGAGACAGGAACTAAACAGAGCGTTACTGACAGACTGGGAAGAGAGGTGCTGCAACAATGCCAAATAATGTTCAGAAAGGTGTTTTCGAACATTCAAGCATGAAAACATTCTAGTAGAGCCCAAGAACAAAATCAAGACCTTGTAAAAGGGCATAACACGGCTTGTTTACTTGATATAACTTGTTTACTAATGCACATTCTTGAGGCAGGGACATTTATGAATAATTCATCAGTGCACTCCTTTTTTTTTTTTTTTTTTTTTTTTTTTTTTTAAAAAGAAAAACTATGTCTAATCTTTTATCCAAATTGCTCTGCCTATGAAATGAGTTTCTCCTTAAGGTTGACCTTGCCAAAACCTGTCATACAGAGACCATTTCTATAATATACTGTATTAAATTGAAATTTCATTCAGGATTATCACTTGATTCAATCTTGAGTATGAATCTCACCTGATGTAGGTCTCTTTTAACATTGTACATTGACAAAAAAAAATGAGCAAAAAGCAGCTTATTTTAAAATAAAATAAGCAACAAATCTTTAGTTTTTTTTTACTTAATTGTTATTTGAACTCAATTTAATTATGTTGAATTAAATTACATTTATAAAATGTTAACAAACCACATGAATCATTTCTGTTGACTGTAACTGGGCAGTGGATTTATAGTTCCCAGAATGCTTTGCATAGGGATAGATCAGGAAAGTAAAAGTTGAAATGAAGTACTGTTTAACTAGTAATTCAGTCTAATTAAACAGCTTCAGCAATAATGGTGACCACAACACAACTTGATGGATTTAAGTTCATACAACAAGACTATAAATCAGCCCAAACTAATTATATTTTGTTGGAAAAATTCAATTGGAAAAAAGCAAAAAATTGACTAAGTGTGTTTATATTGCTGGGAAGTAGCAGACGTTGATTTGAATCCTTAGCAGCGCAGAGCTCAGGAAATAGATTTGACTACACAGTGCCGTGAGTTCAGTTCCCCAGAGGTGAGTCTATGAGGAGAGTCACTTAACCTTGAGTCTCGGAGCGGGAGAGCTCCTGTCCAACCACCAGAAATTCATTTACTGAGGAAATGACCTTGCATAACACCCGATTCAACCAAAAATAGAGTGATTTCCATTTCTTTTCCTACAGAAATGGACAAAACGTTATGTTAACTAACTACACTCCAAATGATTTACATTTGGATGACCCAGAGCAGTCAATGACTCATTTTTCTGAAGGTGTGATAGAGCCATTACATTTCTAAGGATACAATTTGTCCTGCAGACTTTCACCAGAAAAAAAAAATGATAAATGATATTTTACTTTAAAGTTCCCAAAATAGAGCCTTATCTTTATTTAAGCAGCCCTAGGAGCTTCTGCCCACCTCATTTTCTTCCCAAACACTTCTCTCCTCAGAGAAATCATCACTTGTACAGTGCAGCGTTGCCTGCAGTCAGTGAAAACCTTCCATTACGCAGAGCACAGGTCTGCGGCTAATGGTTGCCCTCATCATAACACACCCTGTCATATGATGGAGGCGGCTATCGCCATGGCGACATGTGCAAGGTGATGCAATGTGAAGTGAAGTTTCAATGAAAAAGTATATTTATCAACCTACAGTTCCTACATCATTAAACCAACTATAAACTATCTATCCGTCTGTCCATCCATTCATCCATCCAACATCTGTATCTGTCTACCCTTCTATCCGTCTATTAATAAGTTTAACTATCAATCCATCAGTCCAACCATCCATCCATCCATCCATCTTTCCGTTTATCTGTACATTCATCTATACATGATATAATATATCCGTATAAACTGTATAAACTATCTGTCCATCCATCATCTATCGATCCATAAATCTATCTACCCCTCTATCCATCTATTTATTAGTTTAAATATCAATCCATCATTCTGTCCATCCATCCATCTTTCAGTTCATCTGTGTATTAATCAACAGTATCTGTCCATCCATCCATCCATCCATCCATTTATTTATAAGTTTAACTATTAATCCATCTGTCCATCTATCCATCCATCTACTTGTCTATCCATCTATTAATATATTTATCCATCTATCTATTCATCAGTCCAAACATCTATCCATCCATCTTTCAGTTTATCTGTGTATTCATCAACAGTACCTGTCTGTCCATCCGTCCATCCATCCATCTGTCCGTCCGTCCGTCCATTCATCCATCCATCCATCCAACCGTTCGTCCATCCATTCATCCATCCATCCATCCGTCCGTCCATTCATCCATCCATCTGTTTGTCCGTCCATTCATTCATTCAATCATTCATTCATTCATTCATCCATCCATCCATCCACCTGTTCGTCCGTTTGTCTGTCCATCCATCCATCCATCCATCCATCCACCTGTCCATCTATCCGTTCGTCCATCCATTCATTCATCCATCCACCTGTCCGTCTATTCATCTGTCTATCCATCCATCCATCCACCTATCTGTCCGTTCGTCTGTCCATCCATCCATCCATCCATCCATCCATCCATCCATCCATCCACCTGTCCGTCCGTTCGTCTGTCCATCCATCCATCCATCCATCCATCCATCCATCCATCCATCCACCTGTCCGTCTGTTCATCTGTCTATCCATCCATCCATCCACCTATCTGTCCGTTCGTCTGTCCATCCATCCATCCATCCATCCATCCATCCATCCATCCATCCGTTCGTCCGTCCATTCATTCATCCATCCACCTGTCCGTCCGTTCGTCTGTCCATCCATCCATCCATCCATCCATGCGAAGCGTTTAAGATTGATGGGTTCACATCACGTCAGCTCTGCTTTATCACAGTTTCATTAATCTGTGCACTGTTTTTGTTGAGCCTTTCATAAACAAAGCCAAATCAGCAGACGTGACCTTTAGATGAATCGATTGGACTGATGATAGTCTCAACAGCTGCTCAGTAATGGTACTAATTATTACAAATTATGCCTTTTGATGGAGATTAACAGATTTGCTCGGAGCGCGGACATCTGCGAGAGGCGAGGAGAGACATCAGAAGAGCGAAGGGAGAAAATGCATAATTAAAATCAAAAGGACTAGACCGCAATTTCTGCATTAACACGGGAAAGATCTGGACTGATGCAGAAACAAGCATTTTCCTCACCTCACATTGCCTCCCGAACCCCTCCCATCTTGAATAATTCAGGTCTCGTACGCGACACGTGACAGCGAGTGCTCCAGAAATAGCTCTTGCTGCTAAAAAGAGAACAGAGGCTCCAAATTTAGTCTGCCTGCGTTCATTATTCACTGCACGCGGCAAGAATGAGCAAGGGACCGGGAATTATGGGATGCTTTTAGGTCAAAGTCGCAGAATCACACTGCTCTTTAAGCGGCCCAGACAAGGGCTTCTCCAGGGACATTTATTTATTTAGAGAAAGAGAACGGGAAAGGGAAAATGAAAATGAAAGAAACGGGGCATTGCGATGGCAGACGGAGCTCAAAATAAAACTGTTGTAAACATCAGCAAAGAATAGACAAACAGTCCTGTTTACTGTAACCCAGATAAACACACAGATCTGTTGACCAAAACAACACAAAGAGATCTGTGAAATTTAACTAACGAATAGATTGCGCCCCTAAAAAGAGCCATTATAAACAATATAATGGAGAAGGATTCAACAATTAAAGTCAACATTTTATTTCCGTAATGCATTTCTGACTGAAACCTAATAACTTGATTTTATTCTTCAGGACTTATTTGGAGAAGATTACGTTCAGAAATAAAGTAAACAGGGTCAGTTTTTGACTAAATATGTGTGAATATGCTGACTTCATTCCAACCGAGATTAACTGACACATGACTAGTCAGCCGTAACCCTCATTTAGCGCACCGTTAGTTGTGCCAAATCAAATGAACTGTGCTTGCAACGGGACTAGAAGCTGGAGCGCACGTCTCTGGGGCCCCGTGACACCCCGCGAACCGCTCTCATCGTCTAGAGCAGGAGGGGAAGAGAGGAAATTAATCATTGTCCTCACGCGCCGCCTCAACTGGAACACAAAACTACCTGTCCTCGAAAAAAAAAATCACGCAAACTGGAACAAAGAGAGCTGAACTTCCTCAAGCATATACTTCGAGATTATCCTCATCACACAAACCACATATAAACACAAGTTTAATATTGTTAATTGTTTGAAATCTTATTTTGCTGTAATGCAGCAAAACATTCAAACAATTAATATAAAACTATAAGCTGAAAAACGTTCTTTAAATAAATAAATAAAAAGTCCTTTTTAAATGCTACACAAGAATTTAAGCATCCCAACATTATAATGTACAGTAAAAAGGATATTCATTTTGAGATTCGCTAAAGAAAACATTTAAAAAACGAATATCAGATTAACACATTTTTGACAGCAAGGTTAATCTAAATGTAAAAAATTGGAGAAATAGCAATTATATATCTTACATCTCTTCATATATCATCCAATACTGACTTCAAAAAGTTACAAATATTCAACACAAAAAACTTTCATTTTAAGTTCACTTAAAAGTTATTTTTAGTTATACTGTAATGCTGAATGTCTATAATTAGTTGTTTTTTTTTCATAGAGGCATCAGTACCAGTATTAGTATAAGTGACTGGCCTTCATTCATAAAAAGTAAAGTAAAATATACTTTCTTTCTACATTCATTTGGAGACATTAAACTGTGAAATTATAAAAAAAATATAACATAAAATAAAATATTAAAAACAACAAATTAATTGATTGACAGGACTAAAATAATTGCAATGAACAAACAAAAAAAC
The DNA here is from genome assembly GCA_037194245.1 of Opsariichthys bidens. Taxonomy (NCBI): domain Eukaryota; kingdom Metazoa; phylum Chordata; class Actinopteri; order Cypriniformes; family Xenocyprididae; genus Opsariichthys; species Opsariichthys bidens. The sequence goes on from CM074306.1 coordinate 8,440,143, forward strand.
TCTTAATATCAGCTGATAACTGATATATATATAACAATATATCATGCCTCTCTACACAAAACTAAATGAAACATGTTCCTTTAGCGAGTGAATCCAGCAGGTGAAGTGTCTTTTGCTACAGGCATAAGACCAGTGAACAGAGTGTACTGTGCCTACCATGAACACACACACACACACACACACACACACACACACACACACGCGCACACACACAGTTTGTCTCTCATTACTGCTAATTGCTCTGCTTCTGTAAAGGGGTTTTAATTAGCCAAAACAACAACAGCAGAGAGATTATGGGGCCATACAGATGTCCGCTTTCCCTCTGTGTCTCTAAACCGAAAGATCAGACTGAAAATAAACAGGTGGCAGCATCTAAGAGGACAGCTAGTCTGTTCACGTCATCCGTGATCTGTTCTGTGAGCCTGTTTAACGTTCAATTCCAACCGTCTTTTTATTATATTTAGTTGATCACTAGTATCAAAAAGCTTTTTACTGTTTTAGTTAGCTATAGTAACCCTGATGTGAATGTATCTTAATATCATAATATGATTTTTATTCATCATCATATAATTCGATAGTGATAGTTCACCCAAAAATGAATTTTGTCATTACCCGCCCTCATGTTGTTCCAAACCTGTTTGAGTTTCTTTCGTCTGTTGAACACAAAAGAAGATGTTTTAAAGAATATTGATGAGTAAACAGTTGACGGCACCCATTGAAGGAAAAGAATACTACAATCGAAGTCAAAGGGGGACGACGACTGTCATCTTTTGAGTTCGACAGGAGAAAGAAACTCATAGATTTGGAACAACATGAGGGCGAGTAAATGATGACAACATTTTCATTTTTGGGTGAACTTTCCCTTTAATATCCTAACGTGTTGTTTAATCTCGCAGACCCTGTGTGACGCAAACACACTACAATGCATGATTTAACAACATATTAATCTACAGAAGAGAAGTGTGTTTAGCATGAACACTAACAGGACATGACTTATCTTATCGTGCTTTAGCACTGACAAATTCCCTCCATGTCCATTTGTAATTAGCAAAGCTTTACATGAGGGGTTAGACAACGAGGGGCTGTTTAGTGAATTGTAGTTTTATGATAACGACAGGCCTCGTGATTATGTCTGCTCGGCTTTGAGAACTCGCTCTGCGTAATGTCACCATTATCGTGTAAGAAGGGAATTTTTTGCATGGCGGTTACATTATTAATTGGAGGATTTTGCATACTGAGGCATCACTATAGAAGGAGTGTGAGACTATAGCAAATGAAAAATACTTGTGGCAGTAATTGGACCCTCTGCAAAGGGCATTTGAGGGCCCCGTTGGTGCAGATATTGTGGTTTTGGTTTGATTAGATTCTTTAAAGAACCGTCAAAGCTATGCAAATATTTCTTCATGTGCACACGAGATCATTCACAGCAATACTACGAAATGGTATGCCTGTGGATGAGGAAGACAGACAGGGATGTAAGAAGTATAAGGCTGCCTTCAAGTCTTCGCTCAGAAAGTCAAGAATTCACCTAAAAGCGAACATTCTGTCATCATTTACTCACTCTTGTGTCTTCCCAATCTCTCATGGCTTTCTTCTGTGGAACACAAAAGAAGAAATCTGCCTTTTCCATACAATTTGAATGCATCAGACCGGGAGCTTTCAAGCTTCAAAAAGACTGTCAAAGTACCATTAAAGTATAGAAGTATAGTCTATATGTGACATGTGAGGCATATGATGGCTTTATGTGATAAACAGATCAACATTATACAGTAGAATGAAACTCTTGGCTTGCAGTGAGCTCGGTATCTTCCGGCGCCCCACTCTCATTCATTATACTGAAAAGTAAAGGCAGGATATTCTTTAAATGTTCTTCAAAAAGTCGAGCAGATTTGGAAATGCCATGAAGGTGAATAATGACACATTTTCAGATTTGGTCTTTGTGTACACACACACACACCACACAACACACAGAATTTTAGATTTTCAAAAAAGATCATTCTGTATGATACATAATAAGTATTACTATACTTGTGGGGACATTTGGTCCCCATAACATAGTGAATACGTGCACACACACGCACACACAAAAAAAATTAATTGAAAAAATATATACAGATACACATGTATGTAAGTTTTAAAATGTAATTTATTCCTGTGATGTCAAAGCTGAATTTTCAACATCATTACTCTTCATTAGTCTTCAGTGTCACATGATCCTTCAGAAATCATTCTAATATGCTGATTTGAAAGTGTCGTTTTATAAAACAGTGGAAATCAGATGCATATTGTACTTTAGAATGTCAATATACACCGATCAGGCATAACATTATGACCACCTTCCTAATATTGTGTTGGTCCCCCTTTTTGTTGCCAAAACAGCCCTGACCCATCAAGGCATGGACTCCTCTAGACCCCTGAAGGTGTGCTGTGGTATCTGGCTCCAAGATGTTAGCAGCAGATCCTTCAAGTCCTGAAAGTTGCGAGGTGGAGCGTCCATGGATCGGACTTGTCTTCGCTCTCCACGTGCATCAATGAGCCGCGGCCGCCCGTGACCCACCGGTTCACCACTGTTCCTTCCTTGGGCCACTTTTAATAGATACTGACCACTGCAGACCAGGAACACCTCACAAGAGCAGTTTTGGAGATGCTCTGACTGTGTTGTCTATTCATCACTATTTGTCCCTCGTGAAACTCGCTCAAATCCTTACGCTTGCCCATTTTTCCTGCTTCTAACACATCAACTTTGAGGACAAAATGTTCACTTGTTGCCAAATATATCCCAGCTACTGAAGAGATAATCAGTGTTTTTCACTTCACCTGTCAGTGGTCATAATATTATGCCTGATCAGTGTATAAACATAAGAAAAATGATCAAATCATGATCAAATATGATCAAATCATATCCTATTTCACTACTTTACTGCTCTTGAACAGAACATCTAACTTAAATGGTTCAAACTTGGTTTTTGCTTCAGCTTGACACACTGGAGAACACTACGGCTCATCTGCCAACCTGTGAAGAGTCTTCCCCCACATTCAAAAAATTCAGCATCAGCCACTTTCTCTTATTCCACTGTGCCAATTAGAGTGGCACTGCAACAGGGACATCGCTCGAGGCAGTGGGTGGCTTTCCCGTCCCATCCACAAATCCCTTCCCATCATCCTCTAGAGGCCCGTCCATCCATCTCAGACCATGGTGTAGAGACGTCATCCTGGATCAGATCCCGCATGGATGAACCTGCTGAAGCGGTGCCCGTGGAGGGGCTCATGCACTGTGAGGTCACGCGGGACCAGTGCTGAGGTGTGCGGATGTCACCGAGCAGTCAAAAACCTTTCTGACAGAGCCGCCCTTGATGTCACTGGGTATTACGATCATTGCTCGGCTTGATATAGCTGTCTTTGTTGGATTAGATGACTCTCGAATTGTCCTGCTCAAAGTGACAGTGACGAAAAGTAGATATCAAAAATAGGGAACATTCCGAAACAATGAAAATCACAATCAATACAGCGCTATTTAATAAACGAGACCATGTCCAATTAAGTTCGCCCATCAAAACTGAAGTAGCCAACAACCTGCCAAAAAACTCTCAGCAACAAGTTTTCTTTTTGTTTTAAGTCCTTACTGTAGCGGCCTGAGATGAGTTTATATATATGTGTGTGTGTGTGTGTGTGTGTTGTGTGTGTGTTTGTATAAATAAATTAAATATATAAATAAAGCATGTGTTTAAAGAAATAAAAAAAACAATAATTTAGAAAAACAAAAATCACAATAAAACAGGAAAATGTATAAATATGTATTCAACATAGATGAGATAGATAGATAGGTAGGTAGACAGACAGACAGATTTGTATTTCAAATGGAGCATAACCCTGTGATCAGGCCATAATGTTCAGCTCATTTCGTTCAATCAATTTAAATATAGTTAAGAACTGAAACAATATATGCATTCAGGTCCTTTACCAGCACAGCAAAGCATATTAGACTGAAGGAAAAATAAAAATCAATACCTTCCCCACAAACAGCTCATAAGAGTGAAAGACGGGGAGCGGGAACGGGAACGCGACAGACAGAATGCCCGAGTAGAAATGAACATCAGCTTAATGGTTTTAGCTATAGAAGCTTTCTGTGTATCAACAGACACTCGCATGTGATTTGGCTCCCTGTCAATTCATGAGTGTGAATGTGAATTGGCTACAACATGTAGGAAGCTGCACTGGAATGACAGGGGAAAATAATTAACTGAACAGCAACTCAAAGAAATTCGAAAACTGACACACAACAGAAGTAAGAAATCATTTACAAGACCAAAACAACAGAAAAACAAGCCAGAACAGCAAACGTCTCAGGTGATCTGTTTAACATTTGTGTTTATCTTGTATGCTGCTTCATGTTATTTGGCTCGGTTTTAAAGATTTTGGGGTAAATTAGGACAATGTTTTCTCCATTGTTTTTCAGTGACATCAGAGAATATTATGTACCATGGTAGAAGAAAACATTTGCCTGAACTGTGGATGTGGATTTGCAGACTGAATTAAATGGGATGAGGACAAAAGACATTCAACACAATGTCACGAGAACACAACTTTCTATTGAGTTGTTCTCGACAGATGCTCACAAAAAAAGTGCATACTGTACGGTGCAACCAGTGTAGTCCAATTCATGAGAAGTGAATCTGATTCTTTTTCTGAATCACACAAAAATAATTCTTGAATAAGAGAGAATAGAGCATTGAATATAACAGTAGGAATATATATATATATATATATATATGATCTCCGTTTTATTTTCGTTAAGTTTAAAAAAATGAGGACATTCAGCTTAACATTTAAAGAGTTATAGCACTCTTGTTATTCTGTAGCAGTGTCTTCTGCAAAACAATGAAAAGAAACACAATGCTTCTTAAAAATAGATCCCAATGGATGCATATATAAGGGAAACAAAAGAGGAGCAAGAACAAACCCTTGAGGTACCCCACAGGAAAGTGGAGCTGAAGTCGATACATTTTGCCAAGAATGACTGCAAAAACTTCTATTCGACAAATAGGACTTGAACCACTGAAGGAGCTCCTCGAAGCCCAACATAGAAGAAAACCAAGATACTAAAATTCTACTGTTAAATGCTGCACTAAGGTCTACATAATAATGCTAAGATTAATAAGCTCTGGAATCAACGCTGAATAAAATATCACTGTAGACTTCTAAAAGTGCTGAATCTGTACTATGTTCTGCTCTAAAAATGAAAAATAAGCACTGAATTTCTCTAGAAAAAGTTTGTAATTGGGAATAAACGATGTTCTCCAGAACTTTTGAATAGAAGGGTAGTTTGGAAATTGCTCTATATATATTTTTGGCTCACCAGGCAACAATTTATTATAGACAGGATACTTGGACGAATAAACGGAAACTGTGAGTAGGAATAATATCTAGAGAACTGGCTGACTTGTGATCAGAGAAAGCAGAATCAATAATTTCAATAACACATACAGGAAAATCATAGGATGAGACAGGTCACAGACATCTGTGCATCACATAGACATCTCCGCTTAGGTTCAAATAACATTTCAACTCTTCAGGTATTGAAATGGATTTGAAATGCATTCTTGTTGCAATTCTGAATAATGCACAACCCTGATGAGAAGGAAAATTTAATCTAGAAGGTCAGACACACATGATGAGGGTTTGTTTGATGTCCCGAAGGACCTGAATCCTGCTATATTAGAGTTTCCAACTGTGGCCTCCATCATTTCCAATGAAACCTCTTATCACATCTTATTGAAAAGTCTTATCCAGTGTATAAAAATATCAGTCGACAGAACAAATTCATTTGAGTTTGGCTATCAGGCATCTATCCTGTTAATGAACGCCGACACAGGCTGAAAGAACGACATGAAAACACACACAAATAAATGAACAGGTCTGAGTGGCGTTCGACAGCGAGAACGACGACAAAAAAATTCTCTATCTTTTCCAGGGTCTGATTGCCTGAGTCTCACAGCGGGACAATAAACTAGACTCGAATGAGAGGAATAAAGATGAGATTACAGCTGAACTGAACAAATGAACACATTAATGTAGTGAATGAAGGCAGAGACAACAATTAAAACCCTGGAAAGTTCAAGCTGAAATATTTCTACTGGAATCAAAGCAGTAACGGCTGCAGGCAGTGGACGTAATCATCATTATCATCATTACACAATTAGACATCAGAGGAAAAAGTTATGCTGCATTACAACACTGATTGAACCAATGAAACCTTGGGAATTTGTAATACAATCTGATTGGGATTAAAGAAACGGTTCCCCCATAAATATACTGATCAATGCAGACTAGCCTTTGAATTTTCACTCTCTGTGGCTGCTTTCATAGACTGAACATAAACGCTCATCTCCCCTCCCCTCCCGCAGGCCATCCAAATCATCTCAGGAAAATAACAATAGAACCGAAACACAGCGCAATCAATCGCTGAGACAAGAGAATGACAGGTATTATGGACTCTCCCATTAGAAAACATTTGCTCTGTTATGTGAGCTGCCTTGATGTCTACTTCCTAGATAGACAGCTGCCTTCTGAGGACACATCCTGTCTGAACAGGAGACTCCTCATAATTATCAGTCTAATGTTCAGTAGTATGGAGTCAGAAAGTATTTTTTCAATAAATCAACACTTGATATTCACAAACGGTTTCCACAAAAATATGAACTGTTTTCAACATCGATAATAAAAATCTTTCCAACATGATTGCGTGATGTGTGGCGCAGTGCAAGACGAGCGTTTGTGGTTAAAAAACATGTTATTTATTTATTTTTTTAGAAAATGACCAATCGTTTCGTTAGATAAGACCCTTGAAGCTGCACTGAAACTGCAGTTTGGCCCTTCAAACCGATGGTAGCTGTTGAAGTCCATTATGTGGAGAAAAATCCTGGAATGTTTTCCTAATAAACCATTTTCGACCGAACATCTCAGGTGTGAATCAATTATCAGTCAATTTTAATTCTTAAGTGAGCTAATCCTTTAAATGTGCCTCATAAAAAGAGTTGTGTGGATAGGCAGCTCACATCATTTCAAAACCAAACTTTTCAGTTCTGCCAGTTGAAAACACAAAACTATGACCGAACGCATAACTCAAAGACATTCCTTTAGCTCAAACAGGAGAGAATGGCATGAACCAATTGAAAAACTATACCTTGACTCCAGTGTAAGTCACTTTGGATTAAAGCGTCTGCCAAATGCATAAATACCAATATAGATGTAAATAACCAAAACAGAGTAAATCCACAAAAAAATCCAGAAAAAGATTGGACACCTGTCAACTGAGCCATAACTGAGACACTAAACATTAAAAATAAGGCCTCACATATAATAAGCAATGCATATTCATTTCAACGTCCATACTATTAATTACAACATTCACTCTGCAATAGTTGAGCATTTAATACATGCACGTATACATAAAAACAACTAAATGCAAAACAATATGATTCGGTTGTTTATAGCACAATGTTTGGCAAGCACTCTTTTGTTTTCTTTACAACTCACGCCTGAAGCAAAAGTCGTGTCCTCTTTATTAACACACAAACAGACACGCACACTGGAGACCAAGCTGTTTGATGTCAGGATGTCGAGTGCTATCAGGCAGACAGATGTCAACTGCTTCACGCGCACTCCGCGCCTCAATGTTATCTCTCACTCAGACACGCGCCGGCCAATGGCTAAACGGGCCGGTCTCCACGGCAACAAGTGTTCCACCGATTTTTTAAGATGTCACGATATCGTTCCCACGACGAGAGACGGAAACACGAATACTTACATTTTGCATTAAACATGCGCATCTCATTGTTTGAAGAACTTGAGAAAAACTCCCAAAAAGAAAAGTCCGTAAATATTTGGAATTCAAATGACGTGTTTGCATTATATTTCAAAACTTCATAAAGCTTGCATTCCCTCGTCGTCGTTGTCAAAGAATCTGGTTCAATGAAACCAGACGTCTGACCAAACAAAAGCAAATGGAAATGTCTGGAAGTCACAGCAAGAAATCGCCAAAAACACAAAAGACATGATTTCACAATGAAGACGACTCAGTGGAGAACTTGATGGAAAGTTGTCACAGATCTCTCTCTCTCTCTTTTTCTTTTACTGGTTGTGTAGATTGATTGCATAGCTACTACTGGTATAGCAAACAGACATCAACAAGATTCTATCTAACTTTACTGGTATAGCACACAAATGAAGACTTTTTCATGCATCCAAAAGGATTTATTGACATCTCTAAACTTCTGTAGCCCTCGAAATACTCAAAGATGGGTCAACATAACCAGTAAACAAAAGTATTAACCCTTATCATGTAATTATTTTAAGAAACATATTTTTGAGAAAGAAAGAATGAAACACGTTTAAGAGATTTAACAGCCTTTACCCTAAAAGTAAATGATTACTCAAGTAGAAAAGATAAGATTGAAAAACGGCTAACCAAGTTTACCCCAGTGGTCAGAAGCTTAGTTTGCTCCTTTCTTAAGCCCTAATACACGAGAGTTAGTGTACGTGACGCAAATTTCGTCATCAGAAATGTATGCACACCGTCAGATTTTTGTAACCACGCATTTTACTTAAGTAAAATGATCTGGCAGTGGGGTAATAAAAATAATCTTCATTCAAACAGAAAACAAGATTATTCGGAGTGTCTATTTACACTAATAGCACAAGTGATTTAGAGACAGAGTGCATGTGTCGAGTTAGCTTGTAATGTAATTGACCCGGGTTCGAGTTCGCCTTTTGCCAAGCTCGCTCTTCTCCCTTTTCCCATCACATATCACACCAGAAAGGCATTTATTTTCAATAAGTCATGAAGAAAATGTGCTTAACGAGCATTTAATAATGAAAAAAAAGTATTTATAATTTTAAGAAATAGAATAATTTACAATGTTATTATTGCATCCTGTTCATGTACAACAACTGAGGTGCAAATAGTATCTGCCAATATAAAGTATAAATAGCATCTAATTACTACACTTTTTGTGAAGAACTGATACTTTTACATGGTAAATAGAATATATTCATATTATAAAATATATATACACAGTAAAAATGACACATTTTCACAGTGTAAATAGCGCCTATCGCTAAGAAAAATATGGTATTTACACTATTTACACTAGTGTAAATAGCCGCTGCGTTATTTTTCTTAGCCCCCTGGCAAATAATAAATGAATAAGCAAAATTAGCTTTTGCAACAATAGAAAATGTCTATACTGTCACTTTTGATCAATTTAGTCCATCCTTGCTGAATAAATGTATTCATTTCTTTAATTTCTTTCCAAAAAAAGAAAAAAAACTAAAGAAAAATGATAGCCATAATGTTACAAAAGCTTTCTATTTCAGATCAATGCTGTTCTTTTGAAATTTCTATTCATCAAAAAATTCTTGAGCAGCAAATCGACATATTAGAATGATTTCTGAAGGATCATGTGACACTGAAGACTGGAGTAATGATGCTGAAAATTCAGCTCTGATCACATGTATTCGAATAGAAAAAAATATTTGTAAAAATATTTGTAAAAATATTTCACAATATTACTGTTTTTCTTGTATTTTTGATCAAATAAATGAAGCTTTGCTGAGCAGAGACTTCCTTTAAAAATATTACCGTTCAAAAAATGTTGACCAGCAGTGTATTTGCTCTGTACAATAATATACAATAACACACATCCATACAGATATTCCATTAAAAATATATTTGAAGAGAAAAGCAAATGCTTACAATAACAGGACAGACAATTTTCACTTTTCCATATACATTCATTTAAAATATGACTTTAAAATCTTGATGTTGATTAAAAAAAAAGTTCCATGGACAACCCATCTTCATATGACGTGGATGAGGCCTGCCAGAGCAAATAAATATAATTCCAGGCTGAAAAGCACACAAACACATTTGATAGCTGTGATATTCATCAGACTGGCCTGTACCTGAGGCTTCAGACCCAAAAAGATGCATTAATCACAGCAAGCAAACAGACGATCCTGCAGCCAGAGCTGACAGAGATAATGATTCCTCAGTAAGGACAGATCAGTCTGCATTAAGAGCTCTAGCACTAACCTTTAGCACAGCGGACGATGAACTCAGACAAGCCACCGGCTGAATCTCAATTCACATGTATTCACAGTACTCTTAAACTATACACTTTGATCAGATGCTTTTCTTATACTTTCTATGAAAAAATATATGTTTGCTGTTTTCTCATTTCCATCTATCTATCTATCTATCTATCTATCTATCTATCTATCTATCTATCTATCTATCTATCTATCTATCTATCTATCTATCTATCTATCTATCTATCTATCTATCTATCCATCAATATATCGATCAATCAATCAATCTATCTTTCTATCTATAGATCTATCCATCAATCTATCGATCGATCTATCCATCAATCAATCAATCAATCAATCAATCAATCAATAAATCTATCTATCAATCTATCTTTCTATCTATAGATCTATCCATCAATCTATCGATCGATAATCTATCGATCAATCTATCTATCTATGCTCTATCTATCTATGCTCTATCTATATATCTATCTATATATCTATCTATCTATCTATCTATCTATCCATCAATCGATCAATCAATCAATCAATCAATAAATCTATCGATCAATCTATCTATCTATCTATCTATCTCTCTATCTATCTATCCATCAATATATTGATCAATCAATCAATCAATCAATCAATCTATCTATCTATCTATCTATCTATCTATCTATCTATCTATCCATCAATATATCGATCAATCAATCAATCGATCAATCAATCAATCAATCAATCAATAAATCTATCTATCAATCTATCGATATATCGATCAATCTATCGATCAATCTATCTATCTATGCTCTATCTATCTATGCTCTATCTATATATCTATCTATCTATCTATCCATCAATCGATCAATCAATCAATCAATAAATCAATAAATCTATCTATCAATCTATCGATCGATCGATATATCGATCAATCTATCTATCTATGCTCTATCTATCTATGCTCTATCTATCTATGCTCTATCTATCTATCTATATATCTATCTATCTATCGATCTATCCATCAATCGATCAATCAATCAATCAATCAATCAATAAATCTATCTATCGATCGATCGATATATCGATCAATCTATCGATCAATCTATCTATCTATGCTCTATCTATCTATGCTCCATCCATCCATCCATCCATCCGTTGTGTTCGGTAGAATTACATTGAGACTACTATTTTGAAAAGGAAGTCTAAACTGTTGTGTAATGATGTAAGGAGTGGGGGAGCGGAAGTGAACGTGTAAACAAGATGGATAAAGTTTGCTACTCTTGTCTCGTGCGTTTCATTGTTAATAACTCACGACAAGACGAGGATTAGGCATTTTTTCACTATCATTGGTCACGAAGATGGCTGTTGCTAACGTGCCTTTCCCAAGTTTTTTTCCCGCTTGCCCCGGTGAGCCTGTTATGCCGTTCAGCATTAATACACAGAGAAAGAGCAGTCAACTTGTTATCCGAGAGCAGCGCATACGTAATGACAGCTAAATAAGATTCATCTTTTATTATGATCTCAGTCTTAATTTATTCATCATGTTAGATTTAATTTGGTATGGTTTTATACTTGGAAGTGTTGCGTTCATTATGCGCACACCTGTACATGTCTCTGAAGCAGATTTCTGAGAGCTTCATTAAGCAAGACGAGAGGGGGAAAAGGCACAAACAAAAACAAAACACATTTGCATTGAATTAGCATGGCCTGAACATGATGCTAATTTTACCTGCATACGGATATTTGACAGACAGACAGATAGAATAAAATATACAATTGTAAATACATTTGAATTAAATTAATTCAAAAAATAAATACCTTCAACTTAAATGCTTTGAGTTATTAATAGTGTAGTACTCTCCGCTCTAAGCAAAGCCATTCCACAGACTTCCCAACATAATCAGCTAAGAAAAAAAGTGGGTCTCCTCCTAAATAAAGACTAGTATAGCTCATATTTATGATTTAGGGCAACAACCTTAAAGTCAACATGAAACTGTGTTCACAAACAATCCCATTTCTACAATGTGAAGTGGGTTAAACAAACAAAATGTAGCGCAAGACTTGATTTGATCCATCTGTAATTGATTGGATGTTGAAAAGTGTCTCTAAACAACAGGGGCTGAAATATAAGACTGCGGATTTCATGTTGATGTTAAACTGGTGTACAGACAGAGTTTGTGTTGATGTGGAAAAGACACACCTGAGACCAGAATGGACACAGAATATGTCTGTCTTTCTAGTTCTCTCACTCTAAACGACCTTAAATCGGTCACTTTTCCTCTCGTCTCTTTCTCTCAGTCCGATCTCTCAGCCTAAAAGCTTCCAGTTCTCTTTAGCCGAAGATTTAGCCCCTGATCACCAGTCCAGAGCCTCAGGACCCTGCTGAGACAGACAAACATCAATCACGGCACAATCCCTTTGTCTTTCCGTCGTGAAGGTTTGTTCACATGACTGCACTGGTGTGTGTGCGCTTGTCGTCTCACATGGATCGCGTGCATAGAGCAGATGGCCGTGTTCATCAAAAGACACGCTACATTCTGCCGTGCCACCAGCGACCGGCCAGTCACGCGCAAGGGGTTCAATGATTGGCCAATCACAGTATGGACGTCCGTGGAGCCATCAGTGGACCTTTTACAGCTTGAACAAGAGCCATTTCACACCACATGACAGAGTGAGCAGTCCTGAGGGAGCAGATCATATGGAGCCGATTTTAGTATTACTCATTGAGGCGGGAAGAACTTTGACCCTGAGAAAGAAACACAGCCAAAATCTCTCTGACAGCAGAGAGATACAGACCTTCTGCTTAACACAGTCGCTCTGTTACCAAGCTAGTGGGCATCTTCGCTGTCAACTGCCCATCTAGGTGACTCACTAGGCCTTGTACGCCGCGTCACGACTGAAAAGTTATCTCAAAAATGATTTATTTGAAATTATAGATAGATAATCGCAAATAGTACAAAAGAGACTCGACCAACGTAAACAAGTTGAAAGTGTGAGTGCCACGTGATGAGCAAGTATAGTAACACATGCTCAGAATTTGTCCTCTGAATTTAACCCATTCAAGTTAGTGCACCACAATGCAACGGGCAGCCATTTTTGCTGTGGCGTCCGGTGAGTGATTGGGGGTTAGGTGCCTTGATCAATGGCATCTCTGTCATTTCCGACCGGTATTGGGAATCGAACCTGCAACCTTCAGGTTACCAGTAAAAAATAAATACAACAACAGCTATATTATTATTATGCTGTTATAATATAATAATGATTTTTTTTTTCATTTTTTCATCATTTAGCAGACGCTTTTATCCAAAGCGACTTACAAGGGGAGCAATTAGGGGTTTCGTGTCTTGCTCAAGGGCTCTTTAGTCAGGGTATCGAAGGTGGAGAGAGTGCTGTTCATTCACAATCCCCACTTTCAATTCATGTCAGTGTGGGAATCGAACCAGCAACCTTCTGATTACAAGCCCGACTCCCTCACCACTAGGCCACGACTACCCGCCATAATGATAATAATAATAATAATAAGAAAAATAAGAATAAGAAGAAATTATTGTTATTCTTTTAGCCAAAACTTGGCACTGGCCAACCATTGCACATCAAAAATTACTAATAAATAAAATTATTATTATTATTATTGACACTCAATAATAAAAATAGAAATTATTTAAAAATAAATGTGAAACAAAAAAATAAATAAAATCAAACAATTTGTATACAAAAAACAACAACAACAACAAAGAACAAGAGCACAGTACAGTACTAATATGTAGCGGTCTTCTAGACAACAATAGATATCACTAGATATCAGTCAGGAGGAATATGAGGAATCTTTCATTGTGTTGCCTTCAAAACGCTGAATGTTTTTGTCTTCTTCGAGATTTAATGAGCAATTCGCCAAGACCGCCCCCCTTAGACTCAAGCCACACTTCATGTTCTCACGCAGCGAAAAATATATCGCGGAGCAAAGAGGACACTGACAACACGTCGACAGACAAGACAGAGAAACAAAGAAATTCAAAAAATAAATACATTTAATGTTTACGTTCATGGTGACGTTACCATTTTTCAAGTTCAAGTCCAGCGATATTAATCTACTAACTCTCCTGTCTGGTTTGTTTGTCGGACAATGTCAATTCGGCGTTCTGATTGGCCAGATCACCTGTCAATCGAACTCCCGGCGAATGAAATTACGTTAAAGTATAATTCCTTTAAATCTATTAATTATTACTGCCTGCCATACAAATTCAATTTCACCCCAGGAATCCTCCTGTAAAAACCACACAATATATAAGTAAAACATTAATGAATTATTATTAGCATTTAGACTCATCACACTTGACCAATTAGGATCAATAGCCAAGCTCCGCCCACTAGATCCGACTATTCAAAACTTATACTACACAGTGTTTGACACAACATTCTCGACGAACACCCGGCACAACATTCACAAACCTTATGGATGATTCCAATGAAATGTGTGGCTAGACATCAGCATTAATATTTCAAAGGGAGAAATTATTCTAATAATTTGCTATACAGCTCAGCACATTTATTTTGCCATCAAATATTCAAGAAGCTAAACGCAGTGGTTGACATCCTCATGGAGAAAACAGCAATAAAACGTGGAAGAACATAACCTACAGGCACAGATCAATACGCCGGGGTTCTGCACAAAAGATTACGCTTCATAAAAAGGCCTGACATTCAATAGTCATCAGTGACACAAAGCACAATTTCTCATTGTGTTTTGTTTGTGATTGTGCGTTTGACAGGCCACATGCGGTATGTTGTCGTGTATTTGCCTTCTGAGGCATCTGCTAATGTCAGTCCAATGTTTACTATGGTTATTTATTTATTGCTACACATCTAGGGCTGGTTAAATCTGTTTCCGCGACTGCCATAAAACGAGACCGTGAACTCAAAGACGCATCAAGTGTGGGACTCAAACCTACAACTTTAAGGTTAAGAGTCTCTCAGGGAGCTTTCACACTGGCAGTTTAGTTTGAAACAGTACGGTTCGCTTAAAAAAAAAGAGGTAATTTGAAAGCGGTCATGCATTTGTCTGGTTTTGTTGAGCTTCCGGAAGAGGTTTGTTCTTGCACGTCATTCCCGTTCGGTTGAGCTTCTGCTTACGTTCGCGGATCAATGTTTACTCGTGAATAAAAGCCTCAATTAAATCTATTCATCAAAAGAAGCGATCGAGTCTCTTCAAAAAAAATTAACGCTCGATGCGTATCGATTCGTTTTCCGTTCTCTTTATGAACTTTTTGAAGCGTCAAAATAGTTTTTGCAGAGGCAGTCCACTGAGGGACAGAAATCAATCAGATTTCATCAAAAAGATTTGTGTTCCTTACGAGTTTGGAACGACAGGAGGATGAGTAATTAATGACAGAAAATTCATTTTGGGGTGAGCTAACCCTTTAACCTTTGTGTTCAAGGAGGCCGTAATTTAGTGAAGCAAAGATCCCCTTGGTTGTGTGTCTGCATGTGTGTGCAGATGTGTTGATTTGATCGACCGAGCTGCACACAGCGATTATCTCACCTGCTGAATTCAATTAAAAACTCACACACACTCACACAGAACAGCCACTCCTGACTGAGTGCAACGCAGCAACTGGAGATGGAACGGACAGAATCCGAACTACACATTCATCCGACGACTATTAATAGAAGTGCATTAGTCTGTCATTTACAGTCAATAAAACCCAGAGCCATTAACTCACGACATGACGGCAATAATCAAAAAGCCCTACGGACTGAAACTCCATGATTTATTGAAGAACAAATGCGATTCTGTGGTCTGATGGGTTTGCAGGACGAAAGCATTTCCTGCGAAAACAGGAACAAGCTCTCCTGAGGTGGAGGTGCAAGACATTGGCTGCGTCCGGAAGCTTCTGACTTGTTGCCCCGCTGGCCTTTCAGGAAATGACTTTGCAGGCAGTGTTTGCGCAGAAGGTGCCTCACGAAACTTATTTCGGATCTACAACAAAATAGAGAGAGCTTTGGTGAATATTCGATGACTAAAATACTAAAAAACCAGCGCTTCCGCGTTCGTTCTTATGTCACGCGTCAGGTCAGAGGTCACTCTTCCGCCACAAATCGATGTGTACGGCTGTCTGCCGGATTTATTTCCACATACGAATGAAGCCTGAAACCGATCTGAGAATATCAGAATCAATGTGCTTTTTTTTCCCGCTTCCATGTTCGTGAGTCATATCCGATCTGTGCCACATGGGTGGAAAAAAAATTGGAATTGGGTCACTTGAACCATGTAATGTAAATGCGGTCTTTGAGGACCTGTTGATGGGTGGTGTTGATGTACCACCCAGGATGGAGGGGTGAACCCACAGCTCCTAGACTACCTAAATTAAGAACAGCTGATCTTACGCGCCCTCCACCAGTCGCTGATATCCGAACCGCTGATCGATCCAGCCGTCCAACCATTAACAACGAGAGAGAGCGAGAACGGAGCAGATAATAGACCCCTGGGTGCAGACAGGTGGATTTAATTATGGTATGTAATCAATTCAGGGCGATATATCAGTGATCAACGACAGTCTCGTACGATCACATGGTCCGTCAGCCCAGTATCGTCGTCCTCTTCCAGCTGGTTTGCATGCCTGCAGCAGAGTTTTCATTAATATTTCAATAATTCATTTAGAAGTAAACAAATCAAACTGTAGCCGGTGGAAGCGTTCTTAAAGTACAGCTCAATCTGTTCCTAAATAAAACAAGACTCGACTGAGCGTCTCCGTCTGAGTAGAGAGACTCCTGCTGAGGTAACAGGTATTATCTAATGAGGCCAATTACTCTCATTAAATCTCTGATTAACTAAATATCATTTACTCACAGCAGCTGAGTCGAGCTCTGCAAAGTGTGCTGAACTGAAAACCAGATCATCTGATCAGTCTATTCAGATCTTGATTTAAAGGTGCAGTAAGCGATTTCTGAGAAACGCTGTCGAAAGTGGATCGGACCGTAGCCAATCAGCAGTAGGGGGCGTGTCCACTCATACAAGAGCGAGGAAGAGGGAGATCAACTCATTTCTGTATTAACTGGCTTTTTTTTTTTTATTATTAAGTTGTAGTAACAATGAAATTGTCTTGATTGTCTTTCGGAAATAAGGCAGTTCTAGTTCCCAGCATGCAAAGGACTGGATAAGGAGAATAAATGTTGAAATAAAGTGTTAATTTATTTATTTTTAGTGAAGGGAAAGAGTGTTTAATGCTGTTATGTTTTACATCACAAGTTTTTATGATTACCATTGTGCTGAAGAGTAGATACATGAAGGTAAACACTACATTGACTCTATAAGAATATGTGCCCTAATGTCAGAGACAAGTTATATCTAACTTGTTCAATAAATATACATGTTAAACAAGTTATGTTAGCATGTGCTATAATAGCTGTTGATTTGAACTTAAATAGATAAGAATAGGAATTGGGCTAAAACTCTAGTAGTTTTTTGAGTAGTCAACTTAAAAATTTGTGTTTATACTACAAATTATTAAGTTCCTCGGTGTAGCTTGTTGATTAAATGTAAAATCACTCAAAAATACCATTGATGCAAAAAAATCTTATGCCCTCATATCTCATCTGCTACTACAAGAAATGCACTTCTTTAGTGATTTTAAAATAACATTATAAAATAAATATGCAACTATTTTAAATGTGTACTACCACTACTAATTACTATTATTATATTATTACTATAAAAAACATCACACATTATTATATATTATTTGATCATTTTCATATCAATAATTAAATCAGTTGAGTGTTATCAGACAGTGATTAAAAAAAAAAAAAAAAAACAGTATTAGATACAAAAAAGTAATACTGGTCAATCTCAATTCTCCTTAAAAAGCTGTTTAAAACATAATCCTAATAGCGATGCGAACCTTAGAAGCCAAACGGTTCTAGTATCAATAGTTAATCACGCTTTTTCATGAAAAAAAGGGACAGAGAGTGATTTCTGGGGACTTGAAGATGCCTGTAACATGTGCAACCATACAGAGAGCGAGAGAACGGCAGTGAAAGGCAATGGGAGGTTGATAAGAGGTTTTCAAGAGGCCGGTCTTACAGCGTCAGCTGCCCAGGCTGACAGATGGCAGAGCGGCCTGGCTCAAGCACGCACACAGGGGAAAGTCATGTGTACATGGCCCTCACAGCCAGATCTTTCACTTCAGCTCCACAACTTCCAGCTGGTGGCCTTAATGCTACCCCTGTCCCAGAATTCCCTCTTCTGCTGATTCAACAGCCATGCTAATGAAGCTTTCCCTGATTGTCGAAGTTTGTTTCCACTGACTCTAATTATGCCTGGAAAGTGTCACTGGAAAAATGCTATAAAAACCCAGCGCTGGCTATTTTCAGCTTCTCTGCGAGTGGGTTGATCATTAGCATGCCATACTAAGGCATTGAAGATGTGACTATGATGTCTCCACGTGCACGTGCCCTATCGTGGTGCATAAATCAGGGGATGAGGCGTCTGGAGCCGCCCGTCACTTTGATGGATGGGTGCTGTGGGCGGAGTCCAGACTGATTTATCTGCTTGTTTTCCAGCACTGTTACCCAGGCAGCGTCCATCATACGAGAGCGAGAGCAAAGTGGTTGAACGACTATTTCTGGAGCCTTTCTGTCGCCTCAGAGTCTGATTTAGAGATGAACCTCTGATACAGCAGCGGTAGAGGGCACATGGTGATGAGGCGTCTCAACGCCTGAAAAATGCTCACACTGTTGACAAAAAGGGAGGACAAGTGTTTCAAAAAGTTGTCATGTGACAGAGAAACAGCCCCACATGGTGTAAATTCTGTTTACTAATGCACCATGATTTTGTAGCAGCATTTAAGTGCACCGAAAACCAGCATCCATTCAAAGTCGTCCCCACTGTAGCTATGAGATACATGATTCACTCATCTATATTGAGGCTAAACACGTCAGAAGAACTGCACGTCAAACCCAGAGAAAGAAACACCAGAAACAATGACTCAGACAGGATAATTCACAGTAAACGGTTTGTTTGTATACCATGATGATGCAAGACCATTACTGAGCTTTAAACATTCATAATTCATAGGATCTATGTATATTATAATATACACTCACCTAAAGGATTATTAGGAACACCTGATCCATTTCTCATTAATGCAATTATCTAATCAACCAATCACATGGCTGTTAATTCAATGCATTTAGGGATGTGGTCCTGGTCAAGACAATCTCCTGAACTCCAAACTGAATGTCAGAATGGGAAAGAAAGGTGATTTAAGCAATTTTGAGTGTGGCATGGTTGTTGGTGCCAGACGGGCCGGGCTGGAGTATTTGCTCAGTTACTGGGATTTTCACACACAACCATTTCTAGGGTTTACAAAGAATGGTGTGAAAAGGGAAAAACATCCAGTATGCGGCAGTCCTGTGGGCGAAAATGTCTTGTTGATGCTAGAGGTCAGAGGAGAATGGGCCGACTGATTCAAGCTGATAAAAGAGCAACTTTGACTGAAATAACCACTCGTTACAACCGAGGTATGCAGCAAAGCATTTGTGAAGCCACAACACGCACAACCTTGAGGCGGATGGGCTACAACAGCAGAAGACCCCACCGGGTACCACTCATCTCCACTACAAATAGGAAAAAGAGGCTACAATTTGCACGAGCTCACCAAAATTGGACAGTTGAAGATGGAAAAATGTTGCCTGGTCTGATGAGTCTCGATTTCTGTTGAGACATTCAGATGGTAGAGTCAGAATTTGGCGTAAACAGAATGAGAACATGGATCCATGCCTTGTTACCACTGTGCAGGCTGGTGGTGGTGGTGTAATGGTGTGGGGGTGTTTTCTTGGCACACTTTAGGCCCCTTAGAACCAATTGGGCATCGTTTAAATGCCACGGCCTACCTGAGCATTGTTTCTGACAATGTCCATCCCTTCATGACCACCATGTATCCACCCTCTGATGGCTACTTCCAGCAGGATAATGCTAATGTCACAAAGCTCGAATCATTTCAAATTGTTTTCTTGAACATGACAGTGAGTTCACTGTACTGAAATGGCCCCCACAGTCACCAGATCTCAACCCAATAGAGCATCTTTGGGATGTGGTGGAACGGGAGATTTGTGCCCTGGATGTGCATCCCACAAATCTCCATCAACTGCAAGATGCTATCCTATCAATATGGGCCAACATTTCTAAAGAATGCTTTCAGCACCTTGTTGAATTAATGGCACGTAGAATTAAGGCAGTTCTGAAGGCGAAAGGGGGTCAAACACAGTATTAGTATGGTGCTCCTAATAATCCTTTAGGTGAGTAAATATATATAATATTATATTGATATTTGGCATTAGTTGACGTACTCTACTGTTCAAAAGGTTGGGGTCAGAAATATATATATTTTTAATTATTCTTGCTGCATTAAATGGAACTAAAGTGACAGTAAAGAGATTTATAAAGTTGCCAATGATTTTTATTTTAAATAAATGCTGAACTTTGTATTCATCAAATCATCCTAAACAAGTTTTCACCAAAAGTAGCACAACTGTTTTCAACACTGATAATAATAAGTATTTCTTGGGCATTAAATCAGCATTTCTGAAGCATCATGTGACACTGAAGACTGGAGTAATGATGCTGAAAATTCACAAGAATAAATTCTTATGACTCAATGCCATCTTAGAAGTCATCTTTTTTCCACTGAGGTTTTTTGCAATGCACCCTGGATGCAGTTTTTGGTGTTGTTTGACCAAAGAAGGTATCTTGGAGGGCAGAATAATTTTATCCACCTTTTGGAGCAGCTTTCACATCATGTGTGAGTTTTAGACTGAAACAATAAAAAGCTAAAATAATGTCAAAATACAGTTATGTGATAATCCCCGAATGAGGACTGCTTGAGATTATTGACAGGAGGAATATTTATAAAACGATGTGATTAAATTTACCTTGTAAAATGAATAAATCAAATTCACACCTGCCTATGCCTCTCAAATCATTCAGGTATTATACATTCATAATTCATTGCGAGCTGTTCGAATCATTTATGATGCACGTGTTTTCTATAAATAGGGTTGATGATGTTATAATACTTAATTATTGAACCAAAAGAAAACACAAAATCAGATTTAACTCTCAAGACAAATACAACATCTTAATCAATCTCTGCCTGCTCACCTTTCACAAGGTGATATAAGTGTGTTTCCCTGGTTCTCCGTATCTTTCTCTCGCTCTCTAATCCTCATATTAAAACGCTTTGTTTTTTCTTTCGCATTCTAAATGAAACAGCCTCTCCATTGATTTCCTAGGAGGAAACAACAGTCTCCCCTGAGGCTGCTTTTTCATCCTTAAAAGACAAATTACCTGACATTTCTAAACTTAACACAGTTGTGTGTGTGGTTTACAGGCCTCTGGTATTGTTCTTATTTGTTTAAGCCTAATGTGCTTTGTAAGTGTGTATATCCTTGTGTGTGTGTCCTCAACACACCCTGAAATAACAGATGAGAACATTC
>CM074306.1:8469221-8529221 GCA_037194245.1 Opsariichthys bidens
ACTGAAATACTTAGCAGATGCATGCAAACTGGAATCTAGCTTCTCACTGCAGAAACAACTAAATAAAACACAAATTGAAAAACAAAATTAAATAAAAAGTTAACAATATAAAATAATAATAATAATAATAATAAAAAAAACAGAAATAAAATAAAAAAAGAGAGGAAAGTAGAACTCCAGGATGGGTATTGGTTGACTAAAATACTGTGCAACTGTGCGGTTCTTCTATTACGTTGGTTGCTTTCCGGTTTAGAAGCTTTAATCACCACCTGCTGAGAGTAAAATAAGACAGAGAGGCCTCCGCAGCGTAATTATCATGTACGTACGCCTGCGCAGGCGGCCTAATGATTTCACAAACCAGTGAGCAGAAACCCGTTCACTCGAAAGACCCGCTGACCAGACGTGCAATATGACCATCTATCACACACCGTGGAAAGAGTCCAACAATGGGAGCGAACGACTGGACAGGGAACCTATTGTTACATCACAATGGCTGAAGGATTGCAGAGATCCTGATTGGACGACTGGACATGTCACTGTTGTTGATTATCAGACACAGAAATGCAATAACAGCCCCTCATTTAAAAGCATCAAGGAACTAGCTGGACTGAATTTTAATCCTGCAGCTCAAAAGAGCTTGTTTAGGAATTGTACAGCGTGACAAAAATGTGATAACGCTGTGCCGCCGAAACACAATAGCACAACAAGGATCAAATGCGTCTGTATTGTGTTGAGCCAGATTAGCTGTTCCCCTCAAGCACTCACACATCTAATGTGTTTCACCAGTATTTATTAACATTATAAAGCGAACACAAAGTTGCTGGTAGCATCTAATTTATGTCAAAACCACAAGGGGATGCAGACTTAATGCAGCGCTGCAGTTAAATACAACTACCTCGGAGAAAAGGCATTTTCTCTTTTGTAAAAAAGGATTTAAATGTGAACATCATTAATCCTCAACTGCACACCCTGACCTTTCTTAAGAAAAAGAACAAACAAAAGAAAGAGAGAGAGAGAGAAAGATCACATTTGGTGTCTATATATAATGTTTACTGATCTGGACAGGTCACACAGCAACCAATGAAACGCAAACTGAGCCCATAGCAGCCAATGAAACAAAAGACAGGTCACATAGCAACCAATGAACACGGCATGGGGCACACAGCAACCAATAAATGGCAAGACAGGTCACACAGCAACCAATGAAAGCGGTATGGGGCACATAGCAACCAATAAATTGCAAGACAGGTGCTGTGTGACCTGTATTGTGTCTCACTGGTTTCAAGCAGGAGGGGTCACATAGCAACCATTGGAATGCAAAACAGTCAATAATCTGTGCAACGAAGTGCGTTGTTGACATATAATGTGTTCATGGACCTTTTTAGCATTTATTTATTTATTTATTTCACAAAAGTAAGTGTACAGGTATGCACATCTCCATTTTAAATGACCTTTTTAACCTTCACTAGTTCAATTTAAATAGTCCTGCATGACAAAATTTGGACTCTCAATTAGCATGTGTTTGTAAAATCTGATGCATAATACTTAGAACTAGCAGAATGCTGCTTAAAATAGTCTCCATGACAATCATCTTCCCAAAATAACTACCAAAATAACTAAATCCTGCATGCATTCACCGGAAGGTCCAGCAATGACATTACGAGGACAAAAAAATAAATAAAAACATAGCAATATGCATGGATGAAATGTTCTCAGTAAGATCAATAACATGCATTTAAAAAAATAACATGCATTTAAAAAATGGAATTGAATTTCATTTCATGCCCAATTAAAAACTACCCAAATACAAGGACCTCTAGCCCATGAGAGTCCGCACACACTCCACAATCTGCTTTCTAAGGAAATGGTGTGACTGACAAGCATCCAAACACATACAGGTACAGACACACACACAGAGGCACACAGGAGGGCATCAGTGGCTGAAACGAACGGCGCTGTGTCGCCCCTCAGTGCAAATGAACAGAATAATCGGAATCCAAGGTTGCCTCGGTAACGCAGAATGCCGCAGAGTACCTGTCTTTACTTACAGCAACAGATTCAAGTACGGAAATTAATAAAACACTTGATTGTAGCTTTAACACCAATCTGTCATTACTCACGCTGCGCTGATGATTCAAAAAGTATATCGCACTGAAGTCATCGAGCTTTTACAAAGCATCACACTTCCTGAAGCACATTCATTGATTAAACTGTTTTGGGGTTTTTTAGTAGCTCTTTGCAAATAATACATAAGGCCAATACACAATCCACCGACAGACGCTGACCAACACAGACGATCACCAGATTACAGTAAATCACTCCACAACATTCCGGGACGTGAAAAAGCAAAAACAAGCATCAATCAACGCCAACTGATGTCGACGGGGGTAACACGCTGATCCCAATGAAAATAAATAACTAAACATTCCCCACAAAGTGTCTATTGATGTTGGTTGGCATCTGTCAGTGCAGTGTGAAATCAACTCTACAATGTAATCAAAGACACCCCATTTACCAAAACATTAGGATAATTAGGAAAATATACATCCACCCATCCAATTATCCATCCATCATCCATCCAATTATCCATCCATCCATGCAATTATCCATCCATTGAATTATCCATTCATCATCCATCCAATTATCCATCCACCCATCCAATTATCCATTCATCATCCATCCAATTATCCATCCACCCATCCAATTATCCATTCATCATCCATCCAATTATCCATCCACCCATCCAATTATCCATTCATCAACCATCCAATTATCCATCCACCTATCCAATTATCCATTCATTCATCCATCCACCCATCATCCATCCAATTGTCCATCCATCCACCCATCCAATTATCCATTCATCATCCATCCAATTATCCATCCACCTATCCAATTATCCATCCATCCACCCATCCAATTATCCATTCATCATCCATCCAATTATCCATCCACCTATCCAATTATCCATCCATCCACCCATCCAATTATCCATCCATCATCCATCCAATTATCCATCCATCCATGCAATTATCCATCCATTGAATTATCCATTCATCATCCATCCAATTATCCATCCACCCATCCAATTATCCATTCATCATCCATCCAATTATCCATCCACCCATCCAATTATCCATCCACCCATCCAATTATCCATTCATCATCCATCCAATTATCCATCCACCCATCCAATTATCCATTCATCATCCATCCAATTATCCATCCACCTATCCAATTATCCATCCATCCACCCATCCAATTATCCATTCATCATCCATCCAATTATCCATCCACCCATCCAATTATCCATTCATCATCCATCCAATTATCCATCCACCCATCCATGCATCCAATTATCCATCCATCCAATTATCCATTCATCATCCATCCAATTATCCATCCACCCATCCAATTATCCATTCATCAACCATCCAATTATCCATCCACCTATCCAATTATCCATTCATTCATCCATCCACCCATCATCCATCCAATTGTCCATCCATCCATCCAATTATCCATTCATCATCCATCCAATTATCCATCCACCTATCCAATTATCCATCCATCCACCCATCCAATTATCCATTCATCATCCATCCAATTATCCATCCACCCATCCAATTATCCATTCATCATCCATCCAATTATCCATCCACCCATCCAATTATCCATTCATCATCCATCCAATTATCCATCCACCCATCCATGCATCCAATTATCCATCCATCCAATTATCCATTCATCATCCATCCAATTATCCATCCAATTATCCATTCATCAACCATCCAATTATCCATCCACCTATCCAATTATCCATTCATTCATCCATCCACCCATCATCCATCCAATTGTCCATCCATCCACCCATCCAATTATCCATTCATCATCCATCCAATTATCCATCCACCTATCCAATTATCCATCCATCCAGCCATCCAATTATCCATTCATCATCCATCCAATTATCCATCCACCTATCCAATTATCCATTCATCATCCATCCAATAATCCATTCATCACCCATCCAATTGTCCATCCATCCACCCATCCAATTATCCATCCATTCATCCATCCACCCATCCAATAATCCATTCATCATTCATCCAATTGTCCATCCATCCACCCATCCAATTATCCATCCATCATCCATCCATCCAGTTATTTATCCATCCATCCATACATCCAATTATTCATCCATGTACCATCCAATTATCCATCCATCCATCCATCCAATTATCTATCCTCCAATTATCCATCTATCCATTCTTCCAATTATCTATACATCCATCATCCACCCATCCAAATATCCATCAATTATCCATCTATCCATTCATCATCCATTCATCCATCCACCCATCCATCCATCCATCCATCCATCCATCCCAAAACAGGGTTTGTCTCATCTAATAAAGCAAAAATAAATGACAAAAATAAAATAAAATATAATAGATAAATAAATAAAATATTTTCAGAGCATAAGCATGTATCTGTTATGAACAATAGACTCTATGGGCTGTTATATTTCACCTCTGTCACATCAGCATGATTATACAGCTGCGACGACTGCCATTATCAGGACTATGTTTTGCAAACGTAGTTATAGGAAGACTGTCTGATCTGAGTTCAGCGGGGTCAGAGAGTTAAATAAATGAAAGAGTTAGAGAACCATAATCACATGAACCATAGCCAAGAGAAATAGCAGATTTTAAAAGTTTGAAAAAGTTTGTGCCTTCAGTTTCTATTAATCCATCTAATACGCAATAACTCGCTGCAGGTCTTGTTGTAATATTCCTCAATTTGGACTGGAAGACAAGCAGGTGCAGAAAGAGCATCACACATTCTGAAGCTCAGATGGGGTTTTAATCAAGAGTCCTGCCATTTTCACATCTCTGATAAATGCATGACAGAGAGAGACTTCTGATAGGTCCATTAAAGCATTAAAGAGCGCTGACCGCATTTAACAGCTAAATAAATGCCGCTGATGATGGGAAAGAATTTTAATGGCTCTGCTGCTACTCTGGTGTGTTTGAATGTGTCTGCATAGTACAGTATGTGTGTACTATAAAACTAAATGCAAGTATAAACAGACTTTAACCTTTAAATAAACTGCAACATAATGCATGGTTTAAACTGTGTATGTTAACAAAGATCTGCTTATCAAAAATCCTATCAAAAAACCAATCCTAGCACCAAAATCAACATTTAAGGCATTGCAGTCTCTTTGTTACAGGAGGCATTTCATCAAAAGACCATCTAGTATAAAATCATGTGAGATATTGATATTGGGAAAAACTGCTAAATAATTCCTTTACAAATATCTTTTAAATACGTATTGTATATATACTGTGGGGTCCAAAAGGCATGTGACCACAAGTGAAAATGCTATCGATCACTTTTGTCATTTATAATACAAACTTTTCATTACAAATTATAATGAATATGGAGCACAAGAGCAATTTTTTTAGGGCCAAATAAATAAATAAATAAATAAAACACTGGAGACTTCATCATCACTTCCAGTTTCAGTAATACGATTTTCCCAGAAGATTTTTTTTTTACTAGATTTTCAACAATTTTTGACTAGATTTTCAATCTCACATTTCAACGTGAGACTATGTATATAAACAAAATTTTGCAAATCCACCATTGGCAGGAGAGGCAAAACAAGAAATCACACCAACACAAGACACGACGGGTCTGTCATAACGACAGATAAACAAGACACTACTGCTCTGACAGCCACTTGTGTGCAAACAAAACAGAGAGAGAGATGATCACCGTGTGATATTGAACATGTTTCGTGTCACGGTCTGGTCATCTCAGATGAGTCCTCCAACATTTATGAGCTCATGAATATGCATTAGTGTTACGCAGGTCTGCTGGCTTGAATTAACATGAACGTGATGTGTTCGGAATAGTGTCCAGAAGCAGAGGAAACCCATGAGAGGGTGGCTACAGAGGCTTGATATGGGTTTGAACTTTGATCTCAGAGTGTCATCGAGAGACAGACAGGGTTATCACATTTACTGTCAGAGGAACCTACAGATGATCCACGATCCAACACTTCCCCACAGCACTCACACACACATTTCCACCGGCACTCAGATTTAAAATTAAAGAAAGGCTGGAAACACTTTTCCACTGAAACAAAATAAATAAAATGAAAATGTAATTAATTTAATAAAAAAAAGCTTAATTTATGATTAGCTAGTAGATAAGTATTTTCTAGAAAAGTTTTTTAAATTATCTGTTTTAAAGTTGTGATGAAATGGAAATAGCGACAAATCTTTTCGACACAATTTAAACTGTTTAAATGATATTTTTCAAATACCTATATATAAAACTAAATAATAATATTCCTATTTCATTTATTTAATCGGAAAAATATTTTTTATTTTTTTATTTGAAATAGTTATATTATAATATAATGAAATACCTTTAAATATACAAATGTATTGATTTATTATTAAACAGTATTTCATGTGTTAAATAACTGATATGAATTTTATTTATATATTCCAACAAATTTTAACCAACATCAAACCAGCTTGTAATTCCATAAATCTATATTTAAACTATTTTCAATGTTGAAATGTGTTCTCTAAACTAGTCTTCAGTAGAAAGTTATTCACATGCATGTCTTAAAAATAAAAATAAAATTAATTTAATTTAAAATCTAATGTTTAAGCCTAAGATATAATTCAGAGGGTTAAGATTAGAGAATAAGCATTATATGTTTTGAAGTCGTGATGAAATGGAAGTAGCAGCAGATCTTTTCTTCCTTATTGTGACATACAGTACATCCAATGTGTAACAGATTTTTGAAAACAAAGATGGTTACACTTTATTTTAAGGAGTCAGTTTTACAGAGTAATTATACATTTAAGTACTAATTAATAACAATTAACTACATGTACTACCTGTAGGTTTAGGATAAGGGTTTGATTTAGGCATTGCATGTAATTATGCATCATTTACAGTTATTATTATTGTAACTACATGTAATGTGTAAAAATGACACTGTAAAATAAATTGTTACCAAAAAGATTATAAAAAATGTTGAGATGTGGGCGTGGCACTCAAAAGTGGAGGCAGATGAATGTGAGCTTGGGGGTGGGGGTGGGGGTTAAATCAGACTAAATGATTGGAGAAATCCTGCATGCATTCACCGGAAGGTCCAGCTATGACATTACGAGGACAAAAAAATAAATAAAAACATAGCAATATGCATGGATGAAATGTTCTCAGTAAGATCAATAACATGCATTTAAAAAAATAACATGCATTTAAAAAATGGAATTGAATTTCATTTCATGCCCAATTAAAAACTAGCTCTAATAAAACATGCCGCAACAGTCGAACACATCTATCTAGTGCGTCCCTACATAGACCAACAATAATAAAACAGCACAAATGATGCAAGAACCTGCGTGAACGGCCTCTAACACTCTCCTCCATTACAAATGCAAATAAGAAACATGAACAGAGACCAGTCCAACATCCACTGCTGGAGACAAATAACCTCTGAGTGTGAATATATTTGAATATCTGTATTCATGAAGAAGGGGAAAGTGTTCTTACCCCACTGTAGAGGAGCCAGCTGCAGATGTTCGAGGATGAGCTGGTTGAGGACGCCCTCCACACTGGCCTCCCCGTGACGCTGAAGGGACGAGTGCATATTTGGTGAAGGAAAACATTATGGGCTTATTGGCATCAGCCGAAAAGCAAAACAAGCAACCAAAATTGCTATATTGGTGCATCCTTAATGACGTTGAAATCTAATGCAAATTTGATCAGAATGTCCTATTATTCTTTATCATGTTTTTCCTGGAAGCATTCAGAACAATAATGTCTCTCTATGTTTTCTCCATTAAATTACCAAAGAAGTGTGCATGGAGACAAAGAGAAGTGTGTAGACGGAGGTGTAATATTTGCACACACGACACTAATGACGGCGACGAGAACAAAAGGCTTATTACGTAACAGCAGTGATCCTATCAGAAGCCTCTAATGAATGCAAGATGGCTTCCTTCTCAACTCAACCATGTAAGTGTACACTGAGATCTGGAAGAGATTCCTGCAGCCAGATGTGGACAATAATATATATATATATATAT
Source organism: Opsariichthys bidens (assembly GCA_037194245.1). Taxonomy (NCBI): domain Eukaryota; kingdom Metazoa; phylum Chordata; class Actinopteri; order Cypriniformes; family Xenocyprididae; genus Opsariichthys; species Opsariichthys bidens. Next base: position 8,477,345 of record CM074306.1, read on the forward strand.
ATATATATAAAGACTTTAGAAAATACTTAGAAATATTGTCCAGTACATTTGGAGTGTTTGTGAATGTTCAGAATGGCGTAATGTATTAAACTAATATGTATACTGTACAGTAAATAACAGTGTTGGAGGAATCCCATTACAAGTAACTTGAGTTATGTAATCAGATTACTTTTTATAGTAACTAGTAAAGTAATGCATTGGGGTTTTTTTTTTTTCAATTTACATCAAAAATATCTAAGTTACTTTTTAAAATAAGTAACGCAAGTTACTTTTTCACATTTACTGACTGACAGCTCTCCTGTCGACCTGTTGAGAGAACTGGTCAGAGGTGGTCAGAGGTGTTGTGTTCGCTGTGTGAACATGATGGTTATTGTAGTTCTAGACTAAATGTATTTACGTGTATTTACTCATCTCACTTGCACAAAAACATTCAGTATTCCTCAAAATGAATAAAAACAGTGAAATGCAATCTCAGAATTTTATGCAAACCTGTAATAATTAACTGTATTAAATTACACAAATATACTTTATGTATTTAATCTCAGTTTATTACTGCTGACCTTCAATGATTTAATTCAACCATACTGATAAACAGAAATTACTTTAGATTAGATTTAGAAATGAGAAGTGTTGAACTTCCTATTTCTTTATCTTATTATCAAATTCTTCAATACAGAACGAGAACACAGCTGAAAGGTTAAAATGAGGCGTAAAGATGCATTTCCTTCAGCCTGATGCTTATTCATTTCACTTTTGGTGTGAAAGGGTCTTAACATTTGCCAAAAATAGAACTTTTTTTGTTGTTATTAAAAAAAAAAACAAGAAAGCCCAGCCCAGGAGAGAAAAAGTGACACAAAAGTAATGTAATGCATTACTTTTCATAAAAAGTAACTAAGTAATGCAATTGGTTAATTTTTTTAGAGAGTAACGCAATATTGCTTTTGAAAGTAACTTTCCCCAACACTGGTAAATACAGTACACAGTGTTTAAAATCTATCAGAATTTAACATGGCAAGTGTTAAGAATGCATATTCATATTACCAGAGCATGCTGCGTCAAATATAGTGTCACACAATGCAATGCAACATTGATTATTCTCAGACATTTACATTTTCTTAGTATTTTTACTTTTTAAATTTGATTCAAAATATAATAGCTGCATATATTGGATGGCACCTGCTGAATTAAAGAAGTAACATGCGATGACAGTAAAGCATGTTTGGAGCATTTATTGTTATCATGTGAATGATGAATGAATAACTGACGTAGAAGCACCTAACCCTAGGTATGCCTAAACTTGACATAAACTGTAAATTTGCCCCTCAAATCTGATTGAAATATAGTTCCAGGATCAACAGAGATGCTGAGATTCCACGTTTTCAACTAGTAGTTAATGAGCTGAAATGATCTGCAGGTCAATTCTGAAAAGAAAAAAAAAAACACAAAAAAACAATACTGAATGTAAACGATAAAATGCAACTAATCATATAATCCTGCATGAATAGCTGCATTTTAATGAGGTTTGCTGCCCTTTAATAATCAAGATAGCAAACCTTAAGGGCTGTGCGTCCAATTAAAGTCTAACAATAAGGAGAAATTGGCCTCAAATTAATTTGTCACTTGGTAATACAATATTAGGCCCACAGCGCTTTTTTTTTGTGGATATTATAGGGCTGATATAGTTCATGGTTTTATTAATAACTAAATTTTAAGAACATTTATGTTACGTTGTATGACAATGATTTACAGGGTCGCTAAATAATTAACAATGCACAATCTGAGAACAGTGAACCACTGACATACAACATATCATTTTTTGTATTTAAATAAAAATGTAATGCAGTATACACTGTAAAACTGAACAGTGAAATGAACTTTTATTTGATTAAGATAAATTTCATTCAAATATTACCGAACAATCATTGTGCTTAATAGAAAAATAGATATTAAACTGCACTCGAATTGAGTTGCAGCAGTTATAGTTTGTATAATTTGTTGCTTTTTTAGCTAGTTTGAGATAATATAATATTTATCAAACTGTATGAGTTAGCTTAGTTAATACTTCAATTAAATTACAATTAAGCTGCAAGTAATCAGTTACAACTAAAGCATAAAGTTAATAGAAATGTTGATTTTGTACAAAAACGCGGAAGTTTATCGACAACACAAAGACTTCTCTGTATAACAGCATGTTCACGCACAGATATATTTGCACATTTATGGCTGGTTGACTGGCATGTCTGACCCGCGGGCTCAGTATGAACTTGAACGCACATCTCCCACAGGGCAGCACTGAACACAACCTTCATACGTTCCTCATCTCTTCATATCATTGTGTTTTTACCCAACCAATCAAGCGCTTTCTTCTACACATCCAATCGGTCATGCTGATGCCAAAATCTCTGAAACGTGCACACATCACCCGCTTGGGACTGTATCTCTTGATTATTTATTTTTCAGGTGTTTATTTTGTAAGTGTCATTGAGCCTCCGCAGTGGCAAGCGACTCGTGAAAAGAACAAGTGCTGGTAATCACGGGGGCGTTTAAACGCTATTAAAACGAGGGGCGGCGCAGAGGAGAACGTACAGCGTTCAGGGCTCATGTCAGGGTGTCAGTCTCCTGAAATAAACGGGAATAAAAAGATGAATACCACTGGATTGTTATTTTTGGTTAATCTGAACCTTAAAAGAAAGCTATATGGAAAACGTTTTTATATAACATCATTTTTTTCCAATTTAAGATGTCTCCATATGTCCCCAAAGGACATTTCTGTCAGATTTACTTCACTCCTGGGGACAAATCTGTCCTCGAACTATAGCGAAGTACATACGCACACACAAGTGCCATAAGTTTGAACCATATGTCGGCGCATCAATCTCAGAGTAAACGTGTCTCCTCCAGTATGTCCAGCTGTTAGAAACAGATGCTGTCGTCCTCACAGCTGGGACAAACGTAACATCCATAACACATTAAATCACCTGCATTACACTTTTTTTACATACTCCAAAACCAAAGCTCTTACACTGGAGTACAACAAATAACTGCAAGGAACTAGACTCTAAATTCTGATTGGAGGCGACAACAAATGGCTTGTCGGCCATTATAAAACAGAAATTTTAAGTTCTACCATCTGATTAGATAAACAACATTGCTTATTTATGTACACATATGTATAATTAATCATATTGTTGTTGCTACCATTTTAAAGCTGCTTTGGAAAAATCTATATTGTAAAACCACAATAGAAAATGACATATTATGTACTATATATGACATTGTCATCATTTTGTAAAAGCAATATGCCACTCAAGGTTGTATGTTTCGGTGATTTTACCATGATTAATGCCGGGGTCAGACCACATCATATCAACCCGATTTTGGCACAATCCATTTGACGTAGGGTGTCAAAAGACAATGGGCAACAGGATGCAAGATCAATTGTTTTATCGCGGATAGTGCGTCACACATGACAACAAGCTGCGTCGGCGTAGCAGTTTCATTTTTTCAGCCCTCCACAACAGGTTCTGTCACATCTGGGATTTTGACCGATAGGAGCAGGAGAAGCACAGCCTTTAAAACATGCCGAAATATAAGAGTGACGATGGTATTGGTGAAATTATGAATCTTTTGTTTGGTTCACGTATCGAACGGCCAAAATCACGTGGAAAACACTTATGAAGTAACGAAGCCTCGTGTACTGAAATCACGTGAAATCACGTATTCTCGTCGCTTTATAATATACAGGTTGAGCCACTGTAATCACATGAACGGTTTAAATATGTTTTAGTATCGTTCTGGGCATCTGAAAGTGTTCATTATCTCGCTGTCAATAGAGACTCACTGAACCATCAGATTTCATCTCAATCTGTGTTCTGAAGATGAACGAAGGTCTTACGGGTGTAGAACGACATGAGGGAGAGGAATTAATGACAGAATTTTCATTTTTGGGTGAACTAACCCTTTAGGCTAGCAAATCATTCATTATATTATCCTTCACCACTTCGGAAGCCGTTTATGCTCTTGTTTCCTGAAGCAGTGTTAATTTCGAGAGGAAATTTTGATTTAGTTTTAGTCATATTTTAGTCATCTGAAATTTTATACTTTATATATATTTATATACATTATATATTCCTGGAGAAAACATCTATTAGCCTGTTCATATGAACTACATTAAGGTTTAAACATGTAATACAGACAGATTTAGCTGCTGCGGCATATCACATCTTTATTTCATTTAAAATTAAATAAAGCCACTTCTCATAAAGAAACAATAATATGGTCTTTCCGCTTTTTAAATAATGATATATGCATTCTTTATAACAAGTTATGTTCAACATCTTTCAATGAGATATGCTTATTTCTATAAAATAAATATAGATTAATCCTTATTAAAGTCAAGAACATTGAGTGATTGAGTGATCTTTTTCTTTTGTTATTTGATTAACATTAATGACGGACAGCGGCAGGTTTATTAGACTGCTGTCACTTTAAGGCCCTGATATTCACTGATATTCTCTCAACTGTTTACACTGACTTAAGACATAATCGACTGCGTTTACGTGAATACTCGGCAAAACGAACATCTTGACATAATTTTGTGTGTATTTGAAAAGACGCAAAAGAGAGCTTAATTCAGTACTCGTGCGCTGACGTCTGAGAGGCGGCTTTCTGTGTGCGCACAAACAACCGGACTGAACTGAGCTCTCGTTCCCGTTGTGATGCTTTTTCAGATTTATCCATATGTCTACTCTTCTCTTTCTCCCAGCTGTTTATATTTTTAAGAGACATGCAGCAAGTGTATGCCAACTTATGTCCAGTCAGATGTATCAGCATGTAACAATTCAAATGTGCGCATCTACAGTTCTGACTGGATCCCTTTCCAAATCGTCCTTCCCTAACATTTTTGTCTCTCTTTTTAATTTTTTTATTCATTTCTTAAAAGCTTTTGTCATTCAAAACTGTTTTTTATGTAGTTATCGTCTCATTTTCGTCAGTGAAAAAGTGACACGCTCAAGCTAAAATGTGTTCAGCTTTAGCGGCGCTGCAAGGGGACAGATGTTTTCTGTAAAGGATATGATGGTCCAGTGGATGTCCAGCGTGCTGTTGATGAGCCCTCCCTGCACCTGCTGTCTCTTCTCTTCCTGTTGGCGTACTGTGGTCAGTCGCAATGCATCGTGGTCCGTCACGGGCATGCTGTCAAAATCAAACTTATCCACCTGAATGGCCATCCTGCACAAACACACAGAAGTACACAAAGGTCAAGTTACGTACTTGTCAAAAAATACATTTGGTTTTTTATGGAGAATGACAAGCTCAAAAATAAACTCTTCAAACATCAGTTAAATTTCATTTGTATACACAATGCTCAAAAACCGACAGCAAAAATCCATCACCATAAAAGGCTTGTCAGAAACTGTACACAAAAAATGCCAAGGACATGTACAAGCTCACATAACCACTTCAGGCTCATAGAAACGCCAATAAAATATCCTTGACATTTCCATGTTCTCCGTTATCAGCGAGCAGAGGGAGAGACAAAGAGAGAGAGGGACAGGACGAGCGATAGAGGGATGGATTAATGAAGGAGATAAGACCCTCTGGGGGACCTCTGGGAGATGCTCTCAGCCCGGGAGTCGGATCGTAGCATCTTTGGAGAGGAATACGACTGCACATCTACTGATACGAGACAGAAAATATGCTGAGATGTAAGCTATGGCCTCACACAAGTACACAACATCAGTTGTTTGAGTGCGTGTCGTAGAAACTATTAAGATGACAGTTAGAACACCAATTGAGTTCACTTGATTTACACATTTTTTTGAAGAAACTGTGAGAGGTGCACATCTGTGCAAAACTCAACAGCTTGCTTGCGTGTTCTAGAGGGTTACTAGAGCGTTGCTAAGTTGTTTCTAAGTTAACTGCCGGCCCATGTCCACAGAGACCGTCCTAAAAGTATGTTTCACAAAAATAAATAAGAGTTCATTTGCAAAAACTGATAAACGGCACTTAAAATAAATAAATAAAAAATTAACTTATTCTGAACCCTAAATCCATTTCGTCAGAAAACCCGGTATTGTCTACTGTTAAGGCATCGCGAGTTCATGTTTTAGAGCAAATACTGACAAGCGCCCTTGTTGTTTGTGTACAGAAACCAATAAGTCTATTTTAGCGAATCAGCATGCAGTATTCCGGTCAGGTGACAAGGCTGCTAGTCACTTCAAAAAGACGGGCTAGCTGTGGGGAGTTGTCAAAGCTGAAACTAAAAGTGATCGAGGATTTATAATTTCGACTCCTGCAAGTCCTTGTACACCATACAAGTCTTACACGCTGAACCCTTGTTTGTTCTTTTGTGTGTGTGTGTGTGTGTGTGTGTGTGTGTGCACGTGCATTTAAATGCAATTACATATTTAACTCTGAAACATGAAATGTGGAGTTATCTGCTTTTGCTAAAAAACGACTGTTGGAGTTATCTGCTTTTGCTACAAAAACAAACTTTTAATATATAAAAAAAACACACTTTCAATGAACTTTAATTTTGTAAGTTACCTGTATTTTTTGGGTTATTAATACTTAATCTAAACAACCCAACGGCAGTTTGATTGATATTACTTGGAATGCATAATTTAAAAAAAAAAAAAGATTTGTGAGAATTAATAAAAACAGTCAACTGTTTTTGCAAATGAACTCTACAAATTCAATAAAGCAGCAATTTCATGCCATGCATTCAGTTTGGATGGGTGGATAAATAGAATGACAGACACACAGATGGATGGAAAGTCAGACAGACACTCAGATAGATAGACAGATAGAGAGATGACTGATGGATACATGAATAGATGTTGTAATAGTGAAGCTTGCACACACCAACACCATTAACAGTGCGATTTGACGAGACACACATCCTCTAGTTCTTCATTCATTCATCCACTACACAGAAGACAACAGGCCCAGCAGACACTGATACATAATACATCACACACACATTACGGAGCCTCCGGCCGACTCTCATGCTGTTTCCACAGCCTATGGCACGTTGGCCGTCATACAGGATGAAATAATTATTTACCTTCTTCTTTCATCTGTCTCATGTTTAGAGGGCTGCAATGCATTAAGGCCCCATTTACCCTAGTGCATTTTTGTGCCGTCAATAATACATGACCATGAAAATGAAAATGACAAGATTGTAGTTCAGTTTCCATGTTATTGTTTACAGGGTTGTCAAGACAGCCATGCCATCGTTTTCAAACTAAAACAAGCTCTGCAGCATTTTCGAAGGTCGAGAGTGGTGTAAACGACAGGGGCGACCGTAGCAAAGGTTATGCGTTTTAAACGGGCCTCCTGAACCGCTGAGACACGTGGAGATGAAGGTGAATCTGATGCTGAGACTCACGGCTGTGTCTCAATCTACTCTTCTTTTTTGACTGTGAACACTGCTGCTTCCTTTCTTTCGTTTGTTCTGTTGTTTATTTATATGCTCTGTCTCTGACATGATTTTCATTCATCTTTTTGTTCTTCAGGTTTATTTTTGTTTACACTGTTGCTTGTTCTTTTCATTATGCCAAACATTTATTCACAGGTTTGTTTTCGTTCTGTAGTTTTTATCCTCCGGTTCTGTCTGTTACTTTTATTTGCTCGGTCTTTCTTTCAGTTTATTCTTTCATTCTGCCAATTGATATTTTGTTAGTTTTCCTTTTCTATCACTTTCTTTCTGTTATTCCTTCCATTCCTTCCTGTTTGCTCTTATTTCATTTGTTCTACCTTTGTTTCTACCTAATTGTCCTTCCTTAATTCCTTTTCATTCTATTTTCCTTCCTGTTTTTCCTACTCTCCTTTTCATTTTCCTTCCTTCCTTTTTTCATTCTACATTCCCTCTATCTATCCTTCCTTTACTCTAACATCCTTATTTTTGTTCGACTGTACTTCCTACTTCATTCTGCTTTCCTGTTTTTTTTAATACCTTCCTTTTCGTTCTTCATTCCTTCATTCTTTTATCCATTCCAATTCATTCCTCCCTTGCCTTTTTGTTTTTTACCTACCTTCCTTGCTCCCTTCTTCTGTTCTTCATTCATTACTTCCATTTAGTTCTTCATTCTTCCTTCCTTCCTGTTTTACTTTCATTCCTTTTTGGTTCTTTATTCTTTCTTTCCTTACCTTTTCCTTCCTTCCTTTTAGTCCTTTGTTCCTTTTAGCCCTTCCTTCCTGTTTTACTTTCATTCCTTTTGGTTCTTCCTTCCTTCTTCCCTTACCTCTCCCTTTTCCTTCTTTCCTTCCTTCCTTTCTTCCTTCCTACCACTCTCTTTAACACAGTCCTGATTGAGGTCCTTCACGAGATGAGAGGTTATTGTCAGTGAAGAGGCTACAGATGTCTTGGGCTTGATGCTGATGGATGTGTCAGTAAATGTGATCTGATTCGTGAATAAACTTATCCTGTAAAAGAACATGCAGGTGAGAGGAGATGTTGGGACACGATGGACTGATAAACACAACGTCTGAGACCAGATTTGCAATCTGGAATCTCATATGGGAACTCACACCAGTTCCAAAGAAAGATGTCTCACCGGAGAACATAAAAAACTCACATTCACACAGAGAAAATACATTTCTACAAGAGATGCCCAGAGTAATGAACCCAGTCGCAGAGAGATGTGAAATGTGAGACTCATCTCAGGAAAAAAAAAGGAGACAGAGAAAGAGAGAAAGATCCACTTACAGCTGCACCATTGAGAAAATTCAATTCAGCGGTTAATATTTGGTGATTGGTTGGTGATTTTCAAGATGCTATTTCTCAGAGAGGGTTTTATCATGAAAACCATCTGATAGTTAACAGACACTGTTGTAATTAGCATACAGAACACAGTGATGCTACGCCAGACTACTAAAACTAAAAAAAAAAAAAAAGAGGAAAAATCTAAAACTAGTGAATCTCACTAGCCAATTAGTCAGTGTGGTTTGTCCCTAAAGTTAACACACGTTTTTTTTTTTTTTCTATTGTTATTAATATTATTCGGGGTGAAATATGTACACCTAATATATACCGTTATGAATGTTTTTGTTTATGAAGAGTAATAAGGCAGTTTCTTCAATTATTCACATTTCTCAACACTGATATATAAAATACACAGAGGAAAAACCTCAAACACAATACAACACACACACACACGTCCCTGTTCTTCACCGTGATCTGTCAGTATCAATGCATCTGGACTGACTCAGGCATAGACACAGAGAGTTATCATTCTACACATGAGCACTACAAAGGAAAAGGAAAAACAAAAAAAAAAAAGAAAGATAGGAAAAGAGAGAGAGAGAGAGAGTAGACAAGAAGAAGCTGAAACAGACCTCTAAAGATTAAAGGACAAAATCTCTCTCTCACACATTTTACAGGTCACTCAGGGAGAAGAAAGAAATCTACTGCAGCTGCATTTGAAAACAATCAGTTTGCATGCTTTCTTTTCAACCAATTACAGCAGTGTTGCAGTTTCATCAATTTTCAATTTTAGAAAGAAAGAAAGACAGAAATAGATACAGCATTTATGTGATCAAGGATTTTTGCTGCAGTTTCAAAGTGTCACTGATTGTGTTTTCAGAGAGGAGAGGGAGAGCGAGCGAGAGCGAGAGAGAGAGGGTTATATTTAGCTCGTGTGTGTGTGCTCTCCCGTGACTCCAGCAGTAGAAACACTGCGCTATTTATAGACTGCCTCCCAGTAACCCGCGGTTACCGGCAAATACAGCAGCATCACTGCACCACGGCAACGCCGCATCACCCCACCCAACATCAGCATGCGAGCCGCACACGAGCGCACCTCGCAACATCTCAACATCACATTAATTCACCGCGTCGTTCGATTAAAGCAGATGAAATTTAAAATACAATTTCATACTTTCAAAACGACACAATCTCTCAGATGAGTCTACAGAAAAGATGACAGGTTATTAAACCCCTCCTAATTCACAAATTCAGAATTATGTATGTGTGCCTTCTTTTCCTTCAAGTCAAAGTTGAATCAGAATATTTTAGCGTAATATAAGAGCATCCATACAATAGGAAACATTTCTCTTCTTGTTTTTGTCTGCCATCTTCTTTCATCATCTTTTATTGTTCACTGAACTTTATGAAATATATTTGCGAACTGCAGCACTGCATGCATCTGTGAAGGTCTGAATATCTAAGTAGGCAGCATGATTAAGTCCCATTTGCTGTCCGCATGGGGCATTTCCATGACGCCTTAAAATGTTGCAGAAGTAGGCAACTCAGGAACAGATCTAGAGAATTTCAGATTCATCTTGAGACTGTGGGAAAGGGAAAATAGCAGTATGTATCCTTACACACACACACACACACACACACACACACAAAGGAAAAGTGGCCCTTCATCATGGAGGAAGCACTTAGAGGCTTGTTGCTACAGCAACAGGCTTTTGTTTAAATTATGTGGGTAATGAAGAAGTTGAGCAGAGCATGGCACACACACACACACACACACACACTTCACAAGAGAAGTGGAAAGAGCGCAAAAAAACCAAAATGCACAATGTGCCACAAATTCAGTGCCCTTGGTTAATTTGGTGTCTGTGAGTGTGCTGGTATTCTCTACGTTATGGCGACCAAATGTCCTCACAAGTACTGCAATATCAGTAAATTCTGACCTTGTGGGGACATTTTTACATCCCCATGAGGAAACGTATAAATCAAACAGAATGTTTTTTGAAAATGTAAAAAGGTTTCTGTTATGGGTAGGTTTAGGAGTAGGGTTAGTGTAACAGGATAGGATATACAGTTTGTACAGTATGAAAACCTTTATGTCTTTGGAATGTCCCCATAATGATAGGACTACCAGTGTGTGTGTGTGTGTACTTGTTTTGGCTATAGTTGTGAGGACCATATTATTATTTTATGAAATACTTTCTCAACCAACTAGTGAGGGCATTGACTGGTCCTCACTATTTTAAAAGGCTTATAAATCAACCAAAAGAGGATTTTATTTAAATCTAGTGATGGTCACATGTTTCTGTGATGGGTAGGTTTAAGAGTAGAAGTTGAAAATATCATTGACCTGATATAAAATCAATGGAAGTCTATGCAATGTCCTCACTAAGATAGCAATACAGACATGAGTGTGTGTGTGTGTGTGTGTGTGTGTTTCAAAAGGCACAAATCAGGAAGGTCAAACAAAGTTCCACACAAATCGGTATGAGAAATGAGAAATTTGCAGTTTAAAAACAAACAAAGGAAACATTTATTGTTCACAAGGTCATACTGTTTGCATTTATAACTTCTCAAGCTAAAACACACACACACACACGCACGATTCTTATAAAAGATGGGAGGATTAAGAGACTTTTCAAATCCATTCAGTCTTACAAAAGCAACAAGTTTCTCACATCATAATCCACAATCTAATATTAGATCAAAATCTAATTAAAACTAATATCATAAGAAGCTATGTGAATAATAACAAATTCATTTACTTATTTAACAAATATATTCATGCACAAAATAATCGAGAGAGAGAGAGAGAGAGAGAGAGAGAGAAGTAAAATACACTTATTACCGCATATTTTTTTGGCTGAAGGTTGGATATGTAAGGCTGAACATTGCTATTGACAATTTCTGGCATTTTGGCTGCGTGAGATTACCCAGTTTTGTTGTTGTTGAGAATCCAATCTCGAGCTGTTAAAGCTCCGGAAAGGGGCCCAGGTGATGCCGCTTATTTGCATTTAAAGGAACACACATAACGGCATGCTTTGGTCAAATAGGGGCAAATTTGACAAGCTGGAATAAATGATCTGTGGGGTATTTTGAGCTGAAACTTCACAGACACATTCTTGGGAAAAGGGACATAAAACGGGTCTCCTTTAAAGCATAATCAGACATTCAGTGTCAAAAAAACAGAAAATGCACACCAGGAAAGGAATCAAGATCTCATCTGAATCTTAAACACAACAGCACTTCACTGAGAAAAACTCCAGCATATCCAGCTCTTAGAGAAACAATCTCTCTCAAAAAGAAAAAAAGACAGCTGAGGAGATCTAAGGCTCAGAGAAATCGATTAGTGAAGGTGAGCCCTCGCGCCGCTGGACGCCTCATTGTCACGCTGGCGGCCCGAGGATGATTGACATGAATGATTGGTATGCAGCGAGGACAGTGTCGTCCTTTAAAAAACCTCTCCCTGAAAGCATTCATCATACAGAATGATAGAACGAGGCAGAGAAAAAGACACAGAACCTCCACAAGATGAGACATCTCATGTTATGAGAAAAGAAAGAAAGAAGCAGTATGAAGAACTACACAAAACACACACAGTGTCATTAAAGGGGGGAGACCCGATTTAGCCCTCTATGAGGTCAATAACCAGTACAACACACACATCGATCAGTATGTTCTCGTTTATATTTCATCCTCCAGGATCAATCCCGCCGCATTTTCTGGAACTCTGTAATCGGTTCATCAATTCTCTCCGATTCTGTCAAAGCAGCACGTTTCCCAATCGAGTCATTAATCAGGTGATCGGGGAAAGGGTACGTGACTCTGCAGGAGGGCTCGTAGTACACAAAGAAACGCAGCTCTGCAGGTCAACACAAACATATCAAGCATTTTACAGTGGCTACATTTCCCACAATGCAACTCTCTGGGATTTGCATGCCGTCGGTGAACAGGACAGTGAGAAGAGAAAGGAAAGAGAGCATTTGCAGTACAGCAGTGACACATGATTCAAAATGAACAGGAACTTGCAAGTGAGTTGAAAAAATCAACCATCAGAAATATTGGAAAATGTATTTAGCTTTTTTTTAAAGAAAGACTACCATTCAGAAGTTTGGGGTCGGTAAGAGCTGCATTTATGTGATCGAAATACAGTAAAAACTGTAAAATTATCGGTTTAAATGAAATGTTTATTATTGAAATGTAATTTATTCCTGTGATCAAAGCGAAATTTTCAGCATCATTACTCCAGTCTTCAGTGTCACATGATGCTTCAAGAATCATTCTGATATGATTTGCTGCTCAAGAAACATTTATGATTATTATTATCATCAACACTGAAAAGTTGTGCTGCTTAATATTTTTGTGGAAAACATGATACACATATATATATATATATAATATATATATATATATATATATATATATATATATATATATATATATATATATATATATAATATATATATATATATATATAGATGGTTTGTATGCAATGCAGCACAGTTTTTTATATACATATAAAATAATAATAATAATAATAATAATCAGCCAACTGAGAAGCAACTCTGATACATTTTTTTCATCAAAACAATTGCTTATTGTGCTTTTTGGACCCTGGTGCCATGCCTCAAAAAAATAAATAAATAAACTTTTCTTATTTTCAATGAAATTGTGGCAACAAGTATTATTATATCTGAAGAGATATTGTGGTATCTTTCAAAAATAGTGTAAATTAAGTCAATTTTTTTTTTCAATTCATAACTCACTTTAAATCTTGCTCTCCACTCCAGCGCTAAAATCTCATTTAGTCCCAACTGATTTAATGCCAATGACACCAAACATCATTGGTTTTCATGTGTCTCCACCAATCACAACTGCACAGTTCAAATGAATAGATTATAAATGAGATTTTCAGAGAACATTTACTGTTGTATTTCACAAAAAAAAAAATGGATTAAAAAAAATGTAAATGATAAATTTTGGATGAACTATCCCTTTAATGATTGACATGATGACATTTGCTCTTCATAAGTTACCTAGTTCACTAGTTATCGGCTTCCAAACCAGGAAATAAGTAAAAACTTTACATGAATAAAGATTCGATCAGTATTTTTCTCATCTTAAATTCAGGGGCGAATAAAACATTCGCATTTGCATTTTATCCATCATTCCTTCAAATGAAAGAATGTCATGTGGTGAATCCTGTCTCCTTAAGTTTGCATATCTTCAAAAAAGAAAGGAAAAGAAAAAAAAGGCAATTTCAGCACGACACATCAGAAACCTACTGCAAAGTATACGGAGACACTAAGTGTGCGTCTGTCTCTTCCAAGGTCTATGAAAGTCAGAAACTGTGACCTTCTGCAGCTCTGGTTCATGAGAGTAACTTTCAAGAAATGGAAATCTGTCAGCAGAGGAGAGGGTCAGGTAATGCCGTCTGACAGTCTACAGACTTCAATCAGCTAGACAGAGGCGTTACATCACAGCGATGGAGGCGGAGTCTGTGCGAGAGTGAAGGTGTGTGTGTGTGTGTGTGTGTGTACCTCTGACACTCGCTGGCGTGCAGCACCAGGTCCTGGTTGTTCTTGGCAGACAGCGTGAGCTCATGTTCGGTGGAGTTGAACACATCAAGCAGTAGATGACACTGACGAGTACTGCAGACAAACAGAGAAAATCAAACCAAGGATGTATTAATGAAGTACAGAACTCACATCTTGTCGATCAATTTCATTACATAACTTTTGAACATCAATCTTTGTGTCATAAATACATCACGGAGCAAAGAGGACACTGACAACATGTCGACAGACATATAAAATATTCATATTTAAAATACCATACTTTTTTACAGAAGTTTAAACAATAAATAGCGTATAGTGTGTCTTTAATGTGTCGCTGTAGCTCCTCGTGAACCGATCATCTCTTAATACTAGTTCATTTATAGCATCAAATAAACATGAATGAATGAAACACGAGTACACACAATTTTTCAAGTTCAAGTTCACCAACGTTAATATACGAACTCCCTTGACTGCTTTGTCGGACAAAATGGCCAATTCCGGGTTCTGATTGGTCAGATCGCCTGTCAATCAAACTGTTTGCGAAGGACAAATTAAAGCAAAATTCTGAAAAAACCTCAAAGGAAACATTTGATATTTAACACAGTTTTGTGGAGTAGGAACTTACCTGTATGTCAAATTTAGGACAAATAAATCACGTGAGCATTGGACAAATATGTGATTAGAATTGTGAAATTATTTAGCCAATACATTTTTTTAGAATAATAATATCATATTTAAAAAATATATAGAATTATATGTTTATAATACATATAAATTTAATTTATTAAAATTGATTTGCTTTTTTTTTTAGGTGCAACATGTTATACAATATATTATAAAAATTTTGTATTGTCTATGCAATATAGTAATTTAAATAAATACCTTTATTCAGCAAGGATGTATTAACTTGATTAAAAGTGACAGTAAAGTATTTACATTGTTGCAAAAATGTTTTCAACATTGATAATAATTAAAAATGTATCTTGAGAGAGCAAATCAGCAAATCAGAATGATTTCTGAAGGATCATGTGACACTGAAGTCTGGAGTAATGATGCTGAAAATTCAGCTTTGATCACAGGAATAAATTACATGTTAAAAGATATTCACATAGAAAACACTTAGTTTGAATTGTAATAATATTTCACAAAATTATTCTTTTTATTGTATCAAAATTAATTGTATTAAATTAATTAATCAAATAAATGCAGTCTTAGTGAGCAGAAGAGACTTGTTTCAAAATTTGTTAATTCTGATATCACAATACACACCTAAAACAAACCCACAAATGAATGCGTGCACACACACACACACACACAAACAGATGGTCACAACGAGGTCATGCAGATGTACTTCTCATCTTCAGTCCAAACATCAAAGGTTAGCATCTCTTTCATGTACCGAAAGGTTTGTGTGTGTGTGTGTGTACATGGGTGGGTATTCCCTACGTTATGGGGACCAAATGTCCCCACAGGTATATAGTAATACTAGTAAATTTTGATCTTGTGGGGACATTTTTTTTTTGGTCCCCATGAGGAAACAAGCTTATAAATCATACAGAATGATCTTTTTTGAAAATCTAAAATAGCAGAACATTTTCTGTGATGGTTTGTACAGTATAAAAACCATTACGCCTCTGGAATGTCCCCATAAAACATGAAAAGACAGCATGTGTGTGTGTGTGCTTTATTCATGAAAACAAATAGTCAAATCCACCAAAATAACACACAAATCGTATTCTACAATATAAAATATAAATTTCCCCTGAAGTCTATTTCAGTCAAAGTTTCTTGCAGCAAAAACAGTCATCATTTAATTTCTGAAGCTAAACTGATTTTTACACATCTGTACTTTTAATTAGTGCATTAGTGCATCAAACTGTTACTTCAAAAGAGCAAGAAAAGGCCAGTGATACGGTGCCTTTAAAGCTCAGTGAGTGGTGTGTCTCAACAGCAGAGATCTTGAATGATAGGATGACCGGTGTGTGTCGGCGCACAAGCGGAGCAGTCAAGACATACAGTGTGTCACTCTCTCTCATTTCTTACAGTGATCAGTGAGGAGTGAATCATCACAAGAGATGCTGCCAAGTTTTAAATAGCAGAGAGAAATTGAGAGCGAGTGCCAACCAATGCTTACTCAACACGAGCATCCCTCATTCTCTCTTCTATCAATCTCTCTCAACTCTTGAACAGATGCTGAAAGTTTTCCTGCAGCAGAGTCAAATGACGTTACCGCCTGGAAAACACTTAGTATTTAGAGGACTCTAGGAGTTTATTAAGCTCTCCTATTTTAAAGACTCCTTTTTTGTTGTTTTGGAGATTCAGGTTTACATGAATGAAACGGATCGATTCGGTTACTCTAAGCCCCTCCTCTGGTCCCTCCCTCTGATTGGTCAGATGGCCCAGTCTGTTGTGATTCGATCAGTTCATGTCAGAAACTAAACACCCATTACCATATCTGAATTTCAGTTCCAGATTTTCTTCAGCACTTGACAAAAACCACAGTGACATGAACAATAGCCATGCTGTCGGTTTTACTCTATCAATTGAAGTCCGAATCCTTTTGAAGTGCATCAAAGTGGATTCGCTTTCGTAGCG
Organism: Opsariichthys bidens; assembly: GCA_037194245.1. Taxonomy (NCBI): domain Eukaryota; kingdom Metazoa; phylum Chordata; class Actinopteri; order Cypriniformes; family Xenocyprididae; genus Opsariichthys; species Opsariichthys bidens. Next base: position 8,494,202 of record CM074306.1, read on the forward strand.
CAGAAAACAGCGTCTTCTCGACATGTCGAACCCCAACCAAACTCTTCAAGGCCTCAGCTACAACTACAGAGTTCGAGGTCAAAGTAGATTTGGAGACAACAACTCCATCTTTGAAATTTGCAGACCTTTTACATTCACAAACAGCTATACACTACATAAAAGGTCATATCTGAAAAGGCATAATCATAATCTTTCTTCAAAATAAACATCGTTAAGTCGTTTTGGTTTAGCCCATTCACCTTTGGTTGCTCACTGGGAGCTTCGAGACAATAAGACTCGGAAACAACACAGATTGTGAAAAGTGCTATACAAATAAACAGTCGAAGTCTGTGAAGAAAGACACTGCAATAAATGCTAATCTACTGTACACAGTTTTATGGAAGCTTGTTTCCGCCATTTAATAACAATAAAAAAAGAAGATAATTGCGACTTTCTCACAATTCTGACTTTTTTCTTGCAATTGAGCGTCAACATCTCACACTTTTTTGTAAGAGAAATTTGCAATTGTGAGTTATAAAGTCAGAATCGTGTGATATTGTCAGTTGAAGTTCCCGCTTTATACACTAGAGGGCACTTCACCATGGACCTGACACAATTCACACCATTCACTCACTCACTGTCACACACTCACTCACACCTGCGCACTACATTTCCCAGAAGCCCTGTACCCTGTCACTGATCACCCCACCCAGCTGTAGCCTATCATCCGGACTATTTAAGCTTCACACACACAGTCACGAAGTCTTGAAATTTCCTTGCGTTTTCAGTTCTGAGCGATTATCCCCGTCTTGTTTTTCCTGGTTATTACCCTGTCTGTTTACCATTCGTGATTGTTTCTCTGCCTGCCTTTTGGATTATTGCTTGTTATACTGCACTATGATATTTGCTGCCTACCTTGACACATCTTTGCCTGTTTACCGATCACGATTCTGCCATTTTCTCTGACATACCTGTTTGCTGTTCTGTGACCATTGCCTGTATGACCATCCTCTTTGATAATAAAGCCTGCAATTGGATCTCATCCGCCCTTCATTACAGATATAAAGTTGCAATTACAAGAAAAAAGGTTTTTTTTTTCCCCCTCAGAATCGGACTTTATAACTCGTAATTGACCCTTCGCAAACAGTTTGATTGACAGTTGATCTGACCAATCATAACCCCGAATCCGCCATTTTATCCGACAAAGCAGTCAGGGGAGTTAGCAGATTAACCTTGGTGATCATCCTGAATGCTTTGCCCCATAGATTTCCATTATAGGGGAACTAATGCATGTGTTTTAAGCAGCGAGTTTAAGCTGTAATGAACCCTAAACAATCCTTTAAGACACTCGGAGATTTGGCATTTGAAGGTTTTCCTCCCTCTGGAGTTCCTCATCTCACAACATCCGCTCACACCACAGCAAAGATAAAAGCTTTTTTTAAGGCAGGTTGTTTTCATTTAATGGTCTTCCTGTATGTGTGTGTGTGTGTGTGTGTGTTAAGTGTGTCTAAGAGCAATTGTGAAGTGTGTGTTGTGGGCGAGTGTTAATGGTGTCTGAGTTTAGTAATTAAACTGTTGCTTTTTACAACATCCTGTTGAATTTATTCGGTCAAACACACACACTGTACATTTATCCACACATAAGAGGCGGGGGTGTGAATTAGAGACACAGACATTAGTCACAGACCACTTTATGTGTTAGGAGAGCATCTTTAAGAACCTTTAAAGAGAAATAATCGAAGCAGTCCAGCAGTATTCATCAGATCTGTGGTGTGGAACCCATCTCTTCTCTGCCTACATTATTCAGCGCAGACGATGGGCCATTTGTCTGGACCCGCCGCCCAGAAATTTCTAGAAGGTTTTCATCTCAGCAACATTATTTGATCTGCTCAGAGGAACTGAGCTGAAGGACTACACAGCGCTCGAGTGGATGCTTCAAGATGCTGTGAGCATTAATGTGTCTGAGTGCGTACGTGTGTAAATGGGTGCCATTCCTATCAAGCCTCTCTATATAATGCATTATGAAAACAATTCACAAAACACTGTAATATTTATTCATAGTTTCTCTCTTAAGTTATTATTTTAAGTTAAGTTATTCCTAAAGGTTAACAGTGTAACAATATAAACCTTAATTAGCCGTAAATTCAACATAAGTGGAGTTCAAAAAAAGTAAAAAATAAATAAATAAAATAAAATAATAATAAAAAAATACATGAATAAAAAAATGATGATCATTATTAATTTTGAATTAAAAAAATAAAATATTTATAAATTAAGTACTAATTATTAAAGGTACTGCACTATATAATAATGCATGTAAACCAAGAATGTGATGTAGTATATACATATTCTAGTGTTCATAATTATTCCTATAGTCGAACATTAACCCTACAACACATTTGGGCGTTTTTAGATAAGCATTAAGACATTACATGCTCCTTTTGTCCTCAAAGGGATGTAATGAGGTGTATTTGCATTTAGTGCTGCTATTCTTAGAGCGCCTGAAGCTAACAGAGAAACGTGTCAACCAATCGACTGTTGAATATTTCACACCCATTCAGCACAAGCAGGATTTTCCATTTCTGTGTGATGTGAATACAGATTCTGTTGTTTTTGGCCGGTATCCAGTTCGCCAAATGAAACTTGGAAGAATGGGCTAATCATAATTTGAGGTTTACAGCCATCGATTGAATAAATAAAGTTCAGAATGAAGCACGTTTGCCGCGGAGGCCCAGAGCAGTGTTGAGGGAGCTACTGTGAAACTGGAGGCACACTAAAATATATTTATAGTTACACTTTACAGTCAAGCTACGATTTTTTTAAGCAGTTCATTTTACTGTAAGCTTCTAACAAAAGTGGCTAACTATATTGAAATATAATATATTACTATTTTATATATATATATAATATATATATATATATATATATATATATATATATATATATATATATATTTATAATATTTTATAAATATATATATATATTTATTTATATTTATATATATATATATATATATATATACTATATATAACTAATAAAACAAAAAAGGCTAATTTATTTTACTGAATAAAAACGTAATATAATAATAATAACATACTCAGTTTAAAATATTAGTAAGTATATTTGAATATTTAATATAAGATATCTAAAACTACTACTATAATAATAATAATAATTATTATTATTACAACTACAAACCTGGCATTTAAATACACATACATTTATATATGTATGTGTATTTATATAAATATTACCAATAAAAGAAAAAAAAATTATAATCCTGAAAGTGATGATATTTGGAGGGGGGAAATGGCTTGTTACGGGATAAATGACACTAGCTGAACTACTGTTTTACAACTGATTAATTTAGTTTGCAGTGTCACTTCTTTCAGCTAGTTACTCCTCAGCGCTGGTACGGACTGAGAAACGCTCAGCAAAATGCAGTGTGTATGTGTATGTGAGCAGCCGATCCATCCGACAGGAATAATAGATGATCTAGATGACTGAGACAGCACATATTATTACAGCTAATGAGTCACTTCAAGTGGTCATTACTAAGGTGTGATCAGTCTCTCTCTCTCTCCATCCATCTCCATCTGTCTATCCCTGTCTCCATGTCTCTGTCCCTCTCTCTCTCAGCCTACAGAGACAGCAGCAGTCACTCATTCCACCTCTGCTGTCACACAAAACGTCAGTGTTCAGGTTCACCACTGCATAAACCACCTTATCAGCTGCATTCGTTCGGCAGATCAGACTCCACCCTTAATAACACAACTGCCATTAGCGTGTATTTACTTTACATCATGCGACCTAAACAATGTTTAGTAAGGTTTCGTAGTACTCTGATGTTGTCAGACAACACAACTGCAATCTCATATATTTATTTAAACTGTTCAGAGTGATCATAATCCTTTCTAGATAATGTGATAATGTTGTGATAATGTTTCCCAAAAGGTGATCAAAGCCCATGAATCTTCAGAAATGCATTATCTTTTATTGCCTCTCTTAGAGATGTTGCACTAAAAACAACAGCACTGGCAGTAAAACTCTCAGGCTTGAGAGGCGTCTATTACACCAGTGCACTCTCTGATGCATAACTGAAAATAAAAAGCTGGGGAAAAATTCTGCGTGCACACACACACACACACACGCACACACAATACAGAGATACACTCAGACACAGGTTAGTTTTGCTATCTTAATGAGGACATTCTATAGGCGTAATGGTTTCTTTACTGTACAAACTGTACATTCTCTCCCCCTACACTAACTCTACTCCTAAACCTACCCATCACAGAAAACATTCTGCATTTGTACATTTTTAATAAAATTGTTTATTTTAAATATGATGACTCACGAAATGTTGTCATATTTCATGTTTATGTCGTAAAACCAGTGTAATACCCATGTCATTATACGAATTTGTGTCCTCATTAATCACAAAAATACACACACGCATACACATTTTTGTGCAAGAAAGCCTCGGCTGAATATGGTCTGTATGAGATCAGTGCTATCAATAAAAAAAAATTAAAAAAAACATTTTCACATTTTTCACACCTAATATTAAAGTTTTTAATATATTTTTACATTGTATAAATTCACATTTAATCTAAAAAATAATGTAAAACAACATAAGTATATTTTAATATTTGATATAGTATTTAATATTTGATACAGTATATTTAAAATATTTGATCTAACAGGTAAAAAAAAAAAAAAAAAGGTTTTTAACCTTATTATATATAATAAGGTGCTGTCGCTTTAAGACCAGCCACACATGACACGGATCTGCATCCTATTTTCTTACAACTTTTTGTGTTCATTTAAGACTGTGATTACGAGGATAATGTTGTGTGTTTTTGTCCGTTCAAGAGCAAGTTTTTGCAACCTTTAAAATAGCACATTTCAATGCTACTTATCAGATAATGTGCTACCAGCATCATATTCATTCGTCATGCCTACCCTTAAGACAATGCAAATATACTGTTGGTAGCACAATCTAATAGGTAGCATTATTATAAGTGGGTTTCAGTGTGCACGATTCATGTCACACAGACAGGAGATTCAGACAGACAGCGCTCCAGTACCGAACTGAGTTCTCTTTTATGTCTTGTCACGCTTGAATGGTTTAAAAACATTTGTATGAATAAGAGCGAGATCATGTAATGAAGCGCTAGCTAAAGGATGACGGAAAAAGAAAAGGATGGTGCGTTAAATTAAAAAAATATATATTCGCATATGTTAATGCATTGATTCTGATTGCACACGTTGTATGCACAGGCATGCCTATTGAGTACAGAGTAAAAGTACTGTTAGATACCTGGTGGCAGGTAAAGTGCTGACTCGTGTGAAGAAAACGGAAGGTTCAACATCCACTCTGATCCCCAGACTGAGTTCGCGGTAGTAGCCCTCCACCTGACCGGCTCCTCCACTGTACTTGAAGGTCAACACAGCCTCCAGCGTCTACAGAGAGACAAAAAACACATTACAGAAACAGATCTCAAAAGCATAGACCACTCCGTATGATCAAATATGATCACATGACCTCGAACAGGAATAACATTAAAGGATCTATTCACTCAAAGATGAAAATCCATTGTTTACTCGAATCTCACGTCATTCCAGAATCCTCACGAACAACATGAAAGCACCATAAAAGCACCGTATAAGTAGTCCATTCATCTTGCGCACCGCATAAGTCATTTGATAGCGCCGTACGAAAGACCCACGTAAGACATTATAACTTCAATAGACTTGAAATATAGTGCACAAGTCATATGAAATACTGTTATGGTACTTTTATGGTGCTTTTCTAGTCTTTTACAGAGATTATAACTCACTGGTTCATCTCTACTTTAGATATATTAATACATAACTTTGAAATTCTTAGTTTTTGTGTTTCTTTGAAGAAAGAAAGTCATCTATGGGTTTGGAACGACACAAAGGTGAATAAATCATGAAAATAATGCTTAATTTTCATTGGAGGTAAAAAGGAGATGAGAGAAGATAAAAATTAGTAGAAAAGAAAGGAGTAAGATTAAAAATAGGATTAAAAAAAGCAGAGAATGCAGAAAGAGGAGGACAAGCTGAGTCAGTCTGGGGGCTGAGGAAACTCTGTGTGTGTGTGATCTTGGCCTTCTCTGCATTGCTACATTTTGCCAGAACTGTGGATTCTTCAAGAACAAACTTTCCCATTTTCCCTGTCGTTGCAATCTCTGTAATCTACTTAAAAGGAAGAGCATCATGTAAACATTATTTGAACGGTTAAAGTGCATTTCCTGCTTAAAAAGCAACAACAAAACCTTTTAAAATTCCATCATCGCCGTCACTCATCTTGCCTCGTCTTACTAGACCTCACCAGAGTAAACAGTTTAAAATAGAGTGCCGTCTCATCACGCAAATGGAGTTCAGAAGTGTAATCGGTGTGCAAAAACCATCAAAACAGAAACCTGTTTTCATACTGCTGCACCGTCAGACTTCAAATACTGCTGTATTATTCCCACCAAGAGCAGCCCTCTAAAACAGATGAGACCATCTGAAGTAAAGCAGCCAATCATGCCTGTTTTCTGTGAGGTTCAGGAGCACGCAAATTTGAAATCATACTCATTGAAGGGCAAAGCAGAAAACAATTACAGTATACAATATGAGTGTCTCAAACTAAACTCTTGAGACCTTGTAATCATCTTGCAAAAATCCAGGAACTATGGATGAATAACGGATTAACAAATAAACAAACAAACATACAATACAAAAGAAAAGCACTATGTATCAACAATAACAAATGAACAAATTAATGAATGGAAAATGCATGAGCAAAGAAATGAATTAACAAATGCAATGCAAACAAAGCAACAAAACAATACAGTCCATTGAGAATTGTGAATTATTTAATTGAATAACTGAATTAAACAAATGTGTGGCATCAGTATGTTTTTTTTTTTACAAGAAATCATTACCTTTACTCAACAATGATTCACTCAACTGATAAAAAACATACAGTAAAGACATGTTACAAAAGATTTATATTCATCATGGTTTCCCCAAAAATACATGTTTTCCACATTCATAATAATCAGTTTCTTGAGCAGCAAATCAGCATATTAGAATGATTTCTGAAGGATCATGTGACACTGAAGACTGGAGTAATGAAGCTGAAAATTCAGCTTTGATCACAGGAATATTTTACATTTTAAAATGCATTCAAATTATGCAACAGTTATTTTGAATAGTAATAACATTTCTCAATATTACTGTTGTACTGTATTTGTGAACAAAAAAATATATAAAATCAATAAATGAACAATGAACAAATGAATAATAAAGAAACTGAACATAGCAGTAGAGAAGTAGATAAGTACTGTAGATGTATATATATATATATATTTTTTTTTTTTTCATCATTTAGCAGACGCTTTTATCCAAAGCGACTTACAAGGGGAGCAATTAGGTCTTGCTCAAGGACACTTTAGTCATGGTATCAAAGGTGGAGAGAGTGCTGTTCATTCACAATCCCCACCTTCAATTCCTGCCGGAGTGGGAATCGAACCAGCAACCTTCTGATTCCAAGCCCGACTCCCTCACCACTAGGCCATGACTACCCTACAATATATATATATATATATATATATATATATATATATATATATATATATATATATATATATATATATATATACAGTACTGTGCAAAAGTTTTAGGCAGGTGTGAAAAAATGCTGTAAAGTAAGAATGCTTTCAAAAATAAACTTGGTAATAGATTATATTTATCAATTAACAAAATGCAAAGTGAGTGAACAGAAGAAAAATCTAAATCAAATCCATATTTGGTGTGACCACCCTTTACCTTCAAAACAGCATCAATTCTTCAAGGTACACTTGCACAAAGTCAGGGATTTTGTAGGCATATAATTAGGTGTATGATTAAACAATTATACCAAACAGGTGCTAATGATCATCAATTCAATATGTAGGTTGAAACACAATCATTAACTGAAACAGAAACAGCTGTGTAGGAGGAATAAAACTGGGTGAGGAACAGCCAAACTCAGCTAACAAGGTGAGGTTGCTGAAGACAGTTTACTGTCAAAAGTCATACACCATGGCAAGACTGAGCACAGCAACAAGACACAAGGTAGTTATACTGCATCAGCAAGGTCTCTCCCAGGCAGAAATTTCAAGGCAGACAGGGGTTTCCAGATGTGCTGTCCAAGCTCTTTTGAAGAAGCACAAAGAAACAGGCAACGTTGAGGACCATAGACGCAGTGGTCGGCCAAGGAAACTTACTGCAGCAGATGAAAGACACATCATGCTTACTTCCCTTCGCAATCGGAAGATGTCGAGCAGTGCCATTAGCTCACAATTGGCAGAAAACAGTGGGACCCTGGTACACCCATCTACTGTCCGGAGAAGTCTGGTCAGAAGTGGCCTTCATGGAAGACTTGCGGCCAAAAAGCCATACCTCCGACGTGGAAACAAGGCCAAGCGACTCAACTATGCACGAAAACACAGGAACTGGGGTGCAGAAAAATGGCAGCAGGTGCTCTGGACTGATGAGTCAAAATTTGAAATATTTGGCTGTAGCAGAAGGCAGTTTGTTCGCCGAAGGGCTGGAGAGCGGTACACGAATGAGTGTCTGCAGGCAACAGTGAAGCATGGTGGAGGTTCCTTGCAAGTTTGGGGCTGCATTTCTGCAAATGGAGTTGGGGATTTGGTCAGAATTAATGGTATCCTCAATGCTGAGAAGTACAGGCAGATACTTATCCATCATGCAATACCATCAGGGAGGCATCTGATTGGCCCCAAATTTATTCTGCAGCATGACAACGACCCCAAACATACAGCGAAAGTCATTAAGAACTATCTTCAGTGTAAAGAAGAACAAGGAGTCCTGGAAGTGATGGTATGGCCCCCACAGAGCCCTGATCTCAACATCATCGAGTCTGTCTGGGATTACATGAAGAGAGAGAAGCAACTGAGGCTGCCTAAATCCACAGAGGAACTGTGGTTAGTTCTCCAAGATGTTTGGGCCAACCTACCTGCCGAGTTCCTTCAAAAACTGTGTGCAAGTGTACCTAGAAGAATTGATGCTGTTTTGAAGGTAAAGGGTGGTCACACCAAATATTGATTTGATGTAGATTTTTCTTCTGTTCACTCACTTTGCATTTTGTTAATTGATAAATATAAACTATTAACATCTCTATTTTTGAAAGCATTCTTACTTTACAGCATTTTTTCACACCTGCCTAAAACTTTTGCACAGTACTATATATATATATATATATATATATATATATATATATATATATATATATATATATATATATATATACATACACACACACACACACACACAAAAAAACACACATTTGTTATATAACTTTTAGTTGCATAAAACAAGCCAATGAGACTGGAGCTTGCCATTTTGTGTAAAAACAACAGTTCAAGAAGGTTAGTTTCACAGAATCATGTCTAGTTTCAGACTAAATCCTTCGTTAGAGATGTGAAACAGCAAATCATCAAACGTTACAATGACAGGGAGGGCAGATGTTTTCCAGCAGGGCTTGCACTTGAGAGATTTTCTTAAATGAGGGGTCGACACCATCACTTCTGAGGCTGAGAGGATGAGGAGACAATGAAACTATTCAGGACAAGGAGGAACAGAAACAAAGATAGAAAGAAAGAGATCTAAAGGGAAGACAGATCTTATTGGCCTCATTATTCTGACAGCCTCCAGCCTCACACGCCCCGTGCAGACCTCTGACTCTGAGAGAGCAGAGAAAGAGTGTATTTGATGCTTTCTAGCAAGAGGAAAAGACAAGCGAGTGTCTGTGTATTTGGGTTTCTAGGGTTTTCCTGCAGGGCCCACTGGAGTGATTCACATTCACCCTCCTGTTGTGTGAAACCTCACCCCGTTCAATCGCTGCACTCTACTGACTCTGTGTGTGTGTGTGTGTGTGTGTTCGCTGAGAGACGCTGGCCTCCAGAGAGAAGCTATTTCAATCACATAGAGAGCTAAAGATAGCACAAACCATAAAGAGAGGGAGAGAGGGAGAAATGTGCTGACACAGTGAATTTAATAGACTGATCACCCAAGCGTACATATACATATGCTAAATGAACTAATGAAGGTATGAATACATGAATGAACCAAGAAATGAATGAATTAATGAGAAAAATAATGATTCAACTGAATGAATGTACAAACGGACTAAAACAAAAGAGCAAATTTAATTAAATGAATGCACAAATGTAGAAAACATTAAAAAATAAAATAAACAAATCAAAAAAATGAATGAATAAAACTAACAAACAAATGAATGTATGAACTAATGAATGAACAAAAACTGAATCAAATAACAAAAACAATGAACGAATTAATGAATGAATACATGAATGAAGACATGAACAAACAACAACGCATGAACTAACAAATGAATGAATGAACAAGCATATTGATGACTGAACAAACGAGTGAATGAAACGAATAAATAAAATTAAAGAACAAATGAAGAAAATTTCAGATCAACAGACAAATGAATGACTAAAATATGAATAAACATGTACCTAAATGAACAAGCACATGCATGAATGAACAAACAAATGGGTGATTTAAACTCATGACAAACATGAATGAATGAATGAAGAACGAAAAAATAAAGGATTTAAAAGAATGAATTGAATGAATGAACTTTCAACCATGAATGAATGAATGAATGAACCAATGAATGAACAAATGAATGAACAAACAAATATGAGAGAATGAATGACTGCATGAATGAACGAATGAATGAACGAACAAATGAATGAATGAGACAATGAATGAACAAATGAATGAACTAACAAATAAACTAAAAGGATTTAAAAAATAATGAACGTTAAACAGATCAGTACATAAAGGGAGAATAATGAACAAAAGTACAAATGAGTGAACGTACAAAGATGAATGAATGAATGAATGAATGAATGAATGAATGAATGAACAAACAAACTAAAAGTATTTAAAAAGAAAGAATCAGTACGTATCAGTACATAAAAGCAGAATAATGAACAAACATACAAAATGAACTTACAAACATGAATGCATGAATGAATAAATTAATGAATGAACGGAAATGAGAATGAATGAGAAAATGATTGAAAAAAACACTAAAATGATTTAAAAAGAATGAATTGAAAACAGATCAGTACATAAAGGGAGAATCATGAACGTATAGAAATGAATGAACTTACAAACATGAATGAATGAATGCATAAAATAAGATGCAGGCAGACTCAGTTCTTGGATGTATTGACTGTGAAATGAGATCTTTAGGTTTCATAAACACACAACAAAGACCTTCAGGATGAAACGGATGAATCTTGAAGAGCTCCAGCGGGAGCGTGAAGGTGATCGCAGAATCTCCTGAGAGTGTCATAAGCCTTCAGACGGCCCTAATGCCACCGCTGCACCGCTGGAATATTAACCAGGAGGAATATTCTGCTCATGCAAACGCAGACGTTCGTTTAACCCCTCTGAAGTGTCTGCTGCCCCTCAGTCATGTCCTAACGGTTATTAACGCTGCAGAGTTTTACGGCTTACAAGAAGGGGATGTGAAATCCAATACACTTTATAAAGATCTCTGACATTTTCATTTACTTCCTCACACCGATGCTCCTAACAGACCGTTACCATAGAGAGCCAGAGTCCTTAATGCTTTTGAATGTTGCTCTCCAACAGTCATGCTAATAAATCGTCACTAAATTGACACTGAACTAAACTAACTAAGTTAAAGAGTTAATATCAGCGAGCAGAGGGTGGGGTAGAGAACTAGTCCAGGCCATTTTGTGATGTCATCAGTTTCATATTATAATATTCTAAATATTATAAAATATGTCATGAAAAAGAACTCTTGTTGCTACATGTCAATCAAACGGTCTCTTCCTGTCTAAGTTTTTTATCTATCAGCAAACACTGCAGTATGGATTACAAAACTAGTGTAGAGCAAGAGAAGGACTTTGAGAGGTTTAGAGGTTTACACAATAGGAAATAGGGGTGTTACGGGACACAAAATTATTGTTCGGTATGTTTTCGGTACAGAAGGGGAATTGTTTTGTTTGTTTGTTTGCTTTTGAAATAAAAAATGGTGTCAATATGGCTGCAACAAGAAGCAACATCCACTGCAGTTGTAATTGGAAGAATGAATGAATGAATGAATGAATGAATGAACGAATGAAGATGAATGAATGAAGATGAATGAATGAATGAACGAACGAAATGGAATGAATGACGAATGAATGAATGAATGAGTGAATGCGGCTGAATGAATGGCTGAATGAATAAATGAACGAACGAAGATGAATGAATGAATGAATGGATGAGTGAAGATGAATGAATGATTGGATGAACGAACGAACGAACGAATGAACAAAATGGAATGCATGAATGAATTAAGACGAATGAATGAATGAATGAATTGGTGAATGCGGCTGAATGCGGCTGAATGAATGAACAAAGATGAATGAATGAATGAATGGATGGATGAGTGAAGATGAATGAATGAATGAATGAATGGATGAACGGACGCACGGAATGGAATGAATGAATGAATTAAGATGAATGAATGAATGAATTGGTGAATGCGGCTGAATGCATGGCTGAATGAATGAACGAACAAAGATGAATGAATGAATGGATGAGTGAAGATTAATGAAGATGAATGAATGAATGGATGAACGAACGAACGGATGAACGAAATGGAATGAATGAATGAATGAATGAGGATGAATGAATGAATTAATTGGTGAATGCAGCTGCATGAATGGCTGAATGAATGAACGAACAAAGATGAATGAATGAATGAACGAATGAAGATGAATGAATGAATGAACGAATGAAGATGAATGAATGAATGAATTGGTGACTGCAGCTGAATGAATGAATGAATGAATTGGTGACTGCAGCTGAATGAATGAATGAATGAATGAATGAATGAATGAACGAACGAAGATGAATGAATGTGCTTACACTATTGGATGCGAAATATTTTATAAGGTTAGAATTATTGCGTTAAATCGCTCCGTTTTTTTTTTTAATCTGCATGTGTGCATTTGGCACTCTTTCGCTGAAGTTTGCAAAGTTAAATAAACTTGCTTGCTGTCAGGATAATCCTTTTTTGTGGAAAAAAAATACTTGTGTTTTAAGCATAACATGTTTTAAGCATAACATGTAAGATGTAAGTTGTGAGCTGAGAAATTTTCACATGCATCTGATATTAGTTCTGGAGAGAGAGAGAGAATATTACAGATACAGAGTGTACTGAAAGACAGAAAGAATGTTTTATGGTCTATTTCTCAGGCTGAATAAGAGATGTGTATGAATGTGTGGTCAGATCCTGATAACAGCAGGTTATCAGATGTGTTTATCAGCACTGGCCTCTAGTGACCTTTATGTTGTAAAAGCAGGTCTCTATGGCATCAGGTTACCCTGACACAAACAAACACACACACACGGGATCACTGGAAGTCATTCAGGGTCGATTCAGGTCGATTCAGGTCGATTTCTAACAACACAACCAGTGACTGATAGTGATGCGATGTGGTTGTGTCCAGTGAAAAGGTTAAGGTTATGCAAATGAGCAGTGAAGCGATGCAGCAAATCACGTGAGATACTGAAGTCGAGTGACATATACACAATAAAAGTAAATAATTTAAAACTACAGTATACGTGTAAAACATCATCAGAAAGTGTCGAAAATGTGAGGTTTTTAGCATGACACAAACTGCCACGTTTATTATTAGCAACAAGAAATATGAATATATATATATATATATATATATATATATATATATATACTCACATGTAAACACAAAATTAATGGTTAGGGTTGGTACAATTACAAAAAAAAAAAAAGGTTTTGAAAGAAGTTCACCAAGGCTGGATTTATGTGATCAAAAATACAGTAAAGACAGTAATATTGTGAAATATTATTATAATTCAGAATAACTGTTTTCTATTTGAATATATTGTAAAATTTAATTTATCAAATCTGAATTTTCGGCTTCAGTCTTCAGTGTCTCATGATCCTTCAGAAATCATTCTAGTATGATGATTTGCTGCTCAGGAAACATTTCTGATTATCAATGTATTTGTGGAAAGTGATACATTTCTTTCCCAACATTCACTGAAGAATAAAAAGTTCAAAAGAACTTTTGTAACATTGTGTGTCTTTACTGTCACCTTTGATCAACTGAATGCCTCCTTACTGAATAAAAGTATACATTTCTTTAAAGAAAATAAAGAGTATCTTCACTAACGCAAATTTAAATTCTGAATAAAGCTCCTAAAGTCTTAAGCAGAAGTCAAAAGCGTTGATCAGCAATGAACACTTCGGTTCAGTGATGTGTGAACAGGGTCTAAGGGTTAGTTGTTTCAAACAAGGGTTTGTTAACCCTAAGGAGTGAGCAATAATAATAGTGATGAAGCAAACAGATCACATTCAAACCTCGTTCTCTCAGAGACAATCTGCTGTCACACACACACTGACACAATGACAGCCAAGAAACCAGCTGTTCTTGCATAACACACACACACACACACACGTTGGCATCCATGTAAAACCAAACAAGTCAGACTGAGCCATCCATCAAATCACACACACGCATGACCGAGAGTGTGTGTGTGTGTAAGCATATGGAAGTCTGTTTGGTCTGGTTGGCCAGATTACACACATGGACTGAGATGCACACAGCATTAAGATATGCTGAAAGACACAATCACCTACTCTCTCTCTTTCTCTCTGTCTGTCTGTCCGTCCGTCCATCCATCCATCCATCCATGTTCAGTACGATTTTTAAATCGTTTTTAGAAAAAGTCTCTTCTGCTCATCGAGGCTCCATTTATTTGATCGAAAATAAAGTAAAAAGTTTGATTGTGAAATATTATTACAATTGAAACGTTTTCTGTTTGAATATACTTTAAAATGTAATTTATTCCTAAATTTTCAGCAGCATTACTCCAGTCTTCACTCTCACATGATCCTTCAGAAATCATTCTAAAATACAAGAAAAAAATCTTATTGCAGCAACGTTGAAAACAATTGTGCCGCTTAATATTTTTTTGTGGAAATCTTGACATTTTTTTTTCAGTATTCCCTCACAAACAGATTCAAAAGAATATCATTTACTTGAAATAATCTTTTGTAATATTATAAATGTCTTTACTATCACTTTTGATCAATTTAATTTGTTGAATACAACAATTTTGAAACCACCATACATACTTTCTTTAATATCATCAAGTCCAATCAGTATAATCAAACACAGCTGGACTCAAATGAAGGAGTAGAACCATCGCAAGGATGATCAGAAGAAATGGACAGTACCCGAGTTAAATATATGAATGTCACAGTTTTTCTTTTTTAATAAATCTGCAAAAATGTCAAGAATTCTGTGTTTTTCTGTCAATATGGGGTGCTGTGTGTACATTAATGAAAAAAAAATATGAACTTAAATGATTTTAGCAAATGGCTGCAATATAAAAAAAGAGAAAAATTTAAGGGGGTCTGAATACTTTCTGTACCCACTGTATATTTATTCACAACAAGCAAAAACAGTAAACATGTCATTACTTGCACTACTGTCTGTTCATCCAGAAACACTGGATAATCCATTTTTCACACTGAAATATTTTCATGCACTTTACTGTCCATTGCAAAAGTGTAAATTATGTTCATAGTTCTGCCTAAAGTGTACATACACTTTTACATAATCCATCTGTATAGTATGTTCACAGTACACCTATCTGTATATCAT
The DNA here is from genome assembly GCA_037194245.1 of Opsariichthys bidens. Lineage (NCBI taxonomy): Eukaryota > Metazoa > Chordata > Actinopteri > Cypriniformes > Xenocyprididae > Opsariichthys > Opsariichthys bidens. The sequence goes on from CM074306.1 coordinate 8,509,972, forward strand.
GTTGATAATATTTATAATCTATAAATTATGTCCATAACACTTATCTGTATCGTTATTGTACATATTGTAGATCTTGTATATTCTGCACTTACTGCTTATTGCACTTCTGGTTAGATGCTAACTGCATTTCGTTGCCTTGTACCTTACATGTGCAGTGACAATAAACTTGAATCTAATCTAATCTTATATATATATATATATATATATATATATATATATGTATACTTACAGTTCAGTGAATCAGACTAATTATTCAGACTAAACTAGAATAAGTCATCAGTCTGATTCATAATTCCTGTATGTTTGTTTCTGGGTGTAACTCAATAGAAATACTTTTCGTTTTTTAATCCCATTAAATCCAATTCAGCATGCAAACTCACATTTGCAACTTATTTCGCTAGAAATAGAAATTCAGCAGCAGCACAGGGCTTCAGAAAACACTGGCACACACATTTACTCTACATAGCCAGTCAAAACACAAACAAATGCGCGCATACACACACACACACACATACACACAACAGCAGAAAAACAGTAATCTATCCAGTCACAACTGTGATGAGAGAGAAGAGACAGTAGGTTTAGGTTAGTCTGTGGTAATTCTAACTATTTACTTAGATGTCTATGGCATGTCTTCACTCAGACAGCTAGGTAACAGTGTGTGTTTCGTTCCTTGAGGGTTGATGCCACCCATATAAAACTATGAAAATGCCAAGCTCGCCTGTTGCTAAGATACGACTGTATTCTTTGTGCCACTGTAGGCACTTAAAGTTGGAACAAACAAATATACACACAAATACACAACACACTAACCCCACAAAACTAGTCCTAAATGTACATTTTAAACACACACACACACTCCAGCTCTGCGCAGTGTTGCTAGTGTTTCCATGGAGACGCAGACGGTGCGTTGAGAGTCTCGACGGAGTATCGCTGTATTTATTTTCAGACCTGTCACTTTTAGTTTTTGTTTAACGTCTGTTTTAAACTGCTTTCTGTCTTCTGATTGGCTAAAAGAGAAATGTGAGTGCATGTTAAATGGCTTTTTTTTTTTTTTTTTTGCAATTTATTATTTTTGTCCCCTTGAGGTTCACTTACAAATGTTAGTTTCCGAACAAAAGTCAGAATTTAGTTCTTCATGAGCATTTTGCTCTCTCTCGCTCTCTGAAACACTCAATGTAGAGATGAACAGAGCAACAGCACCATGCAACATCCAATCATAAATCATAAAATCATACACCAGAGAATTTGTCAGTAAATGTTCTTTTAAAAGCAATAAACCATTTTAAATGCAATAAATACTGGTTTTCCCTTAATATAAAACTTGTGAATAAAGAAAAACCAAAATGCTTCAGGTGCTCCTTAGGAATAAAAGGAGTCATACTCGTTCAGACTAGATTAACGTGAGTCACTCTCGCATGTGGGTCTGAGAGGGGCAGCTGGGGCTGAAGGGGCAGTTAAACGCTGTGAAGAGGGAAGTGATGCGGTCACTCAGAGGAGAGACGAGACAGAGCGAGAGGAAGAAAGAGAGAGGAGAAGATCCGTATCAGCAGCTGGAGTCGTGCCTGTGTGTGTGTGTGTGTGTGTGTGTGTGTCTGGCAGCTCGTCTGTGAGATGATGTATGGCAGTTATTCTGTAGCTCTGACTACTGTGTAAGCACTTTCTGCAGCCAACTGCAGGGAAACACACACACACACACACACACGGATGGGCACGAGAAGATGCACTATGCGCTTTAACCCTCTATCAAAAGAGCAGAAAGTAGTAATACATCTGAAGTGCGTTTGTGCGTACGTGTGCTTTCACTCCAACAGCATTAGAAAACAAAACCCTTACTGGCTGAAGTGGAAAATAAAGGAGCTTTACAATTCAGTGAGAAGTGACATTAGATGCACAAGCTAATTTAGCAGTGCAACCAAGCATAAATGCAACCAAGTCAACTAAAGATCATATAAGCAGGACGGATACACAAAAACAAGATATGTGACCTTCATAAATAAATGGGAAAGACATAAGAATGAATTCAGTTTTAAGTCAACATGAAATCAAAATTGACCCGGTTTACATTTTTATTGAACATATCGGGTCTTATTGTGCCTATTAGTGCATGGCATTTTAAAAGAGTATACTGTCACTTTTGAACAATTGAATGCCTCCTTGCTGAACAAAATGATTAATTTCTTTAAAAAAATCTTACTGACACCAAACTTTTAATTGTACCACCACATAGTTTCATTTACTTCACATAAGCAATATCAAACTTTTTTTTTTTTACCTTCATAAAATCCCCTAGAGAGATTTTGCCAAGTTTAGCTCACTTCTATGGAGAACTTGGTAGCAAAAGTATTGCTACATAAACACACACACACACACACACACACACACACACACACAGAAAGCCTTCAGGTGCAGCGTGACTCACATCTGGAGACTGTGGTGGAAATATCTCCTCACAACACTGATGTGTTTGGTCTTTAGAGCTTTGAATTAAAGACACACTGAAGAGAAGGAGAACGAGTCTGTGTTCTCATTCATATAGTTAATGTATGACTATGTTGAAACTTGAAAGAAAGAAAGAAAGAGAGAGAGAATGAAAGAAATAAAAAAGAAAGACAGAGAAAAAAGAGAAAGAAAATAGTAAAGAAGAAAGAAAGAAAGAAGGTAAGACAGAAAAAAGAAAGAAAGAACGAAAGAAAGAAAAAGAAAGAAAGAAAGAAAGAAAGAAAGAAAGAAAAAAGACAGAAAAAAGACAGAAAGAAAACAGGAAAGCAAGACAAGAAAGACAGGCAGAAAAAAGAAAAAAGCAGCTAAGACAGAAAAAAGAAAGACAAAAAGAAAGAAAGAGACAGAGAAAGACAGCGACACAGACAGAAAAAAGAAAGAAAAGAAGAAAGAAAGAAAAGAAAAGAAGAAAGAAAGAAAGAAAGAAAGAAAGAAAGAAGAAAGAAAGAAGAAAGAAAGAAAGAAAGAAAAAAAGACAGAAAAAAGAAAAAGAAGAAGAAAGACAGAAAGAAAACAGGAAAGCAAGACAAGACAGGCAGAAAAAAGAAAGAGGGAAAGAAAGCAGGTAAGACAGAAAAAAGAAAGTCGAAAAGAAAGAAAGAGACAGAAAAAGACAGAGACACAGACAGAAGAAGAAAGAAAGAAAGAAAGAAAGAAAGAAAAAAAGAAAGAAAGAAAGACAGAAAAAAGACAGAAAGAAAACAGGAAAGCAAGACAAGAAAGACAGGCAGAAAAAAGAAAAAAGCAGCTAAGACAGAAAAAAGAAAGACAAAAAGAAAGAAAGAGACAGAGAAAGACAGCGACACAGAGAAAAAAGAAAGAAAGAAAGACGGGCAGAAAAAAGAAAGAAAGAAAGAAAGAAAGAAAGAAAGAAAGAAAGAAAGAAAGAAAGAAAGAAAAGAAGAAAGAAAGAAAAAAGAAAGAAAGAAAGAAAGAAATTCAGAATTAAATTCGATTCGTAGAATCTGCCAGACTTCATATATGAAGATCATTTACTTTTAACGTTTCTGCTCATCTTCAATAAAGAAGCTCCGGATATCAGCCGCTGATGGGAAAAAGAGTGCTTTTCATTTCCTTTACATGCACAAAACAAGTAAACAAACTAATCATGAGACTAAATGATAAAATATACATGCGCGCGTGCGCTTGTACGGACAGACCGCAAACTCACGAACGCAGCGGAGCGTGTCGAAACCAAACAGCTTAATTTAAGAGTCTGTGCCCCGCAGGATCTGTCACGAGCGCGTTGTGTTGTAGAGTACGCACTCACGCGGGAGCTGTCAGGGGTCACGTGACGCCAGAAAACCAGTCATTAATCTACTGAACTGAACTCACACTAGCCTGAAAACAAAACCCGTGTAGATCCCCTGTCCCTCCAGTGCTATCTGAGGAATTATCAAAATGCTTCTTCGCCATCTGGATAAAGAAATGAAGACGAACCAGCTTGTGCTCTAAAACACAAATGGAAGCAAACATCCAGGAAAAAGGTGCGAGAGATTCCCAATAAAACTTGACATCAGAACTCGAGTACACGCTGGAAATGGGGTACGAGTCATGTGGAGTCAAGTACATTTTGTAACTGATATAAAAAGAAACTGGTTTAATTTGTGCTAATGAACTGCAACTAATGCCTAAACGTAAAAGGAATTTTCATTGTGCCGATATTGGTAGAAAAATCTGCGGAATGAGTTTAGCTTGTTAAACCGAGCTAGAGTACTGCATCCTGTTTGGTACCCAGTAGCACTGTCAATTCAGCCAAAATAATCAATGAACGAACATGCAACAGCAGTGAATGTAGTAGTTTGTGAATGACATGCATTCCAACTGCACGCAAATCCACCGAATCACTGCCGTTCAGCTTCGAAGAAATTGCCCTTGGCGATCAGCATGCATTCTTCACATCTCTAATGCCTTGACAGCAGACAGATGCTTTTGCCATTCTGTGCATGTTATGTTTTGATAGTAAAACTAAGGAGACAAAAAGAATAAAAACAACACAGGTGAACCACAGAACACATTCCAACAAATTAAATCACTGAGACGATCGGAATTTGGATGTTGTACTTCGGTATTTGTGCTGGAATAATCCAAACCCAGATTTGACACCTCTGGAATTGGATCCAACAGCTATTTTAGTGGATGCGACACCTCGTATGGCTTTAAAAGAAATTTATGTTAGGATTTTTGCAAGTGTGTTTCTTCAACTCTGGGTATAAAGAGTTTAATAATCATCCATCATTTAAAAAAACAACAACAACATACATATATACAATTAAAAAAATAATAATAAATATATATGTGTATATATATTATAAAAATAAAAAAATTTATTATATATATATATTAATTAGTGACATAGTGGATGCTTACCTCATTTAACTATATGAGGGCAAAACTTTAAAATCTATACATAACAGATTTAAAAAGTAGCAAAAATAAATGACACGAGTCAGCAAAAATAAAAGACACAAATTTATTATTCAAAAGTGTTATGTGATATTCGTATAAGGAAATAAAATAATGACAAATTCTGCTATTTTACATAAAAATCAAACCCTAAGATGTTTAAAGTTGTTCAAATGGTTGAGGTCTTTTTATTTGTATTTATTTACTTATTTTAAAAAAAACACTTTTATTCAGCAAGAATGCATTAAATTGATCAAAAGTGATAGTAAAGAATTTATAATGTTACAAAATATTTTTGTATTTCAATTAAATGGTGTTCTTTTAGCCTATTCCTCAAAGAATCCTAAATAAAATGTATCATGGTTTCCACAGTTATATTAAAAAGCACAACTGTTTAACACTGACAATAGGAAAAGCTCTCTCTCTCTCTTCTCGAACACACACAAATACTCTCTCAGGTATCTGACCCTAATCTTCCCTCTCCAACAGCCTCAATCCGATCTTTATTATTGTGCTCGACCAGCCCAGCAGAGCGGACCGATTCTCTTTTTCTCCTTTATCACCCCTCAGTCCCTGCCAGGACAACGAGAAAGAGAGACGGAGGGGAAACAGCTGAGCTGCAGACTTCTCTTCACTGCTAAGCCGTTTGGAGATAGTGAGGGCCGGGACACCGTCTCTCTCTCTCTCTCTCAGTGGGCAGTGCTGATAGGGTTATGAGAGGGGAAGTGAGTGAAGACACTTCCTGTTGTGAGTCGCCGTCGGACGCTGTCAGTCAGGCAGCAGAAGTGATTACCTTCAGCTCGTCCGGATTCAAACATTCAGAGTGTCTCGGGCTGGGATATATCCTGCAGCGTGGATGTGACCTGTCACTCAACACTTTCTCCTCTCATTACTTCTCTAGCTCCCCTGTTCATCTTGTTTCAATTCAGGATGCATCTGTATTCTCTCACCCCGGCTTCCTCAAACTCTTTCTGTCTGCTGAAAATGGCACTGAATTATGCAGTGATGACAGGAGGGGTGGAGGTAGATGGATTGTCAGTCTCATGGCCCGATCACACTGACAGTGATTTTGTCACTGGAGGACAGCGGGTCGCTGTAATGACGGTCGCTAGTGGGCGGTCCTGAGGCTGGATGTCCTGATGTTATTGGTGTGCTGTTAAAAATCTTTTAAAAATGCGATCACAAATTAGGTGTTTTGCTGGTAAAAATCAAAAGTAATTTAATTCGACACCAAATTAGTTTTCTTGCCTCTTCCTGAAGTGAAAATTACTTTATGCCTAAAACAAGAAAAAAAAAAAAAAAAAACACGAATTGCTACTATGGTGAGATGAAAATAAACGTGTTTTCTTTGTTGTGCATTTTAAGCCTAAATCTCATTAACTTTAATTCGATTTCTCTCTCTACAGAAAAAAAAAAAAAAAATCATATGCCTTGTTGCTTGTCAAGTAAACTGATCTTGTTTTACATACTGTATATTCACAAAAATTATCGCAAACTTGCCTCTTATATACTGAGAAATGAACACTGGACTACACAGACAAGAACATCTCAAGCTGCTCAAGAAACAAGAATGAAGCAGAACTCAATATCACCAACAGGTCTACTTCAACAGCGCAAATCTTCCACTAAAATGTATTGACTTCAGCACCATGGACAGAGACACATACACGTTCTCTCACACACACACACACACAAATGCAAACTTCAGAACCATGGACAGAAACCATATTGGAGACACGCTTGCACACCACAGACAGATGTAAAGGGAGAGAGAGTCGCTGAAGATCACAATGGCCTTTTCCAACTGACATACAGGATATGGCAAACGATTCTACGAAAAGGCCAATCAGAACATTATTTGATATGTAGCGCACATTTATGCAGTGCAAAACTAGTATAAGACTTATTCACAATAGTGCAACAGTCGAGTAAAAACTCCTTTCATTTTCTCCATAAGGAAATACATTTTTAGCGATAACTTATAAACCTTTAAAGACAACCTTACTGTGAGCTACGAGGTTGTTAATCGATGGTATTTTCTTCTATTGAAGACATCGGCCTGCATTGTTTCAACTTAGTTTTAAAATAATCAAAAAAAATTTGATTATTTGTTTTCATAGAATTTGTGGTGAAAACACCCATGATGCTGTAGAAAAAATTCAATTTGTTAGCTCCACCCACTCCGAAGAAGCGCAACAAATGATGTAACCCTTACACCCTCAAAATACTTAAATATTTGTTTATATATGTGTATACATATATATATGCAAAGTGTAAAGCTGTGAAGTACACAATCTTGTGCATTTGCATTTATTTCCAATTTTCAAATACTTTTTGGCTTCAAATCAAAGATGATAATGTTATGATTCTCCTTGGTTCATGGCTTAAAATGCTTTAATGAAGTCTTTTTTTGAAATCCTTCTCGGAGAAATGAATGGGGAAAAAAACTTCTAGAACCAAGGCCACAGAAAAAGTAGGCGGGCACTGTTGCACTCGTATAAGACGTGAATGTGGGCGGAGCATTTCAGTGTGATGTCACAATTAGAACCCAAGAACATTTTACATTACAATACATTTATTCATTTGGCAGACGCTTTTATCCAAAGCGAGTGAGAAGTTGCCCTTGGTGGGGATTGAACCTACCAAGTACACTAACATGTGTCCTGTCCTACGGTAATGAAGTGTAATACAGCTCTAGAGCAGAGAAATAAAGTGCATAGCTCGGGGACAGAATTCCTACCTTGACGTGATTGTATTCGTTCTTGCTGGCATCAGCGCCGACTGGTTTATTTTCGGAGCGTGGCTTTAGGACCTGCCGCAGCGGGCTGGAGACGGGCAGACCTGTTACACTGATACCATCTGAAACCACACAACAATATCCATTAAACATACGGCGCACATGAACACAACAGCCAGAGGCCTGAGAAACAGAGAGCGAGGAGACAGAAGGGGAAGTGGAAAGAGAGATCACTATCTTGTATGACTTATGTGAAGAGGGGACGCTATTATACAGCCATAATTCCTCACATTCAGAGGTTGTGAACATCGCTCAAACGCTTTCCTCTCCACCTCTCTCTCCATCCACCTTTCTATCTCTCAGCGCATCTGTTTGTCCGGTGTTTAGTGCTCGAAATAAAATTAAAATCCATAACGTGACAGTTTGAAATATGATGAGGTGGAAAAGCTTGGTAATAAATAAGGCGACGGAGAGCGTGTGCCGCAGTGGATCTCTGGAACACACTCAGGTGGATAAATTTTATCTCTCCGGCACATACGGATAATGGCATAAACTTAGAAACGCACACACAAATTAATTCAAGCAAGAAACATCCTGGGTTATTTTTAGAAACGGGACATAAATGTGACGAATGATACTTTCATCAACACGGTCTTAAACGGTGTCGACTGCAGGAATGGCCGAGCCTGAAAGAGCATAAAAACACAAAACTGAAGAACACAAATGTGCGACATCAGCAGCAGTAGGGATGGGTAACACATTCATTATATATATATATATATATATATATATATATATATATATATATATGTGTGCAATTATTTTCTACTCATCTATAATTAAGCAACATTATGATGATTTTGTATATGTATATGTTGATATATGTACCGTATAGATTGTGTCAGTATCGTTTTGGGAGTATTAAAGGACTAGAAACTGATTTACTCATCCTCAAGCCATCCTAGATGTATATGGCTTTCTTCATTCAGATAAACAATCAGAGTTATATTAATAAATATCCTGCTGCATCCAAGCTTTAAAATGGCAGTGGGAACCAATGAGTAAATGAAGCTGAAGAAAGTGCATCCATCCATCATAAACGTACTCCACACGGTTCGGGGAGAGATGCGTTTGTGTAAGAAAAAATTCCATATTTAACAAGTTAAATAAAAGTAAAATATCTCGCTTCTGCCAGACCGCCTTCCGTATTCAACCAGACCGCCTTAGGACGTAGCGTAAGCGTTTTAAATTGCAAGAGGTGTTACACTTTCTTCCTAAGTTGAATACGAAAGACGGTCTAGCAGAAGTTAGATATTTTACTTCATAACTTGTTAAATATGGATATTTTTCATACACAAATGCATCGCTTCACTTCAGAAGAACCCCCCGGAGCAGTTTGGAGTACGTTTATGATGGATGGATGGATGCACTTTCTTGAGCTTCATACTCGTTGGTCCTGTTCACTGCCATTATAAAGCTCGGATGCATCGGGATATTTATTAATATATCTCTGATTGTGTTCATCAGAAAGAAGAAAGTCATCTACACCTAGAATGGCCTGAGGATGAGTAAAGCTTGGGGTAATTTATATTTTAAAGTGAACTAACCCTTTAATTCAGTTTTAATTTTGTCTCTAATTTATACTTCAATTTGTGGTTATTTCTGTCAATCAATTCAAACTGAAAAAGTTCAAAATATTTATTAAATTATTTACATCACTTAAAAATTCTCACAAATGCTTGTCTCAATAACGCCAATATAAAATCAACTTTTAACCCCCCTTTTAAAGGGTACTTTTCACAGAAAAAAGGACAAAAAAAAACTCCTTCCATGAAGCTTTACGAATCTTTTGTTTCAAATTAGAGGTTCGTATCGCATATCAAATCATGGGAACTATTGAAATTGAATTTACTGAAATCACGTGACTTTGGCGCTCTGAACCACTGATTCAAAACAAAAGATTTGTAAAGCTTCATGTGTTTTGAAATCACCCATCACTAGATATTGTTGAAAAGTCGCTATTTAATTTTTTTGCCACACAAAAAGTATTCTCATCGCTTTATAATATTAAGACTGAACCACTGAACTCACATGAACTGATTTAAATATGTTTTAGTATCTTTCTGGGCATCTGAAATGGTCAATTATCTTTCTGGTAATGCAGGCCTCATTGAGCCATCGGATTTCATCAAAAATATTTTAATTTGTGTTCTGAAGATGAACGAAGGTCTTACAGGTGTAGAACGACATGAGGGTGAATAATTACAGGAATTTAATTTGGTGAACTAACCCTTTAATTGTTGTGTATCACTTGGAAATTACATTAAATCAAAAGGTTGCAAAGGGGGGGGTAATAAATGTAAGCATCAATAAAAGCATAATAAATAAATAAATAAATAAATAAATTGATTAATAAATAAATAAAAGCTATGAAACATGGAGGTTGCATTGTCTGCCACAAAGAGCCACTGCTCTAATTGAAGGTCTTTCTGTTGCGGTGACATTTCTGGATTTGACCTGCCTTGGCTCTGTCTGAGGGAGAATAATGAGGGTAAATTGCAGCGTTTGCCGTGCACAGATTGCTCTCTGTATCTCACGCAGATGTTTCAATACACTCGGATGGATTCTGACATTCAACAGAGGAAGAAGAGCGGAAGAGACGCCAGGAGAAAAGTGCATGTACGAAAATGCGGCTCATCACTATTCTAATAGAAACGCGCGTCTGTAGAATAGCATGTGATTTTCACCTGAGCCACAGTCATCTTTCAAAGGCGGTCCTTCTGCTTAGTAAAAAAGAACTGTACACAGAAGCACACATCAGGAAAAATCTGGTCAGTATGTGCGTTTTACCACCCGAAAGGGAAGAAGAGGTTGTTCAATCGCTCCACATGCTCCTCATTACGAGTCCCATGGCATCTGAAATGACATCACTTCCCTTCAAGAGTGTCTGACACGATATGTCGTAATGTCTCCAGCTAACTTTACAAGTCTCAGACGCCCAGACACTAGGTCAGAGCTAACAGTGCGATATGACGTAAAAGGAAGGCAGAGCTAAGAGAGTGACACGCCATCAGAGGAGGGCGGAGCTAAGATATGACTTACTTGCCTCTGCTGATCCGGCAGCCAATGAGATTGCTTGATCAACATTAATAGTCTGGCTCATTGCTGTAAGCTAGTCTTGAGTCAGATAATCAATAATCAACGGCAGTAGAGTAGCAGATCTTGTCTGCCAAGACCAATATCGCCATATTCAATAACGTGACAAAACTATTCCGAGAGTAATTATTATACCGCATATATAATTAGACATATATAATATAATTTCATCATGTTATAATTGTCAATAATAATTATTAAAATAGAGTAATATAATGTAATATATATATATATATATATATATAATTTACTTTTATCAAAATAAATTATTTTATACAGCACATTGTATTATTATTAAAAAATATTATTATTATTGATAAAATAAATTATTTGCATACAGTGGGTTTAAAGGTAGCATCTCTTTATCTTAAAAGTAAAATTAAATAAAACGAAATAATAAAATAGAATACAATAAAACCAGACATTAAATATGATAATAGAGTTAAAAGAGTGGCTTTTCATTAGTGGCTTTAATGGCTTCATGCTGACATTTACCAAAAAATAATGCCACGTGGCCAAAAATTTCAGAGCCAATCGCCTGGCCGTATTTTTTTGGCATATGCATGCATGATGTCACATCAAGTCAGACAGCATTCTTAAATCACCAGTAATCAGTTCTGCACAGTACTTGCACTGCAAATCTCAAATGAGCTCAAGAGAAGTGGGTGAGGGTGAGGCTAGGAAAATACCAAGAGCGAGGCTCACAGAGTGAAACGGGAGTGTGATGATAGATAGACTACATCCAAAATATAATCAATTATATTTTATATTTTGATTTTACCCTTTCAAAGCATATTAGGGAAATAAAAAAAGTCTTCAAGGGGGGGGTAAAGGAGCTCAATATCAACTCAACCAATCCACCTGATGTACGTCATGAGCAGCCTGTGTTTACCAGACGTCATTTCTTTCCTTGCTTAAGTAAAACGCAGCGGGCCGTATCGCATCGAACCCTCAAAATGCGGTGCTCAGCGATAGCCAGGCGTTACCGAGTGAGGCAAGTGAGTTCATCCCGATGTGACGGCGTGACATCATCCGCACCAGGGCTCAGCGGTCGGCTGACGTCCCGCATGAAGGGTAAACGTTTACCTCCAGCGAGCTCTCAGCGGGGGGAGCCGTCCGGTTTAATGGAGCCGCTCTCCTCTCTCATTATGTTGTTCTTGCGCTGACATTTTAACATTCAGGCACTAATGTGTTTAGTCTGACTGTCTGGCCCTCGCACTCTGATGGGGAGACGATTTATAGAGGACGGATGAATGAACGAACGGAGCGGCGTGTTAAAGAAACTCTCACACGGACTGAACCCATCGGCCTCCAGAGACACAGACAGAGCTCTGCATCACAGTGATGACATCACCACCATCACAGCATGAGTTATGCTGACAGGAGAGATGGAGACAGACACCGAGAAAGAGATAGAGACATAAAAGAGGCAAAGAACAAGAGCTGAAAGACACAGAGGAACAGAAAGAAAACGTACGGTGTGTTTAACTTGTGCTTTGCATAAGCCATTTGTTATATGATTCCGTTTGAGTGAATTCATTGATTATATGAATCAGTCTAACAGCTCATTTACTTATTTAATTGGCTGCTTATTGCCTGGCTGGTTATGGAGTTGAAAACAAATATATTCATTTAACCTAAAAATAGAAAAAGAAAAAAAAATGTTTTGTTTTCCACATTCAATATGACTATATTATTATTATTATTATGAATATTATTAAATAATGACATAAAATAATAATACATTTTTATTTATTTTATTTTATATATATATAAAATCTAAAAAAAATATTTTACACACACACACACACACATATATATATATATATATATATATATATATATGTATATATATTATAATATTAATAATAAGTAATGCCATAAAATATTAATAATAACTATATATATATATATATATATATATATATATATATAAATACTATTTTTTTTATTTTACACTACAATAGTTTTATTGCAATTAATCAATTAATACATTTCTTTGTGTGCGTGTATATATATATATATATATTATAATATTATTAATAATAAGTAATGCCATAAAATATTAATAATAACTATATATATATATATATATAGTACATATATATACACACACATGCACACAAAGAAATGTATTAATTGATTAATTGCAATAAAACTATTGTAGTGTAAAATAAAAAAAAATATATAGTATTTGCTACTACTACAACTAATAATAGTAATAATAATTTTATTTCATAGAACAACAGTAAAATTATAATATCAACATTTATAGTTGTCTTTCAAACGCTAAACTGTAGAGCTTTTATTTTGGCTGAAAACCGCTGGGAGACCCTAAATCTGTTGACAAGAGATTCAATGGTTGCCGCATGTTGCATTTTTAAACGCATGTTAGATATACTGAATATCCACCTTTTTTTTTTTTTTACAGATTTACGCCATATTTCAGTACTGAAAATTTGTATAAATATGGAAAAATCACATCCCTGCTGTTGACTTTAAAACAGCCTGTAAGCTGCTTCATGCAAAATATGCAACATTGGGAATGTCTCGCATCCAATTATGACATCACAATGGAGAGAAGGATCAGGAGCCAATCAGAAATTACGAAGTGGCACATCAAACCCTTTAACAACTGAATGACTTGTTTTGGTCTTTTTTAATTGTTTAAACAGTAACAAACCACCACAATGAGAAAACTAATGTCAACCAGTGCTAATATTATAGCTAAATAACAGCAATAACGTATTAGCACCTGCGATAACATCAGCAATGTTTACAATCCACTGCCCTCTACATGCTGCGCTAATAGGACCCGATTTAAGCTGTCTTATCAGCCTAATTCAGAGAAATTATTACTTCAACAATAATTAAAACATTTTAGCGGCATCAGAGGAGAGGCCCCGGAGAGGAGAGAGGAAGGAGGCTGTTCATCATGCACCTGTTTGTAATTCAAGCAGAAACATAGCAGACAGACGCACACCGCCACTCGTCTGCTACAGTCTGCTCTCCTCATGTCTCATTAATATTAACACGTGCGTACAATGAGACAACGAGAACCTGGAGGACGCTTCCAATTCTCAGCGCTTGCTCTTGCGCAGCTCAGTAGACGTTGCAAATACAACTCAATGGTATATCAAGCCTTCATGCGTTACCTAAATTTGCTCTCCATTTCATCTCATTGTTCTCTACAACTTTAGATGATGGTGATTTTTCCTTCTCAGCGAGAGGTGAGACAGACAGAAAGAAGGTATAAGTGTAATATAACCAGGAAACAGCCAAAAGGAACAAGATGTGAAGAGGAAATAGATATGAATCCAGAGAGGAACTAGAGAGGGCAGAGGGAACGGAGAGAGGGTAATAATACACAAGAGAGACTGCAGCTCAAGCGATGTCTCTGTTGAATGTGAAATGAGATGGTGGAGACACCATTTCAAATCACCTCCCTTGGATCTGGTCTACCATAACAGGGCAAAGTGAATACTGCCTTTCTATCTATCAGAGAGCAATCAGGCCCATCTTGATTATAGTGTGATGGCTCTGGTGATGCACTCGCAGAAATTGAGCACAAATTGGACAGGACGAACCAGAACGGACCCAAATGATGTTGTTTTTGCGTGTGTGCCGTGTTCGCGTGGACGTTTACCGTCGTTCAGGTCGTGTAACAGGTTCTCTTGACCGGAAAAGTCCAGTTTGGTGGATATGTTGACAGGGATGGAGACAGACTGACCGGATTTCAGAGGCAGGTGGGACAGAGCGTCCTGCAGGTCCCAGCTCACAAACTCACCAAACAGCTTCTCTGTAACACAGGGAAAAAGGGAAATATTTGTTTACAGCACTTTGGTCAGTGACAAACAAGGTTTTTTGTTTTTGTTTTTGTTTTTAATAATTAAAAAAGAAAGAAAGAAAATAATTTAGAACACCAAGTTAAGAAAAAAAGAAATAATTAAGAACTAAAAAAAAAAGAAAGAAAATAATTTAGAACACCAGCTTTAATTAAGCGTTGAAATAAAGAAAGAAAGAAATAATTTAGAACACCGGCTTAAGAAACATGAAATAATTAAGTACAAAAAAAATATATTATTATTATAATTATTCTTATTTTATATTTCTTTTTTCAGGTTATTATTTATTATAATTTTTCTTCTGTTGCAAGACTTTAAAATGGGTTTTAATGAATGAATAAATAAATAAATACATATTCATTAAATATGTTTAAATAAATTTAATATAAAAATAGTTTTAAATAAATTGTCATGCATAATACATTTTCATGTATAGATCTGAACATAAAAAAGCATGAAATACAGATTTACACTGATTCTTCATTTGTTACATCCATATCCATTTATCTATAGCTGGACAAAGAAGGTAAACAGGTAAAAAAAAAAAAATTAAGGGTCATCCAAGCTCCAGAATCTCCAGAACAAACCACCGTCTGCAAAGGCATTGCATTTCTAAAGTTCTCTATTATGAGAGTCAAGATTTTCTTTTTGGCCAACAATCCAAGCAAGTCGAAAACTTGCTATTATAAAATGACTCATGCTGGTAAACTACATATTTATAAACTGTTGGTGATGCAAGCTTCGGAGGAAAAATCCATTACAGAATCTCTCTGAAAAATACCTCAAATAACATTAAGAAAATACAAATAAAAAAGCTCAGAGTTAGAAAGCTCAGATACGTTTTGATCAACACTGACATCTGCACCGAGATAAACTTCTCATGCACTTGGCAAAGAGTTTATATATCAAGTGTCTAATGAAGTAGCAACTCCAAACTCTCACTCCTATTCCAAATGCTCACCATTTAAACAAAAAAAAAAAAAATTATTCATATTAATATAAAAAAAAAATATATAAAAACTAACAAATAAAAATATATATTAAAATAAAATATTTACAAAACGAAACTTAAATGAGATAAAAATCTAACTGGAATCATTTTAAAACAAAACTAAAAAGACGAAACAAATAATGTAAAAACACAACAAAAGAAGAAGAAGGAAAAAAAGATCGTAGATGAGGTGAGACAATGTAAATAATTCCCTAGCAGGCATTTGGCTGAGACAGCAAAAGGAAAATATCATGGAAATGTGAAAAAAAAAAAAAAAAACTACTCCCATGCTTTTGGACATGGTATTCACTAAAGTATAGTGTCAAAAACAATACATAACTACAGTGATCATTCATTACCTGTGCTGCCACTGTGCTATTTCAGGTTCTGTTTACTTGTTTGCAATATTTTTTCTAAACTTGCTGCCTAAGGTGAAGCACAATCGAGAGTTTGATCCCGGTGTGTAACGAGAATCTTACAGACTCGCTCTCTCTCTGTTCTTCTCGTCTCCCGGTGTGTGTGTGAAGACACACGCGAAACGCCTGTTCAAAGCTTTATTCAGATGCTAAAAGCTCCCAAACCTCCCTGGGAATGAATAATAGACAGAGGCCAAATAACGAAGTCAAATTACTGCTGCACAACACGTCTGTGAGCGTTTAAATGAGGCGTCTGCCCTACAGACACATGATCCTTCTGAATCAAAGCTTTGATTTTCATTTCCACATGAAAGAGCGAAGAACGCATGAATAAGGGGCTACATTACAATGACGGTCGTGAGAGATTCAACAGGAAAACACTTCAAACTCAACCCACTGTCTCATATTAACACCTGCCACCTGTTTGGTCTGATGAAGGTTTGACCAGGTCAGTGTTGACGTTAATAAACCAGATGTGCGTTTTAGAATCTAGTGTCTATGAGCAGCGGTTAAACTGATCCATAATGACTCCAACCTCAGGTCTACAAACACAAAGACTTGATTTTAGTCCCAAAAATGTGACGCTTGACTTTTAAAATGACATGGCAGAGATCGATGACTGACCAACCAGTTTGTGGGCCATCTTAAATATCTCTGAGAACATCTAGAAAATTAAGGAGAGTCAAATTTACATGTTATTAACATTCCACCTGCAGTCCAACATAAACTGTATGAGTTTCTATTCAAATATTAGACTGCACATTTAAATGATTCTTTGTTGGTTACACCTTATTTCTATGTAAATCAGGCTCATTATAGAACGCATCAGATTCACAATGCAACTCAATCAGCATTGTGCTATTACATCAGATGGAAAGCTGTCGGTCAACAAGATTTAATTAAAAAGCAGGTACATTTTGTATTCATTACGGCATAATTCATGCTTTGCATAATGTATTTAGAGAATCGGGTGCTAAAGCAAAAGGTGGAAATAAAAATGTACTTATTACTACTGCATATACACGAGTGTTCAAAAATGTAGGTCAGGAAGATTTGTTTTAAGTACTTAATTCAGCAAAGATGCATTAAATTGATCAAAAGTGACAATAAAGACATTTATAATGTCGCAAAAGATTTATCGAGCAGCACAACTGTTGTCGACATGTTTCTTGAGCAGCAAATCAGCATATTAGAATGATTTCTGAAGGATCATGTGATACTGAAGACTGGAGTAATGATGCTGAAAGCTCAGTTTTGATCACAGGAATAAAATGTTGTTGTTTTTTTTACAATACAATATTATTTCACAATTGTGTTATCAAAAATATTGATATTTGGATATGTATTGATACTGAAATATGTGCAATGGTTCCAATACTCCTTTTATGTAGTATCGACGCACCATTACCAGTTCTCTCCAACTCTCCTGCTGTCACTCACTTGTCTCATTTGCTCCGGTCGAACGGCGGGCATAATTTAACTCATTCCCAGAGGTTTCGCGCTCACGCCAAAAGCACGAGCACCAATGTTCTACATAAGTGGCGCGCACATAAAGCCGCATCTCAAACAGCGTGTGAGTACCAAATTGAGTTGTTTTCCGTTGCGCATTGTGCTTAAAATGTTAAATACACACGACATTGTCAAAATTATGAGTATTCATTGGGAATGTAAATAGCTGGGAATGTTGTGTAACCGTATATTCGTGCATAAGCTCTTAAAGTGACAGCAGCCTAATAAACCTTCCCACTGTATTTAATTTTTACAATGAAGACTATCCAGTGGCATTTAATTTCTTTCATTTCTGTAGTGTTTCTCACCTGAATACTAGCCTACTGTTAGATCTACCTCAAATATGAGATGATAATAAAAATATCTGTACGGCAGTACAGCAGTTTTCCCGGTGGTATCGAAAATGGTATCAAATATCAATATTTTTTTGAGGTATGATATTGAAGTTAGAAATTCCAGTATTGTGACATCTCTGTTCGCAACATTACTGTATTTTTGATCACATAAATGCAGCCTTGGTGAGCATGAGAGACTTCTTTCAAAAACATTGAAAAATCCCCATGTGGCAGTATAGAGAGAGTAATAGAGAAAAAGACTTAAGCTAAATCAAACAACTATTTATATTTCTGAACCGCAGTTAAAAACGGCCAAATAACACTAATTACGGTAAACAGTTCTGACACGTACACGAAACAAAATATTAAACTGAACTGAACCCATGTTGCTGTATCAACAGTTTTAGCATTTTAATTCTCTATGTCTGCTTTTCCCCTAGCGGTTATCTATTCCAGCTGTCTCTCGAGAGCCATGATCCTCTCTTCAGAACAACATGGATGGAAATAAACAACCCAGACAGATGTTAAACCCCGTTCCACAACAACACGCTCCCGGGCCTGCGAGCCGTCATCCTGGAGGGCTTCTTCCTGGCAGTGGTCCTGGACGGATCAGGACAGCAGACTACATCCATCCTGAATGCGCACGGCTGCCAACGCTACAATCTGTTTTTTGGAGCCTGGGGATCTCAAAGCACGAGTTTAACCGCTGAAGTCTCCGCAAAAGGCGGCTAATAAGGCTATAAACCCGTGGAACAAAGTTAAGAACACAAAAATAAAGCATGTGATTTTTTTCCTGTGATTTTCACCTAATTTAATTGTGATTTTCCAAACTTATTAGCATATAAACAGCGATTTCTTACCGTCTCGGTTTCAGGATGCAATGCTGACAGACTGCTCATGGATCATCTGAAGCATATTATAATACAGCTTTCCAAAATCATAATCTCAGATTGGCTAGCTTTACATGATTTACGGGAATCTTTTTCAACCATTTTTTGTGTTTATCTCCCAATTTCTGTGAGTCATCAAACAGAAATAACAGTCACGCTTGCTTTATTTTCCCCAAGCTGCCAAGATGAGAGCTTTCAAGGCACGGGATCTTTGAAAGATATTCAAAAGTTGAATCACAAAAAAAGCCTGTCTGAGTGAAACTAATTTTCATATATACTAGTTTGTAAATAGCCTCTGTGTACAATTAAATTATTCAAGTAACAGTTAAATGCCATAAAACTCAAACCCAAAAGCAGAGGAGAGGAAGAAAAGAAGCGAGACCACAGCTCAAGCTCTCCACACTAATTTGTTGGGGACGCAAATATTCAATAATTCATAGGTCTGTGCGAGCGCATGCTAAAA
>CM074306.1:8534221-8549221 GCA_037194245.1 Opsariichthys bidens
GAGGAAAGGTCACTGCTTCAGCCATGAGACTCTCACAGAGCTGGACACGTGCTGTGATCCATACAACATCTACATCCGCGGCACTCATTATCGTACATACAAACCACATATTCACTTCAGGTAAAAGTGAGTGGGGTTTGCCTGCATGTCACCAACACAATTTCTAAGTGCTTCAACCAGTTCTAAGCAGTTGCTATGGTGTTCAACTTGGTTGCTAGGGTGTTCTGGGTGGTCAAAAGAGCCCATCAGATTTTTTTCATTTCTAGCTCAAGAATCTTTATCGATTTAAAGGTGGGGTAAGTAGTTTTTCAAAAACATTGTTTGGAAGTTATAGTCAGGCAGACTCCAACAACACACATGTAAACGGCGAATCCAGAAAGTACAGATTTGTTTTTGTGAATGTTGCAGGCAAAAATCCTTGATTATGTGGCACGTTTTCTTAAAAAATGAGATGGAATATACGGGATATTTTTGCTGTTTTATGCGATGAAATTGCGGGAACTTGCAAAAACTGCGGTTTGATGCAAAAGAGGAAAAAAGGTGATTCACCCAACACCCTGTTCTCACTTCTTCTTGTTCTTTCTTCTTACTTCAGCATACTAAATCACAGAATTTTGAAGTTCTCATTCTGTTTTATTTGAGACCTTCATTAACACATGGCTCAAACTTACAAAACACTGAGTCAAACAAGTTCTGCAGCTTTACAAAAGGAACATTCAACAACTTCTGTAAAAATGAATAAATAAAATATAAAAAATAAAATGTGTGCTTCCTATTTTACAGAGGTAGCTGTACAAAACAGACGTCTTCTGTTAAATTAAGTGCTTTCCAATCTCTTACTGCAACGTAAACTATTTTACCTACTACTAATATACAGCGTCGTCTGCGGTCCGACACGCAGTTGCACAGAGTGCAAAATAATTTGTTGCGCGTCAGCTGTGATAAACAGACACTGCGTGTGTAACGGTGGTCATCTAGTCAGAGTCGTGCAGGTAAACCACTGCGCACTGACCACCTCTAGAGAATGTTAGTGCACACACCTCGCCTGCCAGAAGTGATCGGGGTTCCAGACCAACCTCGGAGGAGGGTGGTTAGGATTGGAGTTTTGGAGGCGGAGCAATGAAGAGAGGGGTGGGATTGTTTGGCTTGATTTCAAATATCAACAATGTCCAACAGTTTTTTTCAAAAACTACTCACCCCACCTTTGAATCTATATTTTTTCTTCCACCGGGTGAATGTCATAAGTCTCTGATTAAGTCTAAACCGAATTCATTTGTTCTTGGGGTGAGGGTTTGTTCAAATGGCCTTTGGTATCACGGTCTTCAGTAATAAAACAGTTTCATTGCCTGATCTTGCTCCATATGTTACACACAGCAAATGTCACTGTCAAAGGGAAAAGCATCATTGCTAACTTCAAAAAAGTCTGACAGCGGATGTAATCTGACATCCATCAATCACAGTTTGATATCAAACAGACTGCGACTACCAAGGTCATAAATTATACATCTATATAAAAAACAGAAACAGCCAGGCAAAACCTGCATACCAACTGGAGTCAGAACGAAAGACAGACAGAACAACTGATCCATCTATCCACACACCCATCCATCCATCCATACATCCATCAACACACCCATCCATCCATCCACCCATCCATCCATCCATCCACCCACCCACACACCCATTCATCCATCCATACACCCATCCATCCATACACCCATCAACACACCCATCCATCCATACATCCATCAACACACCCATCCATCCATCCATCCATCCATCCACCCATCCACACACCCATCCATCCATCCACACACCCATCCATCCATCAACACACCCATCCATCCATCAACACACCCATCCATCCATCCACCCATCCACACACCCATCCATCCATACATCCATTAACACACCCATCCATCCACACACCCATCCATCCATCCACACACCCATTCATCCATACACCCATCCATCCATCCACCCACCCATCCATCCGTCCGTCCGTCCATCCATCCATCCATCCACCCACCCATCCATCCATCCATCAATCCATTCATCCATCCAATCCATTCCTCCACTCACCATCCATTCATCCGTCCATCATCCATCCACCCACCCACCCATCCATCCATCCATCCATCCATCAACACACCCATCCATCTATCCATCTGTCAATCATCCATTCATCATCCATCCACCCATCCATCCATCAATCCATTCATCCATCCATCCATCCATCCAACCATCATCCATCCATCCATCCATCCATCCATCCACCCACCCATCCATCCATCAGTCCATCCATCCATCCATCCATCCACCCACCATCCATCCATCCATCCATCTATCCACCCACCATGCATTCATCCATCATCCATCCACCCACCATCCATCCATCCATTCATCCATCCATCTATCCATCCATCCATTCATCATCCATCCATCCACCCACCCACTCATCCATCCAACCCTCAAACTTTATAACTTCGCAAGATTTTGTTTTTAAACTTTCAAGATCTTTTGCAGTTGGATGAAATTCAATTCCTTTCAACTTCCCTATTTGTAGTTATTATAGCAACAACAACAACAACAAAAAATCTATTTAATGTTTAAACTTGCCACAACAGTTTTCAGATTCTGTGAAGAAAAGTATATATATTTTAAGCGCATGGATATCCTAGAATACTGTCAAGAGTATGAACCTTTTCATTGCTAGTTAAGTATTAAAAAATTCTAGTGCAAAGTATAAGCATGCAAATTATGAGTTTAAAAAGGTATAATTTCCCTAATGGTATCTCTGCCCTCTACTGGCTGAGGGAGAAACTGTAGTGTGCAAGTGTGTACGTGTGTTTGAACAAAGATGTCTAATCAGAGCTCTCTCTGCTCATATTTTATTCATTGTTTGCTTGTGTGGGCTATAGGAGACCATGCTGCAGACAAGCCAAAACAACCGCTCTGTGTGTGTGTGTGTGTGAGTGAGAGAGAGTGTTTCAAAGGTGCTGCAGCCAACACCCACCAGTCTAAACCCAACGGCTCAGTCTGCATGTGTGATTCTGAGTTCATGGTGACCTTGGCTGCTCCAGGTGGGCCTCCATCCTTTAGTTAAGACATGCTGCCATCTGCTCTTTCTACATCTATCACTGGCCTTTATCCAAACCCTCCCACGAACATCAGAAATCCAAATCCTCTCCATCCAGAACCTCTCACACGTCTCTGGACACCAGCACAATCTTTCCAAGGATTCCAAAAGCCATGTACAAATATTCAAGATCTTCTCTGTATGTTTGAAAATCTCGCACTGACATCAAGTTCTCCAGGGAAGGTCCGACTTTGCAAATAAATAGGACATGTTGGGCATTTTTCGCTTCCAGCAAAGACATGAAGCTTTGGTTTAAAAATGAATAAATAAATAAAAATCAAAAGAATTCAAATTAGGTGAAGAATCAATGATTTATCTCTGGATTTCATTCTTGTGCTTCCACAGAGCAACAGAAATATGGTGTTAAATATGTTAGCAAGTAAAGCAAAGCAAATATATAAAAGAAATCAAATTAAATTAAATAAATAAAAAATATATATAAAATAAAATAAATGTTTGAAAACTACTGCAAGAAATTAGAAATGTTGTTTCACCACATAAACTGGCTAAATGAGAAGTATTTTCTCATTAGTTTATTGCTAATTCTTGATCAGCACTACACAATGTATCATTTTACAAAACAACTTTAATACTATTTTTTTGCTGTCTTGTATAATAGCAGTATTTCTTTCAGGAGAAATTAATTGTGTGATTATTTTCCTCGATTTTATAGTTGCCTCACCCAAAAAAAACAGAAAAAAGAAAGAAAAGAAAAAAAAGGTGCTAGACCAAGATATCAGACCCCATGTCATCATAATAAAACAAAGAACTGAAACCTCCGTGAAAGAACTTTTATTGGTCTGGGAGAATAAAGCAAGCAGTATCAAAAATATCAGGGGTGACATTTAAAACATGGACGTCACTGATCCAAAAGACATTCATTCTTACGTATTCCAGTACTAAAAATAGCCTAAACTAGACGGAAAAGTGCAAAATACACATTACATGCCTCATTTAGCAAAGCCTCCACACCTCAGGGGTCACAATTTGATGATAAACACGTTTTACCCTAGAAAACACAGACAAATATGATAATAATACCAGAAGCAATTTCCTGACTGAGTTGTGACTTTGATGTCTTCTGTCAACTCGGCTAAGATCACGAAAGCACTAAGACCACAACAACAATAAGAGCAGTAAGAGCTTTTTATCCCCCAACATTGGCTCTGTATCCATGTATTACACTACCACTGGGTAATTAGAGGCCCTAATTGGACCATCCACCGCAACATGCTGGTTGAGCCCCCGAAGGCAGCACGCGTATCGCACAGAAGAGTTATTACAAGCAAATCTGTGTATGCACATGGATGGAGAGCGTACAGAAAGCTCCCCGGGCTCTTCTGGAATCCTTTCAGAGACTTTTGAAACACTACAGAGTGTTCTAAAGCCTTTACGGAGCTTCGCACCATTTCTGTAGTGCGCTGTTGGGCGGTGTAGCGGTTAGAGGATTAGTTTAGGCAACAATGGAAACTCTCATTAATGCATTCTTGCGTTGAAAGTGGGCACACTGCAATTAGCGATGAGGCACACGACCAAGAAGAGAGCTACAGGACATAAACTGTTTGTAAATGCAGCATGAATTACAACATTTTGACTCTTGGTTGGTCTCAAAGCTGGAAGATAACATACTGTTTGCGCTCTTGAGAGAGACTTTTATCCTCGGGTTGTGTGATGGTTCTGATTGTGTGTATGTATAAGGATTGTACAATTCTTCTGCAACGTAGATCCTTGAAACATTAGTCAGCATTCTGATGCTGCAGAGGATTTGGGCTAGCCAGAACAGTGGTAGCGTTTACGCTAACTGAAGCGTCTAGCAATCTGTTTTAATTAAGAGTGCTGGCAGGAGCTACAGGGGCATGCAGTGTTCAAAGATTCCTTCAGCCCATAGAGAGCTGATCTACTGCCTTCATCATGACCCAGCATTTCACCAGGGGAATTGAATGGAGTGCAGAAATGAAAGTACATGTCTGGAGTATTTGGGGTGGTCGGAATGAGGTCAAATTGGAAATGGATGATACTACAATAAAAGACCAAAGTGGAACAGAATGTCAAGAGAAATAAAGTACAGACTTTAACACACACGACTAAAAAAGGGGGATGTTTTTATGAGCTGCACTACCGTTCAAAAGTTTGGGCTCAATAAGACTTTGTATGTATCTTAAAAAGAAGCCTCTTATGCTCATGAAGGTGTAATTGATGCGATCAGAAATACAGTAAAACAGTAATATTGTCAAATATTATTACCATTTTAAACAATGTTCCTATTGTAATATCTTTTAAAATGTAATTTATACCCGTGATGAATTTTCAGCATCATTACTGCAGTCTTCTGTGTCACATGATCCGTCAGAAATGATGCCGCTTTGCTGCTCAAAAAAGATTTCTTATTATCAACAATGTCGAAAACAGCCGTGCTGCTTCACTTTGGTGTGAAAACCATGATGCGTTTGTCAGGATTCATTGAAAGAACAGCATTCATTTAAATTTGGAAATCTTGAAAACTTATAAATGTGATTGCTGTCACTTACGATCAATTTTATACATCCTTACTGATTAAAAGTATATATATTTCTGCATTTTTTTAGCGCTTTCTACAGTTCTGCATTTGGACATCTAGTTAACTTGCTAAGTTACAAAGTGTCTCAAATAAATGAATGCTGATGAAACTATCCTGGCTCAATTTGGCAAACGTAATTCACTGGACTGTACAGTGTCCGCCATGTAAATGCCCTAGGCAAAGCAGGGATTGGAACATTATCATCAAAAATCCTGAGGGAAAAGTATTAAAGTAACTTTAGCAAAAATACTGAAAACGTTTTAATTTAGATAATACACAATCATGTTAATATATACATATCACAGTTGGAAGGAGCCGCCCGATTACTGGATTAAACTCAGCCCAGGTTTTGTTTTTGAAGATTACAGGATCAGCACATTTATAGCTTTACCAACTGATTGCCAAATATAGAACACAGTTTCGAGATGATTTAGAAACCGCTGTGGGGTTTACTATACTCTGATTTTATTATTTTTATTATTATTGTTTATTTTATTATGTTTTATTATACCATATTGAATTCAGCACAGATGAAAACGAAGAATGTCAGGGATATACTTGGCACTGAATGAAGGTCTTAAACCATGTAATTTTCACAACTTTTAAATTGTTTCTTGCCGTTTTTGTTCAAATTAAAAGGTTTTTTTTTTTCAGAAAGATGATTTGTCTAGACACGATGGATTATTTTATCTTTTTTCTTCACCCACTTACACTTTAATATCCATAACTCTGTATAACGAGTGTGCTTTATTGGTTGTTGTCCCCTCTCTTCTCCCCCTCGACATTCTTTTTGAGATCTGAAGGGGGGAGAACAGGGGTTTCATCCCATTTCAAGGACTTTTCAGTCATATCAGACTATTGATTATTAAGACAATGTACCATAAGTTCCCATAGGCAGATTGTTTAAGAGTGTCAAAATTCAATTTGTTAATAAAAGTTAATGCAACAGCTAACATAAAATAACAATGAATTTCTTAATGTTGGTTATTGTTAACTATTACATATACTAACAGATTTTAAGATTTTAAATTGTAAAGTTGATGCATTATGAACAAACATGAATTAACAATCAATAGTAGAATAGAAATTAACATTAACCTAGATTAATAAGTGCATAAAATATGAACAATACACAATGCATTAATTATTGTTAACTGACTTAACTTGTAAAGCGTTACAGTGCACATTCTTGTTGCCTGGCTTGAAAATAAAAAGTCTTCATATACACCTCGGACGGCTAAATCATGGGTTCATTTTCATTTTTGGGTGAACCATGCAGTGTATGGGGATGATTAGGAGGCCATGATGAACAGAGGCCAGTGGGCAAATTTGGCCAGGATGTCGGGGGTTATACCCCTACTCTTTTCAAAGGACATACTGGGATTTTTAACGACCACAGAGAGTCAGGACCTCGGTTTATCGTCTCATCCGAAGAATGGTGCTTTTTTTTTTTTTTGACAGCATAGTGTCCCCATCACTATACTGGGGCGTTTTAACCAGGGCTGGGTAGGTTACTTTTAAAATGTATTTCACTACAGATTACAAAATACATGCTTTAAAAAGTAATTTGTAACGTATTTCGTTACATTACTCAAGTTTAGTAACTTAATCTAAATACTTTGGAATAATAAGTGTGGAACAAACACAAAAAAGGTAATTGCAAGTTTTTATCTCACAATTCTGACTTTTTGCCTCAGAATTGTGTGATATAAAGTAGCAATTGCGAGTTATAAAGTCAGAATTATGAGATATAAACTCGCAATATTGAGAAAAGTCAGAATTATGAGATATAAATTTACAATATTGAGAAAAGTCAAAAATATGAAATATAAACTCACATACTAAATTCACAATTACAAGAAGTCTATATCTCCCAATTCTGACTTTATAACTTGCAATTGTGAGTTTAAATCTCGCAATTCTGAGAAAAAGAAGTCAGAATTGTGAAATGCAAACTCACAATTGTGAGGGGAAAAAAACAAATTGTGAGGAAAAAGTTGCAGTGACCTTTTTTACAATTATAAAATGACTCACAAACAACTATCACAAAACATGAAAACAGTCGAAAACATGAAACTTAACTCAAAGTAATCACTTTGGTAATCTAAAATACTTTTCAGATGTAACTGTAATCTGATTACCACCCATTTAAAATGTAACTGTAATGAAATACAGTTACTCAAATTTTGTATTTTAAAAACGTAACTAAGTTACTTGTATTTCGTTACTCCCCAACCCTGGTTATAACCCACACAGACCACAGGGTGAGCGCCCCCTGCTGGCCTCACTAACACCTCTTCCAGCATGTCTCCCTTCCAGGTACTAACCAGGCTCAGCCCTGCTTAGCTTCAGTGGGCAACCAGTGTTGGGCTACAGGGTGGCATGGCTGCTGGTTACCTGAAAACGAAATCAACAGGAAGCAAGAACGCAAGGAACTACCAAGCGGAAAGCGACGTACTTGAACAACTTATAGATGGAAAGAGACAAAACTGCAGATGATTCACCGAAGCCAGGTCGCGGCCAGACACAGCGGGTCACGAACACGTGTGCGTGTTTTGACAGCGTGAGGGTACACCAATCATAACATGGACGGCTAAAAAAGGGAAGCGAAGACCACGTCCTTGTGTCTCAACCGGACTGGAATGAATTTCAGTCAAGCCGTATCTCATCACACTGCAGATACAGCCGTCCTAGAGAGACAGACTGCATGCTGAGCTTATAGAAGATAAAGTTTGACAGTGGGATTTATGATTGCGTCCCGACTCGCTGTTTTGATACACGTAGGAAGACAGGACAATGTAGAAAGCTAAATCGGGTTATGAGTTTTGAGGCCAGGGCTCAGTCGAAACAGGAAAACTCCAGCCCAAGTAATTACTGAAGTTAACTAACAAAAGGAAATGCTGGTGCAATCCTCACAAAGACGGAATGTTTTCTTCCAACACCACAAAGACCTGAGAAATATCATTTTTCATTTGGAACATGCTGTCAGGGGTGAAATATAGCGGCAGGCAGCGCTGCATATGGGTGCAGGTATGGAGGTTTCTGTATCAGGTGGCATAAATAAAGACTGCTGTGGGCGGAACAGGATGTGGTCCATCCCCATATCTCATTCCTCAGCTTTCTGTTCAGTCGTATTCAATGTCAAATACAATGCCGGTTTCTGGCTCTACCCGCGATGGAGGAAAGCGAATGTGTGTGTGTGTGTGTGTTCCTTTGCCTTCAGGCTGCCTGAAAAACAAGCTTGGGTTGCTGTTGAGTGCTCAAGTACCTGTAGAGACTCACTGGAGGACGGAAAAGAGAAGGTGAGAAAGAAAGAAATGAGGTAAAGACATGTCCAGAAGCTGCTGAGTCTGACGGCCTCTGTCACAGTGGCCCTCTCTCAAGCAGCGAGAACATGGACAGATCCTCTCGCTAAACATGTCAGGTGAAAAGACAGACACTAAGGGCATTTTCACACCACAATTTACCTGGAAATACTTCAGAAATCTGTATTTTCTGTCAGCCGTTCAGAATCTAAACTAGCAAAGTCTGATTTGTGAACAATTCTTTCATTGAAGACGATTCTTTTCGCTGAATTTGACAAACAGGTAAGCAAATTAGGTTTGAGATTCAAGGCAAAGCAGTTCATGGTTCAGTCCAAATTGATTTGTGGTTCGGACCAAACTGGTTTGTACAGTAGTTCAGCCTGAAATGGTTTTTTGATTCAGCCAAAATTAGTCTGCGATTAAGCTTGAATCAGTGAACGAATCAACTAGAATCAGTTCATGATTCAACCGAAATCAGTTCGTTATTCAGCTTAAATTGGTTCGGGGTTTACCCTCAAATGGAGTGATCCAGTCAGAATTGGATAGTGGTTCATTTTGAAAAGGTTAGCTGTTCAGGCTAAATCAGATCATGGTTGAAGCTGAAACATTTAAAGAGTTCACTCATGTGCTGAATCATTTAGAGCAGTTTCTCACTCTGTAAACCTGCCATTTAGAATCAGCACTGTTGAGGTCCAAATAGAGCTGTGATTCAGTCAGAATCAGTTTGTGGTTTAGTCGGAAAAAGTTTGCTGTTCAGCCTAAATCAGTTTATGAATTAGCGTGAATCATTTGGATAGTTTACACGTGCACTTTATAAATTTTAGAAGACAGACAAAAATAGCAATGGATGAAGTGAATATGTACATGCAATCAATCAAAATAAAACCTGCAAATGCATCGTATCGTCTATGAGCAATGAATTAAGTTCAACACCTGCATGTGAATGACTCTAAGGGTGCGTTCACACTTGTCATGTTTGGTTCGATTAAAACGAACCCTGGTGCGATCGCTCAGTTAGTGAGGTTCATTTGAACATATGTGAACGCTGCCATTCGAACCCTGGTGCGGACCAAACAAGCGGCCCGAGATCGCTAAAAAGATGGGTCTCGGTCCGCTTCCAAACGAACTCTGGTGCGGTTCGATTGATATATGAACGCAACACGGACCAAAGACGTGTAAACGAACCAAAAACAGGACGTGATGTCACAAGATGCGACGCTACAAGTCAGCTGATTTGACGACGCGGAAAGATCTGTGTATCCAAAATGAGTCGAGGGCAAACGTGGAGCCACGAGGAGGTGAAGAGCCTCATCAATATTTGTTTCTGCATACAACGGAGGAAATCCTGCTGCTGTTTTGAACATTTTATGAACTCTTCGTGAGTTCTCAGCTGGTAAAAATAAAGCATATGTACACGCATAAAATGATGGCGTTTAATCCGGCACACAGCATTGTTTTGAATGTTCGGTAAGCGAGCTCCGTCGCGAAATATACCTCATAAAAGCCGACCAATCAGGTCGTGACCGTATCCTTATGCCTTTGGTTCGGTAACTTAAGGTTCGCTGTTAAAAATGCCAGTGGGAACGCTAAGCGGACCAGGACTATATGTTTTGTTTTTGGTTTTTGGACCGGACCAAATGAACCAAACCAACCGAACTACAAGTGTGAACGCACCCTGAGATATTTTCAGATGAAAAGAGCGTAAATACCAAACTCAAAATCACTAACGGTATACCATACCATGGTAAAAACACAGTAAAAGTCATTATGTACTGCCCACTGGAGAGGTTTTCTGTAGTGAGACAGTCCAAAAAGCAGACAGGATAAGATAATTGTGAATGTTTTGGTGGGTTTTGAGCAGAGGAAGAAAACATCATTAGCTTCATGCTGCAATAAAAAACCACTTTGATTTCTACATGAGGGTCATCTGCCACAGGGACAATTTACTCCAACAATACAGGAAGAAAGAGAAGATAGAAGGAACGACAGAAAGAGACAATAAGAAATAAAGACAAAACGAAAAAGAAGAGTAAGTGCATGTAGAGCTGAAGTGGTCTGATGAGAATTCAATCATGGTTCTCCAGAAAGACCTTCTTCATTTAAACCACAGCAACTTCTGACTTCTTCTATCCTGTTTAAATCCACTTCCTGTTCCTATCATTTCCCTTACATTTGATTGAAATATGTCTTTGAGTCCCTTAAGATGTTATTAAGCCAATGAAATGATACTGTAATTAGCATAAATATGCATAACACACACAGTATATATATGAATAGATTTTTTTTCTCTCTAATTCAGCAAAGATGTATTAAATTGATCAAAAGTAACAGACATTTATAATTTTTATTTTCAAATTTCATATTTCAAATAGATATTGGTCAAAGAATCCTGAAAATTAAGTACCACGGTTCCCACAATATCAACATTGATAAAACTATTCAATATTCATATTCATCATTGATACACACACAGGCAAAAGTAAAATAAAGTACATTTTTAAAGTAATTAAAGTATTTTTACTTTAAATAAATAAAAAAATAAGTGTAGTATATAGTATATATATGTAGTATATATACATAAATATATACATATCTATATGCATATATATATATATATATATATATATATATATATATATATATATATATATATATATATATATATATAACAAATTAAATAACATTAAATACACTTTAATAATGTCTTTTAAGAATGCAACAAAAAACATTTTAGGATTAGGCATTTATTTAATTGTACGGATATCAATTCGTATGAATAGCAATAATAATTTAATAACGTAACTGAAGCATCTGGCTCATAAGAGATTAAATATTTCTCAAGTTTAGAAATGTTTCGTTTTTTAAAAAACAACTAAAATTGTGAAACAGATAGGTGAGCTAGTTAGTGTCTGGAGATCCTGGTTAATGCACAGCAGGGACAGCAAGCGCTTTGACATTTCCAGATCCGAATGGGACACGATTCATGGATATTTTTTTCTCTCTCCTCCTGGTTTATTTTTCCTTTGGCCATGTCAACTGTTCGTAGGAAACTAGACACGATATTTATAGTCCCACTGCAGCCTTCAGGAGATCTCCTCACAATCTCTCTCTCTCTCTCTCTCTCTCTCTCTCTCTCTTTCCCTCTCTCTCTCTCTCTCTCTCTCTCTGTCTTTCTCTCTCCTGCGCTCTCTTTCTCTCTCTCGCTCTCTCTCTCTCCCTCTACTCTTGGGCATTTCAACTCCCAAAAGAAAGAGATGATATACAAACAAATGTGTGTGAACTCACCCTAAGGGTGTTTTGAA
The DNA here is from genome assembly GCA_037194245.1 of Opsariichthys bidens. Lineage (NCBI taxonomy): Eukaryota > Metazoa > Chordata > Actinopteri > Cypriniformes > Xenocyprididae > Opsariichthys > Opsariichthys bidens. Next base: position 8,546,525 of record CM074306.1, read on the forward strand.
AAATCCTGCCATGAAAAATTCAATTGAGTGAGTAAAGCTCTACCGGGATGCATCTAATCCATATCTTTCAGCATTAATAACCAACAAAATGCCGTTCAAATCCAGTTTCTTGGCTGCTTGCAAACCACAGCGGAGCTTTTTGCAGATGTTTTGAAGGTGTGACCAAACAAACTTGATTTAAGCAATTAAAAACAACCCTTTCTGTCTAATTGGGCAATTTCTGGCCAGAATATCCTGCAAAGTGGACCAATCCTGCCAATAGTCAAAAGATTGAACATGACAACACATTTAGAAAGAAAGTCTGTCTAAATTAAAGTTTTTCTGTCTCTCTCGTTTTCTTTCCCTGAATAGAGAAACACATCAAGATATCACCCAAAAAAACTGAGACGTCTGAAGAAAGAGACATTGTTTATTCTCTTATTTCTGATATCATGTCCCATCAGATAGAACCACTCAACCTTAACAGACCTCCTTACATAAAACATAACAGTAAAACAAAATCATTTTTGAACCTTCGCCCTCAGATTCATTTCTTCCATTTTATAATAGTAATCCATACCTGGGTGCTTTTATTTATTTATTAGGAGTGTTTACCAAATCAAGCATCACTATTGCTCATATTTTGGGTCAGTGATTTGAACAAACCTTAAACTTTAACTATTAAACTTCTGAGAGGCTACAATGTTTGACAATAAATATGGCAAAAAAAAACTCCACTTACACTACAGGAAGATCCCGAGTCATATATAGAGACAAGAAGATCATGGAGACTTGAGGGTGGACCACCTAGCAACCATCCAGAACACCATGGCAACATGCTTAAAACCACTAACAACCTAGCAACAGCACACTGGGAACCACTCACGACACTAACAACATGGCAGGGTTCGCATTTGACATTTTCTTCAGATGTTTTGTTTTTACATAAAGCTAACTATAATTATTACAAACTTTCCCAAATCCCGAATAGGCATGTGCAAAACCACTTTAAAAAGCATCTAACTCGGTAGGTTGCATAAACCGCTGGTCGACCTCTCTGTTGTAAGGACCGTGGTATAATTAAAGGCACAATATGTAATTTTTGCCACTAGAGGTCGCCTATTCTAAACAAAGGCGCAGCTTGATGACGCTGAGATTGAGCGTGGAATCATGGGAGATGTCATCTTCACCTCACAGCCAATGGAAAACAATCCGATGGGACTTACTGTTAATAAAAATAAAGCTGCATCTGAGTATGCTATTTTAGCCACTTGACAAAACAGTGTTTTTCTCTGAGGCACGGTAAAAACATGCAGAAAATCAAGAAAACGAGATTCAAACAATAAGACTAAATGTTGGGCTACATAACAATGATTAGTTTTCTATCAATAAATATTTTGTTCCTTGTCTAATAAAACATATATTAAAGCGTCTTTGCTGTTTCCATGGTTTCTACAAAATAAAACACGGTTATGATGTCACTGAGAGGTGATGGGCTGTATCCTGGTTAAAACTGCTCTGAATTTAAACATTCTTGGAAACATCTGGGATCATTTAAGTACACAAGTCAACAAAATACATAACACTGTTCTAGTGTTTTTTTGGGGGGTATTTTAATCCAAAAATCTTACATATTGTGCCTTTAAGCAAGTTCAAGTTGAAGCCCAAATTTGAAGCACTTCTCAGGGGGTTTACATAAAAAACACACGCTTGCATTTAAAAACACCGACAGAACAGGGGGTCTCAATATATATATATATATATATATATATATATATATATATATATATATATATATTAATTTAGAGTATTTTTAACATTATAAGTTGTCTTTAAAAAGCAATACTTGTGATGGGTCACTAAAAATGGCATTAACTCCTAAATTAAAGCACTATTGCTGAAATTATGTTCAAATACTTGGTGTATTAAGATGTTAAGAAAACAGTCATTTGTGAAAAATTATTATTATTATTTAATATAACTATTTTCTCCTTGAATATATTTTAAAATGTAATTGATTCCTGTGATCAAAGCTGAATTTTAAGCATCATTCCTCCAGTGTTCAGTGTCACATGATCCTTCTATTATTTGGTGCTCAAGAAGCATTTATTACTATCAATGATGAATATGAATACTGAATAATATTATCAATGTTGATTTTATTGTGGGAACCATGACATTTTTTTTTCTTTGGATTCTTTGATTAATATCTATTTGAAATATAAAATTTGACAAAAAAAACATTACAAATGTTACTTTTGATCAATTTAATACATCTTTGCTGAAATAGAGAAAATCTATCTATCTATCTATATATATATATATATATATATATATATATATATTTTTTTTTTTTTTTTAACATGCACCAAAAACTCGATAAACATCACTAATCGATAAGATGATTGTTGGCCAACTAGTTAATCTACCGGTGATTATCCTTTTGTGTTTTTCCAATTGAAGGCATTCATAAATGTCTCCATAGGAAGGTTTTGTCAGATTTAGCTCTTTCTGGGGACAAATCCATCACTAAAGTACAGCTAAGTATATCCACACACATACACACGGCTCAGTCAAAGGACGTCTACACAACAACTTCAAAGAAAAGACGGTGCGTGTGTGTGTCTGTGCCTGTAGAGGCCACCTGCTCAGTCACTGATGCTGAAAGCTGTCTGGGATTAGAGCAAAGACACACACACACACACACACAGAGACATG
>CM074306.1:8559221-8621721 GCA_037194245.1 Opsariichthys bidens
AAAAACTTTTTTTTTGCCGTCACTAGACCATTGGTTTTCAAACTAGAAAAAATTAGCAGAAAATATTGATGAATTCAAAACCCATTTCAAAAACCATTTAATATTAATGTCCTATTTACTAAATACTTTACTTAGTATTTGCTGCACATTATATTCTAGCAAAAACAAAAACAAAAACAGTATACATTAAGGGTGGGCGATATGACAAAAATATTATGTCATGGGTTTTTTTTTTTTTTTTTCAGGAAAATCACAATTCATGATTTTATCACCATATTTTTATGTTGGTTTTACTATATTGTAAGTGACTGAGCAGTACAGCCAAACTAGTAACAAAAGGTAACAAAATATAAATGAAAAAAAGAATGAAACCATTTAGGCTAAAGTAGGGTAGTTATTAAAAATAAGAACAAAAATGCACATTATAAATACAATATAATATACAAATGAAATAAACAGTGCTTTATTTTTTCACATAGGTGTATTCAAGAGTAGTATTTAAGTAAGAAATTGTGTAAAAATAGTATAAATTATATATACACTGATTCTGAAGTTATTCACTGAGGAACAGTAAGTGATTTTTTCTTTGCCTTTTTAGCAGGTTTATTAGGCTGCTGTCACTTTAAGACCACATGCACGGATCTAATGTATGCAAAAATATGTACGAAAATATGTAATATATACACACTCATCCAATTTTCACGTTCACTTAAAACATAACCGGCTGCGTTTATGTATTCAACAGTTTAAGCACTTAGTTTAGTACTCACAGGCTGTTTGACAGTCTCTTAGCGTGCACGAGCTTCGGGTGTATGCGCTCAGCGCAAGTTAATAATCTTTCGTGATTGAGAAAAACTGCAATGCCACGTGAGCGTAACCCTACCTAACATGTGATGTGAATGTACATCAAGCTGTACAGAATGTTGAGACGGAGGCACCAGAACTGCAACTGACAGAATGTGCACTGTGGCACAATACTACGACATTTCTTCAAAAGCAGATCATTTTAATTGTTCATGATCAAACATTGTGATATCGCACACCCCTAGAATACATATTCATAAGCCAATCAATTCCCAATTGATATGAATCATTATTTCCTCACTGAATATTCAGTTTCATGTTGTGTTTAAGGTGTTTTAAAACTCACCGCTGATTGTGATGTTGCCTGCTGTGCGCGGAACTCCAACCAGAGTTACCGGATAGAGGCCAGACTCCGCTGGCAAAGACAGAGCGGCAGGAAGGGACTCAAAATCCACACCTGATGTCAACAGTCCCTGATACACAATCACAAAGCGTACATAGTGGTAAATACACATTGGTAAACATGTAGTGGTAATTTGCACTGCTAATCTTGTTTTGTTTTTTGTTTGTTTTTTTGTTCCATGTAAGAAAGAACGAGTACAATAATCCATGTAAGAAAGGATGAGTAAATAAAGATTTGTTTTCTTTTTCTTTTTCAGTTTAATACCAATAAATAAAACAAATAATAATAATAATAATAATAATAATAATGAATAAATAAACACCCAAAAAAACACAAATAATTAAAACAAAAACGTTTGAACAAATACTAACAATGTGAGGAAAAAAAGCCTTTTATAAGTTTATATATTCTTAAATAGAAGTTCTATATTCTTAGCTCAGTAAATTGTGTAAACAATAATACATTGTTGCTGAGCAATCTCCAAAAAGGAGTTGATTAACATGAACAACAACTGAAAATGCATATTTAACTAAAATGGCAAACACATATCATTAGATCCTAATACCAAATATTTTGTTGGCATTTTTTTTTTCCAAATTCAACCTACTAATTGGGCTTTTTTTTGGCAGAATACACAATCTTTCACAGTTTTATGCTTTTGACTTTACAATAACGATAATAACAACATAATACGGAGATAAGAGACAAACGCAGAAGCCGAGACCAGAATGTACAGACAAAAATAGATAAAAGAAAAAAACATTGGTGACACACCAAGGTTTGCGACTTTTTTTAGTTTTCTTTCTCTGCTCCTTTTTTTTTCTCTCTAAACATCATATAATCAATCATCCTGATATCCATCTGATATGGAGGAGATGAAATCACTCCCAGCATGCTCTTCCCATTACCCATGGAGAAAATTGCTCTTGTTCACAGAACTACAAAGAAAGGAGCCAGCGCTACCAGAATCTCAGCGGCAGATGAGAGCGAGAGACAGAGACGGATTGAAAACCAGCCGCTTACACCTTCGTCGTGGAGGTAAGGGCCGATTATTACTATACCTCCAGAAGTCAAGCTGCTCTCCGCAGAGAGTCTTCCCGCTTTCCATTTCATACATGAGACACCACTCAGACTCCATCAAATGTGCATCATGGGGTTTTTACCATATTAGCCTGAATGAAACCATTAAACTCTGGACTCAACAGGAAAAGAATCAAGAAAGAGGATTTTCCATTTCTCCTGATATTAAGTCCGCTAAGTGTCCAATGTCCAATTTTCTATTTATCCGGAAAGAATTGAATGGCTTTAAATCGAGCCATTTTACACCAATTTGGAATTAAATAGGCAAATGCTTAAGAGTCTATGACTGGATCATTATTGCAGTGATTATTATGTTTCTAGCATGTTGTTTGGCAAGAGTTCTTCTTACAATAATTGATGGAGTGTGGAGCTTTTCATTTCTTAAACAACCATGTATGAACACACATCATGGCCATATTCCAGGAGGACAAAGTCAAGATTCATCAAGCTCAAAATGGTTGTGAAAGAATGGTTGGGAGGGAGCGAGCATGAAGAACCCAGAACTTAAATTCAATGAAAGTCTTTGGGATGTGCTGGAAGAGACTTTACAGAGTGCTTGACTCTTGCATTGTCAATACAAGACTTTGACCAAATTTTGATGCACCTCTTGATGTAAATAAATGTTGTGATGTTATTTCCATCAAGAGTTGCATCCATTTTTGGCCAAGATCTTGTATTGACAATGCAAGAATCAATCTTTCTTTAAAATCTACTCATCTGTGGCAATGCATGTCGCAGTAGCACGGTCATATCTGGCTATAACTTGTCATATAGCCTATAACACACTCTCGCATGTTTATTTTTTTTAAATTTTGGGAGTAAAATTTACATGTGATTTCAAAAACCAGAAGCATTTACACTTCGCCTGGAATGTGTCTCAAACCACTTCCTAAAGTGGTTTGAGTGATCAGTTTTAAATCCATCTTGAACGCGTTTCAGAGGCTTTTACATCCGTGTCTTTTTACTATTGGATAACTATACGATCAGAGAAAACAGGCCCACTGAAACATCTGTTCTGAGAATTCATAAACATTTCTACACAAAATGCTATGGAAAAAAAAAAAGAGCCGGGAGAGCAAACCATGCTTCTGACCCAATAAAAATGGAGCATTTGGCATTGTTTTTGGCATTTGTTTTTGGATGGGGGCGGTCTACTTCAAGGTCAAAGTCTGGCTAAAGTAAGCAAAGCACCTGAAATCACTTACAGCAACTTTAACAACTCCACTGTCTAGTCTAGACCTGAGAACCATAATCGAGGGAGACTCGAAGATCTCTTCCCCATTCAAACTCTGAACAGTTGAGCAGCTTTGTAATGAAGACACAGAATAAAGCAATTCATGATGTCTGATTTTATGCAGTCAGACGTTAATTAGCCATACGCTACAATGCCACGTTCAGCTCTGAAGGCTAGCAATAAAACAGTTTACCATGTAAAACCTGCGGCTCATATTATAAGGGATTCACTATTGTATAAGCGTATTTTGAAATAACTCATTTGCATTTTCTTCTTGAAAAGGTTAATTAGCTTGACAGCTAATGCTAACGATCGGTTCTTTTCTGGCCTGGATGTCTAATGGCAGACTTTCATCGGCTGCTACAAAGACCCCGTGGAAATATTTGCTCTTTTTTCCCCTGCTCCACCTGACGAAAATTATGCAACCCATTTTCAAAAGCACAGTACCATAATCATACACTTAATTATACCGAGACCAGAGTGAATTGAAGAGAAATATTTTCAAAGCGGTTTCATGAACTGAAGACATTTGCAATTAATATTTATTATGTAGTATAACAATCTGTAATGTCTATATGAATTAAATAAAGTATAAAATTATTTAAATTATAAATTAATTCAATGAAAATGAAACATCTTAGGCCAAGTAGTAATGAAGAAACTATATATTATAGTGTTTTATATTATATTATACAATTTATTATATAATTAGCCCTATATATAATTATATATTTAGAGGACCTAATTGAACTAAGGCCTAATCCTGGCTTAGTCTAAGCCCTGTCTATGAAACTGGGCCTTTATTTGTGAAATATTTACAAAACCCACAGACAGACGTAAAAGGTGACCAATAGTAAGATGTTGCATCGTGGTACATTGAATTTATTCCGCGTGGCGACTGTAAAGTCAGCAGTAAGGTCACACCGGTTCATCCTGGCACCATCTGCGGTGCCATCTGACACCTGGCATAGGAGCTTTATAGGGCATCATGCTGATTCCATCTGGGGGAAGATCTGGGCATGTATGGATCAACACACCTCACCTACGGAATCATTCTCCTTTTCACACAAATGCATCTACACTAAAGTCCATCCCTGGTGGGAAAGGACAAAAGAGAAAAACTTTGGATTGGAGTTTAACCTCTAGCTAGAGCGAACACCTGTGCCCTAGTCTGTGGGGTGTCAATGGTTTAATGGTTATGGATCTGGGCTTCTAACATAAAGACAGTAGACTCAATCCAACAGTCACTAAAATCACAGGCCGGTTCTATCACTACCCTTGAGAAAAGAATTTAACCCCAGAATTGCTCCTAAAAGACAGTCGTTTATATATATATATATATATATATATATATATATATATTTATATTATATACACACACATATATATGGGGGGTATAAAAAGTGTGTATTCAGTTGCATTTGGGAATACAAATATAGCACTGTTCTAAAACTCATTGCGCTACCTACCCAGACAGTGTTTTAAGGCATTGCATGTGTGAAATGTTGCAAAATCCTACAAATGCATTGCAGCAAGTAATTTGTATGCATTTGCATGACATAAAAATGGAAAATTTCATAAAAATAACTACAATAAAACAATATAAAAATACATGAATATGACCTAAAATGCATAGCTCCAAAGGAACACAAGAATGCGCTCTACGTGAACCGCTTCTTAAAAGGTAGATGTCTATATTAAGAGCAGGCAGAACAAGGAGAGCCAACATTTGATACACAATTACCTTGGTTTCTTAGGAACATCTTCACATGGCTGGATTCTGATAATTGGGTTTTATATGAGTGACCCATTATAGTGTCAGAAAGACACTTTAAACCCTCTCCCACATTCACACAAACTGTCTCCATCTCTTCAGTGTGGTTCTGCCTCTATTCCCCTGTCATTATGATAAGGTCTTGGCAACCAAAATGGCCCTCAAGCCACCAATAAGCCGCAAACCATCTTGTTTCATCTTTCTGGGTTGAACTCTAAAGTTAATGTGTAGATTGGAAGACACAAAAGATTTTTGACAATGACATTTGCATTACACCTCTATTGCTCACCGCAGTGCCCAAATCACAAACAAAGACAATGAAAACATGACATAACCAACCACAATCGTTTCCATTTTTATACTCTTCAAAAAGAAGTACTGAAAAATATAATCTGTGATTAGGACATTAACATGTCAGTGTGTATAATGGACTCCTGGATTCACTAACTTTCTCTCATTTTCAATTACAAAAAAATAAATATTAAAAAAAATAGAACAATAAAAAATTGATATAAAAATTTAAATGAAGATGGTTTGAAGTCATCTAAGAGTGTCAATATATATATACACATGTGTGTGTGTGTGTGTGTGTATATATATTTTAACATCTAATTATGGCTGGATTCTGTTTCATACTTACTGTTGTGCATATAAATATATATGTATATATATATGTACAGTAGTATTTGCTAGGAGAATATCACATGGCTCTCAGATTCAAGAACCAGAAAGAACTGTTGTTCTTATATATATCTACATATATGAGGACGGACGGAGGGAACAGATAGGGAGGGATGGACAGAGAGACAGACAGATAGATAATGCTTACCATGTTCTCGACCCGCAGCTCAAATGGCATCGGATTATAGACCATTAACTGCACCTCACACACGTCGCCCTGAACCCACTGGAAATCTGCAAAACACACACAAATATTTATGAAAAAGCTGCATGCCGCATAAAGACAGAAAAATATTTTGCTTTTAAACTTAAGAAGATTCATTGATGTTGAGAGGTCTGATCAGTATGTTTGCATGAACTGCACTATAAATCTGGTCAAACCGAATAGCCAGCAGTGACTGTAAATATTTAATTTTCCTTGGGGGTGCAATAAGATGACCTGATATGACATTCGCGTTTATGCATTTGGCAGATGCTTTTATCTATCTGCATTCAAGGTATAAACTACTACACCTGATCTTTTCAGTTGAATTTTGCTGTCTGTTTTTACATAAATCCTTCAGAGCTAAAGTTAGCGGACTGCATTTCACTGCTGAGCTTTTCCATTAATCCAGAGACGGAGTCTTATACTGATTAAGCTTTTCCAAACAATGGCCCCTCGCTCCCTTGGGAGGAGATATATTCACTGTATTATCTACAGTATGCTTGCAGATTTCACGCTCAAATTAACCAGAGCCCCGTCTCACACTAATAATCATCCACCGCTGAAGGCCATATGGAGTTTAGAACGCATGAGTTATTTTCAAAGAATGAAAACCAACAGTATCTATTCCTGTCCGCCGCTTCTGAAATATAGTTATTGCTGGCTTTTCTCATGAATTACATTCTGAAAATTCACACCTTCAAGAAATGATTGCCATTGTGAGATGCCTATGTTGCTGGAGAGTTTAAAACTGCACAAATTATGAATGAAAGGAGGCATAATATAACAGTTCAAATCATTTGGAGGTTGAATTTCTAATAAAATATAACTATATAAAGGCAGAATGTAGAGTCACATGGTAATTCCACAAAAAAAATGTAAAAATAAAGTGGGTGATCAATTTGTACATTATCAAAATAAAAAATTGAGCTTAAATTATGTGAGAAGATAAATTTTGATAATTTTTATATTTAAAATAAACAAGTAAATAAATAAAAGGTAAATAAATAAAAGTAATAAAATTAGTAAATTAACAAAACAAAGAAGTACATTTAAGAAAATAAATATATGAATACTTAAATAAAATAATTAATAATTAAATGTATACATAAATAAATGTAAAAATAAATTTATAAATAAATACATTTATACATAAAATGGCCATCCCTTTGTTCCTTTTTTATAAAATTTTTTTTTTTTTTTTTTTAAATAAATGTATTAACTCAGAGCAAATAGTTTAAAGTCCAAATCCAAGTCATCGTGGGTATTCTCTTCCAAACACTTAATTTTTCCAGTTCCATCAGGAATCTAATAATCCATTTCAAACTGGTTCATAAATCCAGTGTGAACGTACTGTGGGGCAACACCGAACTGACGCAGAGTAAACGCCAAGCTTCACTCCTGAGGGAAATTAAAGCTAGGTTGAAAAAGGAGCTTCTTTATTATCGATGCTGTGAAGCCCGGTGTGGGAAACGCTTTTCCATATGATGAATGCATCAGAAGACAGCACAGACCTCTGAAATGATGAGAAGAGGACCGGACGGGTCAGGCCAGGCCAATTAAATATAATATCCTACTTAAGGAAGAAGCCCATGGGGCGGTTTAAGCATTTCATTTGAGTTGGATGGCACAGAAAGGCCCTGTGCACTGATGTGAAGGAGGTGAGGAGCATTATGGGTGGCTTATGAAAACCAGAGGTTCTGAACGAAGCCAAAGCAATGAGACGCAGACAAATCCGGCGGTTTAAGTCAACATAAAAAGAGTAATCGCAATTCATTTTACCTCTGTGATGTGTCCTAAAAGTAAAAGGCTAAATAGCTTTTCAGTGTTGGTTAATATTAACATTTTTTGCTTGTTCGACCTCTGTGAAATCAACTGAAAGGGAAAATCATTTTGTTGGTTCGTGTTCAGTTTAATCAACAGCAGTATAAACCATAAATATTTTCTTGAAATCAATGAATAAATGAAAATTGGGAAAAAAGTGAACTAGATTTGGGGGTTTGTTACTCTCTTATGCCACAGAGAAAAGCGGGCAGTGAATAGGAAAGAAAGATGCCCTCCGAACTCAACTTTCCACCTCAGTTACTCGATCTCTCTCTTCACAGGAGGCACTGACCTGAAAGCCCCCATGTTACATTATACATGCCAACTATACACACGCAACATATAGAAAAAAACAGTATAGAGATGAATGAAAAACAGAGATATATTTTTACACACGCAACCATTCAAAGGTTTGTGGATTTTATGATTGTTTTATGTTTTTGTCTCTTATGCTCACCAAAAAAGTGATATTCCTATATATAATTGCAATTTAAAAGAACTGTTGTCTATTTTAATATATTCAAAATGTAATTTTATTCCTGCGTTGAAATCTGAATTTTCAGCATCATTGCTCCAGTCTTCAGTGTCACATGATCTTTCAGAAACCATTCTAATATGCTGAATTGCTGCTCTAGAAACCTTTATTATCATTATCCGTGTTGCAACAGTTGTGCTACTTAATATTTTTGTGGATACAATGATACATTTTTCCAAGATTATTTAATGAATAGAAAGTTCAAAAGAAAAGCATTTATTTGAAATATAAATCTCATGAATGTCTGTCACTTTTTGAATATGTCATTGAAGGCTTTGTTGCAAAATAGAAGTATTGATTTCTTTAAAAAAAAAAAAACAACAACTCTTGACTTGGGTCAGTAAGAAACAACATTGCAAAATCACCTAGCAACACCCTAGCAACCACCTAGAACAACTTAGGAACTGCAACTGGCAACACCAAGGCAAGAGTTCCTCAAAGCAAAACACCTTCAGAACACAAAATGAACTGTGTTATGAAACACATTGCTGAAACAAGACAGTCCACAATTTAAATTGGGGAACTTCTTGATTTTATCCATCAGGAATTTATTAAAGTGTAAAAAGCTGCTCTACCGGTATGGAGCCCGACTGAAGTTTGTTAAAACTATGTCTAAATAGCTCATCCAAAGCTATTTAGGGGATAGTTCATCCTAGAATGAAAATTCTGTCATTATTTACTCACCCTCAAGTTGTTCCAAACCTATATGGATTTCTTTCTTTTGCAGAACACAAAAGATGATATTTTGAATAATGTCTGTAATCTAACAACATTGACTTCCATAGTATTTTTTATTTTTTTTCCATTCTATGGAGACCATCAACTGTTTAGTCATTAAAATATTATCTTTTGTGTTCAGCAGAAGAAAGACATTCATACAGGTTTGGAACAACTTGACTACATTTTCAGTTTGGGGTGAACTACCTCTTTAAAATGATCCATAGAGCATGTACAGTTTTAGTGTTTCAGAGGAAGGAGCGATCCATTACGTTTTGATGAAAGACTACCAAAACATAATACAAACACGCACAAGCATACTCTGCATTAATGTTTCTCCGCAGTGACTCACACACTAGTGTGGCAGGCGCTCGAGGACGATAGGAAACCCTGCTCAAGTGTAGCTGACTCACCTCTCCAAATGAAACCTCCGCAGAGATTCACCATCAGTTCTCTATCTCTGCTGTTCTACATGTGTGAGGAGCTCTCCTGAGTGACTCACAACTTCATATTCTTCAAATCTCTGCAGCTACACAAAAGCAGAACTGTTTACTATAACGCAGCACTGAGTGCATGAGCACATGCTACAAGTGGAGTGAAATACATTTTAAATAAGAGCGCAAAGCTGTTAGGGATGTTTTAACACTCACAGGCTACCAATGAGACTTTTTGGGGTTTTTTTACACTGCACTGTTCATAATGAAATGGTAGCTTATATATAACAGATATGTATCAGATCTATACAGGTGGAGCTGGGGATGGTGAAGGGTTTCAGAGCAACTCGTAAGTTGATATAGTGAATGCTAACAAGCTCATTGGCTGCAGATGTGACATGAAGCAACCAGCTTGTGCCAAGTAGTTAACGCTGAGAATATCATCAGTTTGTGTTAAGGTCCCATCAGCCTGCACCATCTAGAGTTTCATGACAGAACTAGGCATTTAAACAAAGTGAGGGAGATGCTGCTGCACATATTACCATTAGCTGAGGTATGTTTTCTTATATCTCGAATACTTCACAAGCAATATGGATGATTCTGAGGTAACCTGTCGGGAAAGCTCAAGAACACACTTCACCTCAGAACCAAAAAAAAAAAAGGAGACTTTTTGCAAAAAAGAAGTCTTTAGACTTCTTAGACTTGCATTGTGGCCTTATTTTCAGTTTAATTAAGCATTTTACCATCTAATTAACAATGAAATAATCCTAATTTTCCAATAATGATTCTCATTATTCTCTTATTATGTATTACAGGGAAATTACAGTAAACACTGCTTGCAATTATTTATTAATTTTAAAAAGACAATTATTTTTTATTTAAAAGGCCATATAAGAAATTCTGCTTTAAAAGACTGTATAATACAAATGAGGAGGAAAAACATAGTTTAATTGCGGCAAAATCTAATTTTTTGTTAATGCACAATATAATTTCTTTAAGTTCTTAGGGGTAAAGTATGACCTGGAAACCACTCATGAACTTCACCCATATACAAATTAATGTAGCATTTAAGTATGTTTTTGTCAATAACAAAACCGCTTATGTTTTCACTAACGATTCTGACACAAAAATAATTTCTGAGAGCGTTATTTGTAATTATGGTAATTTCAGTGAAATGTGAATTGCATAATTCAGATATGCACTGTCTGTTGATCTGCATGTTCAGTTTTGTGTAAAATGTCTTTGCAGTCTGATCGAATAATGTAATAAAATAGGTCAAGTTGAGAGCATTGCATTGTGGGATACGGTACCTGTGCAGTGTTCTCTGCATACTTGATGACATGGAAAATTGCTAACATGCCCAAAGTCATGCAATTGCATATGCCAGAACAAACTAATAAAGATGCCTTTCTAGCTTACATTAGATGTTTCTGTGCTAAAAATCTTTATATACGACCAGCGGTTTTGGGTGAGTGTGTTTGTCCACAGCAGGATGGCAGTCATTACAGCCCCACACTGTGTCCTCATCCATTACAGCTTAGCAAACATGGATTGTGGGTCTGCTAAGGACATCTGCTGGTGTGCGAACGAGTGGGCACACGGTCCACCCCACGTCAAATATTTGCCCTTTTGAGCGTGGCCTCACGATAAACCGCTCTAAGTGGTGTTGAGATCTGGCAGGTGAAGACATATACAGACCTGGCCTCAGGACGCAGACGGTGTCATCACGACAGGATGGATGCACCTGTCAGTGTCTCTGAATCCCATCTGCAGGGGTCAGGAAGCTTCCAGCTTTACAGTGTGTGGGGAAAGCAAGGAAACCTTTGAAAAGCTGCTCCATCTGTTCACTAACAAGCACCTTTTTCACACTAGTCTCTTTCCTGTACCCAGGCTGCCTGGCCGCTCCAGCTACGACGACAGCCCGGTGGCCACGTTGTAGTTCTGGGGAAGCGAGAGTTTTGTAAACTCTGAAAATCAGGGGAGAGCGAGAACTCCCCGCGTGGGAACTCCTGCAGGTCATAACAAATGTTAACGAGAGATGAATTGGCTCGTTAGAAAGTGCTGATTATCAGCACGCGCACAGCATGTGAGCAGCTGTTCTCCCCCGCGCAACACACACACACCGAGATACCACTGAAAATATGAAATATAAATGAATTGAGATGACCAATAACAGTCGTTATCATATTAATTCCTGTTTATAATAGTAAAAAGATATATTAAAAAGAGATGAAAAAAACAACCATGTGTACGCTTGTTATCTTCTAACTGTTCAAACTAAATAATTATTTAAAAAAATAACAAATAAAGAATTTAAAATAAATAGATTAAAAAAGAAAGAAAGAAAACAAATGACTTCAAAAATAAAAAATAAAATAAATATTAAATAAATGAATACATTTAAAATAAATAAGGACTTAAAATAAATAATTGATTTAAAAAGTAAATTATTTAAAATACAATTAAAATATAAATAAAAATATAAAGATGATTTAAAACAAACAAACAAATATATAAATAAATAAATAAAAATAAGGATTTAAAAATTTTAAAAAAGAATTAACTAATAAAAAGTCTCAGTAAAGCGCGTAAATCTACATAGTACAACAAGCTTCAGAAGAGTATGAAAAATCCTTTTTTCCACTGATATTGCGTCTTTAATTTATCAATCTCCCTGAAGCTGGACTGCTTTTACAAACCACTGAAACACCATCAGGCCGAGAGGCCGCCTGAGACAAAGTCCTGATAAAGATGTTAAAGAGTGTTTAATGCCTCATTACGTGCATAATGGAGGAGGAGATATCTCCCTCTGCCTGCAATAGCCATCCGTTCAGGAGGCAGGATAAAGCTCTCTCCTCCTGCTGTTCCACTCCGGACACCTGCACCGCTTCTAAGATCTGGAGCATTGCTGCCCTTTGGCTCTTCTGAAAACATAGTTTACCCTATATGAGATGTGTCTTACTTCACTACAACCACGAAAACTACATTTTGCAACCTGATTGTCGTCACATTAGATAATTATAAAGAAAATGTAAAGAAAATTATAAAATTATTAAATTATAAAACAACAGATTTAGAGTGAACATGAGGAGTACTGACTTCATACATGCACCAATAATCATCAGTTGATTAAAAGGCAAAAATGAAGATCTAGAATTTAGCTTGAAGATGACATTTGGAAATTTTATATCAAATGAAATGACGTTCATGTTCAAATCCTTTTTCGGCTCACTCTATCTATTTCCAGAAAGTTACACCAGGCGTAAGCAGCACGGCAGGTTGAGTTCATGAACTGATAGTGCCAACAGCAGACACGGTGGATCAACACGGCCACAGCTGATAAAATCATCTCACTCGGAGGAAACCTGCATGAAACGCTAGATTAAACAGCTTTTTCCTTAAAGTCAACATGAAATAAAATTGACCAATCAAATTCAAGTATTCTAGAGAGCTTTGTAATAAAAATCAATATCAAAACCTTGCATAACACTGTATAATCCAATCCTGATGGACAAAATCAAGTCCCGCCATACGTTATTTCTAGCTCAACATTCCGTTTGCCTCGCAAATGTGTCAAATATTTGTAAAACAGACACTAAATGGAAAATGAATCCTGTTGTCATCAATGGAACACTGACAGGGCAGGAGATCTAACAAGAGGAAAACATATTAATGCCCACTTCTCTTTTTTTTTTTTTGCTTTAAACGAATAGGCATGAAGATATTATAAACATTAACATCATGATGCATTCTGCAAAGCTGCTTTAAAACAATATGTATTGTGAAAAGTGATATACAAATAAATTTTTTGATTATACTAATTTGTCCTTTACAATGTCATCTAGTACTGCAGAAATAATTGTGTTTGTCATGTACACAAGTACATTCTTAGACTCGTTTTGTTCTTTTGGTTAGTCCCTCAGTCACGCTCGCCGATGCGGATGTCAGATTAAAGCTTTACAGAAACAGTTAAGATCAGATTTTGCAGAAAAGAACACAAGGTCATTAGATGTCACAGAGATAATAAAACAGGCCTGTTGAACTTTAATAGTTTTTGCTGCCACCATTTAAAGCAGATAAAAGTTGCTTTTTTTAAATAAATACTTTCTCCAATGCAGTTTAATGTGCAAATATAAGCCATTCAAAGGATCAATTAGGCATCTTTACGAGTGTAAACACCATCCCCACATCCGAAAGTGTCTATTTCCCTGCTATATAGTACGCAAGAAGCAGGATGATACATACAAATACACAGAATTCATTTAAAGTAGACCCAGATCACCCAATAATGCGCTGAAATGCCTGTTTGAAGACAAGGATGCAGGGAAACAACTGTTTAGTTGAGTAATTATTTTACAGCACAAATAGCTTATTCAATTTTGCATACTATGGCGTTTGTGGTTTGATTTGAAGATACAGACTCATAAACATCTTTTCAAAGCAATTAATAATTAAGGAAAATTCCCATTTGTGGTTTTTCTTCCAAACGATGAGGCCTTTAGATGAACAAACATTCTTTTCACTGCATCGGGGAATCTTTAAATGCAGCATGCTTGTTTTCATCTCTGAACGTGCCATTTGAAATTGCGGCGGGGTGTTTTGTTAATAGCAGCCTTGAGGTGAGAGAAGAACTGTTTGGCTCATAACCAGTGGTTTTACAGCCATTGCATACAAAGGAGCTCCTTTTGGACCGAATATCAAATATTCAAATGTGCTGGCTTGCATCAGAGTGGAGATCTCTGCAGTATAATCAGAGACTCACAATCAAAATAAATCAAAATTATGTTACCGACAGTTGGGATGGCTCATAATGGTAGACCAATGTGTATACAAACAAATGAATATATAATGTATTATATTTTAGATTTAGAATACACACACACACACACACACTAGTGGTTGAACGACCTCAGATTTTTTAAAGTCGACATTTAGGTGACTTTTATATTCGACGTCGACTAGTTACTGGGGATGTCATTAATGAGCAAATAAGAAGCTGAGACTCGAACGCGGGTTGCCTTGTGCACAGCTTTGGCATATGACAATTATACAGGAATATACATTAAATTGATCAAAAGTGGCAGTAAAGAATGATTCATTTCTGCACAAACTTTGGAACGTTTGAACCATACGTAGTGTATGTATTGAAAATCTTTAACAGACAGACTGAACTTGGACGAGAGTTTTAAGATGGAATCCCGACAGGTTCATAAAGTCAAAATCTTGATCAAAGCCGAGAGTTTCATGACGGCCACTAGTGAAAATTCTCTCCATCTGGGAGAAGTAGTCAATCCAATCGTAAATATCCAGCATGGGCGAAAATAGCTACGAACTTCTCTTCGCCTCATCTATCTCACGCACACCTGAAGGATGCTGGTTTCTTCTCTGGGAATAAGAGTAAATATATTCACTGTATGAAAGGCAGCTTGAAGGCAGATGGTTGCTCCATGTGCACAGGGACGACAACAAGTCATACGTTTAGCAAATGAGTTTTGGCTCTGTGGATCGAGCTGAGATTGAACAGTGTTTGGGGTTTTCTATCGGGCTGCTGGGGAGTTTGCTCTGATATGGCTGAAGTCTGATTCTCTGCTCTGGAGGGAGTCGACCGGTACGCATCCGTTCTTGATAAAATAATGAATATTTCATCTGTATCAAAACAGCCAACAGCAATGTGTGGTTTTATCTAATGAGCCCCACATTAAACAGCCGTCAACATCAGGTTGTTAGGCTAGAGAGTTTAACAACAGCCCTCCAGAAAGCATCACTTTCTTTTCTAAATTTGGCAAATATACACCCTGATGTGACACATGGGACTCCTTGAAAAATCAGCTTTAAGATCTATCGTGAGAGCAAAATGATCCTGAGAGTAATAGTGTTGACTAGTATTAAAACTAAACAAAAAAAACTAAAAGTAAAACAAAAGTGCAAAACCTTCCTTTGAAAAGAAGAAACAAGAACATGGTCTTTTCAATTAAAGACGAGGCATATTTATTTGTATACATTTAATATAGATTAATACTTATTAAAGCGATTAAAGTCAAGAACATTGAGTGATTGAGTGATTTTTTCTTTTGTTATTTGATTAACATTAATGACGGACAGCGGCAGGTTTATTAGACTGCTGTCACTTTAAGGCCGAATGCACATAATCGACTGTGTTTACATGAATACTCGCCAAAACTAACATTTTGGCATAATTTCGTGTGTATTTGAAAAGATGCAAAACAGAGCTTAATTCAGTACTCGTGCGCTGACATCTGAGAGGCGGCTTTCTGTGTGCGCACAAACAACCGGACTGAACTGAGCTTTATCCACATGTCTGCTCTTCTCTTTCTCCCAGATGTTCACTTTTTGGACATTTCATGAGACATGTGGCAAGCGTATGCCAACTTATGACAAGATCAGCGCATTATAATTCATATGTGTGCATCTACAGTACGTGACAACAGTTCTAAACAGATTTCCTCCAAAATTATCCCTCCCTAATATTTTCATCTCGTTTGTATTCATTGATGAAAATGGCAATAGATTTTTGTAATAGTTTTTGTTATTTAAAAGTGGTTTTTGTTTGGTTATCGTTTCGTTTTCATCAGTGAAAAAAATGCCGTCGATGAAAATTATGAAGAAAGTTATTCGTCAATGAGATTAACTGAAATTAACATACATTTTGGTTCAATACATTTATTTTTTTTTTTTGGAAAGACATTATTTTTATTCAGTAAGGGTGCATTCAATTGATCAAAAGTGATAATAAAGACTTTTACACAGTTACAAAAGATTTGTTTTTATTTTTTCAAATGAGTGATGTTCTAATAATGTTGTAATGTTATTTCCATTAAGAGGTGCATCAGTTTTTGGTCAGAATCTTATTGACAATGCAAGAGTCAAGCACTCTGTAAAGTCTACTCCAGCACATCCCAAAGACTTACACTGAGGTTAAGGCCTGGACTTAGAGGTGCCAATTTATGTGTCAAAATGATTCTTCATGCTCTCTGAACCTTTTTTTTCCCCCTCAATTTTAACCCTGATGAACATTGGCATTTTCATCCTGGAATATGGCCATGATGTGTCTTCCTACATGATGTTTTTTAAGACAGAACAGCTACACACTCCATATTTTTAGGGTTAAAAGAACCGTTTTTAATCGATGAACAGCTACACACTCCATTTTTTAGGGTTAAAAGAACCGTTTTCCAAACATAAAACATGCTAGAAACATGATAATCACTGTAATAATGATCCAGTCATATACTAGAAAAAGTATTTGCCAATTAAAATCCAACCAGCGATCTTTATGGCCGGGCAGTGTATTTCACAACATTACAGTTTTTACTGTATTTTTGATTAAATAAATGCAGCTTTGGTAAGCAGAAGAGACTTCTTTCAAAACCATTTTAAAAAATCTGACCAACTTTTGAACACTAGTGTATACGATAGTGTTGCTTTGATTTCTGCTTTAGTCACAGGTAAGCAAAAATCATAAACACTAAAAGAAAAGAAGCCTGCTTACATTTAGTGGTTTCATTGAGCAAAATAATCTGCAAAAATAATGATCTCTCGATTTAAAATCGATGGCGCTTTGAGGAGACATTCACATGGTGACTTTGATCACTAACCTTACACAACGCCACACAATCCATAAGATAAAGAAATTGACTTCACGTCAAGAGAGACCTAATCTTCCCTCCCCGCGTTGGTAAGACTTTGCTACGTAGCCAAGAAAGACATCGCTCTCTTTTATGATTCAAGATGCAAACAGAATCAGGCAGAACTTGGCGGCCTCGAAAGCCATTCTCCGCCTGTGCAATTATAGGAAAACCCATCTCCTGTTATATAACCCCTTTTATTTTACAGCAAACATCAATCTCGGTTATAGAATCTGACATGGAAGGCAAAGCACAACATAGAGCATTAAATATTCTGTTAGTCTGCAGCCACGGAGCTGGACAGATGAGCAGAGGCGGCTGTTAACTCTGATATCTGATCACAGGAAGAAATGAGAGAGGAAGAGGAGAAGACGAACGGGCCGAAACATTAAATGCCCCCCAGAGCTGACGATCCACTCTTGGTTCTGCCCAGAAAACCAAGACCCACGACAATTAACGGAAGCGTTTGCGAGCTGTGAGGGAGGCTGTCAAACATTCGAAAAGGTAAAGCACTAAAGAGACAAAGCTTGAGAAGATTCCATTGGAACTTCCTGTAATTCTTTTTGGAACAAGGTGCGAGATCCGTGCTGCGCCAAACCAGTGCCTTTGGCTCCAGAGAACTGCAGGCTGTCAGAAAGATTGAATCACAGGTGTGTAAACAGGGTTTTAAATGCTACTAGAAAATAATGTAGTACAAGCAATACTGCCGAGATATGGATAAAAGTGTCTTCTAGATGCGTACATGTAAGCGAGATATACAGGCAGATACAGGTGTGAAAACACTAAATAATCATCTGACACCTATAAAACAACCAAATCTAGCACTACATAGAACCTTTACAATTGGTTTTTACAATTTGGTTGAAGTGTGGCAAGAGACAAATGGTGGAATTGCCATTTTGATTCTTTAAACATCATAATTTCCCAAATGAATGGCTAAAGAGTGCCTTGATTTATCAAGAAGGAATAACCCACATCCAACTATAGATGGACTTCAGCATAGGCGGAGGGAACGCTGTGCTAAAATACCCTTGACAGAATTTCCTGCAGTGACATCCCAAAATGACTAGTGAATCGACAGCATGACATATATAGCTGAACAAATGATTCTTATGAGTTGGTTCTTTTAAGTGCATGAAATCATTTCAAAATTATTCTTCTACGTCAGTTGATTTAAGTGAACATTTCAGAACAAATCATTTTTATAAGCTTTTTGCTAAATCAAAAAATCCCAGACATCCAAACAACTGATTCTCAAAAGCAAGTTCGTTTAAGTGACTAAAAATATTCCAGAAGAAATTATGCCACTTCTTTTTAGTACTTTAAAAACATTTCAGCACCAATTAACCTTATGAACTGGTTCATTTTACTAAATCAAGCACGATACTAAACGAACGATTCTTTTGAGTCGTTTGTTTTTAGTGCTTTAAAAACATTCCCGAATGAAAGATTCTTATTAGTCAGTTCATTTTAGCCATTTAAAAACATTTCAAACAAGTGATTCTTTTGAGCCAGTACTTTTTACTGAATTAAATCATTCCTGAATGTTCTGAATGTTCATTCCTGAATGCTGGTTCTTTTTTACGGTAAGCGCATCAAAAACAACATGGAATGAATGATTCTTATGAAGCAGTTCGTTTTATGGAATAAAACAAATTATTCTGATGAGCCGGTTCTTAATGAATCAAAGGTTCAAAACAACATTATGCCCCATTAACGTTCATCAAGTGGAAAAAAGATGTTTTCCAAAAGTTGTTTTTCCAGATTACAGAAGAAATGGTGCATTTTAGCCATTTAAAAACATTTCAAAAAAGTGATTCTCAAGAGCTGGTACTTATTAACATCATGCCATATTCCCAAACAAATGATTCTTATAAATTGGTTCTTTTATGTGCATCAAAAACAACATGATACTAATGATTGTGATTTTAAAACCTTTCAGAATAAATTATTCGTATGAGCTGGTTCTTTTTTTACAGAATCAAAAATATAACCCAATAAATTATTCTAACGACATTTGATCCAAGTCTTATTGGATCAAATGTTCAAAATGGCCTCATTGACTTTCATCAAATGGATAAAAAAAACTGAGATATTTTTCAAAATATGTTCTATGTTCCACACAAGGCCGATTATTAAACTTACACCACCCCTAAAAAGACAAATAAAAAGCTGCATAACTTTCAGCAAGAATTGCTTACAATGCATTAATAAAATGTATACAAATTCTGTCATAACCTGGCAAAGGAATTGCATTTTTCATAATATTTCTTCCTCAAAAGCACTAGAAGAATTAATAATTTCTTTCCAATTCCCATCAAAAAACATTTTCTACTTGATAAAAGTATGTGTGCATTTCAGAAGTCCAAGACAAATAGAATTATGCATATATACCTTGTTGAGTTAGTTAATGTAAGACTAAATGTACCTCACGCAACTCTTGCCTCAGTGTGTGTGTGTGTGTGTGTGTGTGTTTGTGGAGGTTGCTTGCTTTGATAAAGGTCTTCTCTCCAGAGACATCTGGTGTGTGTGTGTGTGTGTGAGTCAGACTGCTTTCTGGCAAGACAGAGTGAGCAACAGAACAGCAAAGAAAACACCACCTATAGTTGATTCCGAACAAATACGGACTAACTAGCTTGCATATCAACACCACACAGTTAGAAACAGACACACGATCTGAAATCAATGCAAGCATGCTCTATTCGGTTCTCACATCAAACCGAGGAGCGTTTACCTGGCTGCTCATTACATGCAGCTTGGCCAAATTTACAGCCGTGTGGGGCGGCAGCACATCATCGCCACATAAAATATTCAAACTAATGGAGCCTTGATGGCAAAACAACAAACAAGTGACATTTTTCATTGGCCCAAAGATTTTTCTGTCAGGGAAAGCGTGTGACTCAGAGACGTTAGCCTTGGGTGCTCAACTTACCCTGAGACAGGCGTGACACATCCCCTCCTCCCTGTGGCACTCTGGGAAGTTATTAAGCGGGCTCGTACCAATCAAACAAGAAGGAGGATCGTATAATGCGGCTCGTTTACAAGCCACGTTTGACACCGCAAAGCGCGTCGGAACCGTTAAGCAACAAGAGAATTAATAATTGAAATTGTTAACGTGGAAAACATGAGGGTGTGTTTCGATAAACTCGAGACTTTCGGAATTTCAGACACGACCGCTTTTGCTGGAGGAATGTGAGAGCAGTGACGTCCTGTCACGTCTGTGAAATGAAGGACTTTGGTCATTACTAGATGGCCATGCAAATGGAGAGCGAATAAATGGTTATTGGACACAGATGTCAGATATGGCATCAGTCTTTCAGACCTGGAAAGACTGTAAATAGACTTTTTGGAGAGAGACTTCCATTGGGTGTCATTTATTACATTTATCACACAAAAAAATCAAACGCTTATATTTAATAAAACATTTTCATTTGAATATAATGCATGGGATCACCACAAATTAGATATCCAGATGCAGGTCTCATATAGAGGAACATCCCAAAAAAGAATTTTCCTCCTACCTACCTCATTTCATTTCTGAGTTATTGCATATCAAATATGAAATATTTGAAATATGAAATGAGAAAACTTTATTTATTTTTTTTCAGCGATTTCTCAGCAAGACATTGTCCAAATTTAAAAAAAAAAAAAAATTATTTAAAAGAGTAAAAACTTATGTTTCAAATGATACCAACCTTTTGACTCTCCTTGTAAGAGATTTGGAGTTATGAGTCATTATTTCGGTGCATCTCAAAAATAAGATAAAAAAAATTTAATTAAAATTAAAAAATTTTAATTTGTTCCAAACGCTGTAACTTTTGAAAACTTTATCCGATCACCTCAAAATTTGAGCCAGATACAACTCACATATAGCGGAACATAACAAAAAAAGAATGAACTCCCAACCATATTTTATTCATTTTTAATTCCTTTTTAAATATAAATATATGAATTTTTTTTTTTTTTCATTTTTTCCAATTATTTTTTTTTGGCTGTTTATTTGCTTTTTCTCAGCATACGAATGAAAAAAAAAATTCAAAAAAATTTTATTTGAAAATTTAAAAAGTTTCCTTTCAAACGATACCCACCTTTTGACTCTCCTTGCTATAGTTTTGGAGTTATGAGTCTTTACTTTTTTGTGTGTCACTCAGAAAAAAGAACTCTGAAAATACCTTTAGGGTTTAAGGGGTTAAGTTTCAAGAACTTAACAGGATTCACCCAAAAATAAATATTCTGTCGATCACTCACCCTCATCCAAACCTGCATGAACAATGAAAACTTGCACTTGCAGATGAAAGGAGTTGTTAGACTGTTTAAACTGTTTTCTATCTAGTGAGTATTTCTGAACGATTCATTAAAGAATCAACTCATTGATCGCCATGGAGTTGTTACTTCATGTTCAGTAGCCCAATTCAAACAAGTTACTAAAATAAAGGAAGAAGCCAAGTGAACCTCCAATTCTTAATTATTATTTTCTCCTGTTTTATTGTCTAAAAAGCAAAAATAAGTTCATGTATATACAATTATAACACTAAACCTTGTTTTATATTACTTTTGCATAAAATTACAAAAAAACTAGTTAACTGCTGTGAGGGTATTTCCAGCACAGTGGCTATGGGAGTGACGCTAAAATTGACATCTTTCTCTCTTCGGACTGCCATTATCAATCTCACTATTTTCTTTCCTCATTTTGAAAGGTGTGAAAACACCATTGTGGAGTTTTTCTTTTACTGTTTGAGCAAATAGGAACACAAAAAAATACATTTAACGTAATCTCTCATTCACCGCTATATAAGTTTACCCAACTATGACGACTTATGCTTCTGAGTAAGCCGGAAATGTGAAAAGGGTGCAAAAGAAATAGAAATGGAGCTGCTTGGCTTAGCAAACATCATAAAAATGGCAAAAGGCCAAAATATTAAAAGAAAATATGGCAGAATCTGACTGGTTTAATTGAAGCAAAAGCCAAACAAGTCCAAGTGGCATTTCAGTGAAGCCGCACTCGAAACCGACCCTTCTGAAGTGCGTGGCACTAATTTAACCCTGATTGGAAATGATTCAATTATGTAAACGACCAGAGTGAATCGGTTTTGATTGTGGATCTCCTCGTCCTTTCATTCTCTCACTCCCTCCATCCCTCTTGAGGTTTAGATACTTGTGTAATCAACAGGAAATTGAGGCAAGTCTAAATCTTGCCTCAACAGCAGAAAGACGAGTCTTCAGGAAAGTGCCCACCTGTGTCGATTCACCCCGCCCACCTGTGACTAATCACGACCCGTGACGGAAGCGGTTGACTAACCGTTCCAACGTAATTGAGAGTGAAAACGGGACCATTGGGAGTATCCAAGTGGTCATGGGATAGCACACGAGGAAAAAAAAAACAAAAAAAAACAGGCACTCACAGCGGACGTTGGTGGGTTTTGGCAGAATGAAATAAGACAGGCTGGAAACAGCCATCTGACTCTTATACAACATGATTTGTTTGAAAAGTCGGGCAACCTCACACTGAACAGCCATCTGTCTTCATAAGATTTCTGCCAGTTCCTCAGGGCCCCGAAGATCCAAAAATACACCCAAAAAATCCACAACAAAACAATAGAACTCAAGAAAGTTACACCCAGAGTGAGTGATTAGATACAGTCCAGGAATTTAAAATGAATCTGGAGGAGCTCGAACTACAAATAGACATTTTACTGACGTAAGACTGAGTATACGATTATTGCAGTGATGCGTCTTTTACATCAAAGCTGATGGAAATTCTTTTCTAAAAAAAAAAGCATCAAAAAGTAAAAAACATGTTTTCTGGATAAGTACCATGACAATGCCAAGACTATAAAACTGAAATGAATATAGTCTAATATTACAACAATATAAAACAACATATTATATTATATAACAATATATAATATTGTATTATAAAACATTATAATATATGATAAAACATACCATGATAAATGTCCATAAGTACCAGAGTAATATCATCACTATACCATGATACTTTGTATGCGTATATATTTTTAAATATATATTTATACATGCATACAAAGTATCATGGTATAGTGATGATATTATGGGATCAGTTTTACACTCAAAAAAATATTTGTGTCTAAACATAAGTTTAATGTAATTTAATTACATAGCAATTTTCCATCCATTTGGATTACATAGTTTTAACATAAACAAACTAATAAACTTAATGTGATTCATATTTGTCAGTCATATGCCAATGAAATAGATAAGATTTATGTAATAGTTCACAGAAAAATGCCCAGGTTAAAGTACTGTTGAAGCAGTTATTGAGATCATTAAGTGATGATTGAACATTAATGATGAACACCTGCTGTTAACAAGCACAATCACTGAAGGACAGAGAAACACAAGAACTACAACTGATGAAATCAACTGAAGATAAAAGACATTTAATCTCTCACTATTCATAAACTCAACTATTACATCAATCTTACCTATTTCATTTACATATGACTGACAAATATGAATCACATTAAGTTTATTAGTGTGTTTATGTTAAAACTATGTTTTGATGGAAAATTGCTATGTAATTAAATTACATAAAACTTATGCTTAGACTGAAATATTTTTTGAGTGTATAATATAATATAATATAATATAAATATATATATATATATATATATATATATATATATATATATATATACATACATACATACACACAACACACAGTATTAGGAGTGTAATGGTACATGCATCCCGAACCGTCACGGCTCTGTGCATGCAGTCACATGACGAATACAGTCAGTCACATGACGATCCACACTCCAATCCAGAAGGGGGCGTGTGTGATAGTGAAACAATGTTTGCTCCCAGTAAAAAGCGCATAAGAAGAAGGAGAGATGATCGATCGATGTGTTTACACATGTAATCTCTCAACCAGTGTTTCAACTGAGGAAAGATATCAATAAAACAGCTTGAGAATAACATCTCACAAAGCATCACCTTTACCTCAGGCATTTAGCGTTGACAGCATGTTAGTTCACTCTAGAGAGGAGCATTTCGTATATGCACTATATTAGCCTATTTTTTTTTACTTGCCTGTTAGTAACGACGTTAATATTTAAATAAACTTGTCATAAAACCAAGTTATGACAGCCACTGTGTAAATGATTACATTTTAAAAATGAATGAGTATAAAATTAACTGGTAACACTTTACAATAAGGTTGAGTATTTAACTACTTTAGTTAACATGAACTAATAATGAACTGCACTTACAGCATTAATTAATCTTTGTTAGTGTTAATTTCAACATTTACAAACACATTATTAAAATCTTGTTAACATTAATGCACTGTAAACTAACATGAACAACTGTATTTTCATTAACTAACATTAATAAACACAGTAGCAAATGTATTGTCATAGTTAGTTCATGTTAGTTAATACATCAACTAATGTTTAACTAATGAACCTTATTGTAAAGAGCTACCAATTAACTTCATAATCAGATTTAGAAGTTAATGCAAAACCTGCCTTGTGTGCAATTTACATGTTTTTATTCTTATTATTGGAGTGCTGATTATTATATCTACAAATAAATACCGACTGAATTTAATAATTTGGGCTCTGTTGTTAATTGTAACCTTTAATATTATATTAATGTTATTAATTAGTTATAATTAATTGATAAGTAAATTGAAAAACTATAAAAAAATAAATAAATTAATACTAAAAGGGGGGAAAAAGCAATTTTGTGTTTAGGTTTCTCCCCCTGTTGTACTGAACCGTGACTTCAAAACAAACCATCATGTTTGTGTACCGTTACAATACCGTCGTGTTCTCAAAGAACTATGGTACGACATAGTTTGAGCATGTGATACCAGCTAATCGCCATGGTTTGTGTTGAAAAAAGTCAGTAAGTGGACTATACTGCCATAGTATTTTTAATGTGGCAAAGTGTTGTGCTATTTTCCTTAAGTCTATAAATAATACAGCCTGTGCCGTGTGATGCTGCTTAAGAGTTCCAGAAAACACTTCAACTCCTTCCAACCGCCTCCGACTGCCAACAGGGAAAGAGACAACTTAATGACAGCTCCTGTCATAAACATGAATCAAACAGACCACGTGGAAGCACAATGGTGTGTGTTTAGTTTCCAATCTTTAAACAGTAATTAAGATCGCTACGAAAGCCCATCAGAGCAATACTACCCCGCATGAACAGTGTGTGAGGTTAAAACTCAAAGATCATGCTAATGTATTGTAATTAAAGTCTCAGAGAAAACGACAACACACGCACAGAAAGTTTAAGAGAGTTCTGAGAAGAAAAACTCACCGATCTTCTTGGAGCGCTCGTCTCCTCTGCTGTGTATTGTGATCGGGGAGTAGATGAATGGACTGGCGGTGGACATCCCCTGTCCCAGAAGGCCTTTCACCTTATGAGGACGGAGACTCACCGGCAGGTTCAGCAGAGACACAGATCTAAAACATCAGTCACAAAAACTGAGAGATTAGGCCCGTTTCACACGTCGATTAAGCAGCATATGTGCAAGTACAGTTTCAGAGATGAGCACTTCGATTAAAAACAAAAAAAAGAAAAGAATAATATACAAATGTGGTCTCAGAAAGAAAAGACTGGACTGGAAAATGTAGTCAAAATGCATTGTAATCCTGATTAAAAACTAATTTTAGCTATATACATTATTGTTCAATAGTTTGTCTGGAAGAGGAGAGGTCAATGGTGGAGGATAATAAAATGTGCTTAAAATGCCATTTCGAGAGGAGAGGAGAGGAGAGGAGAGGAGAGGAGAGGAGAGGAGAGGAGAGGAGAGGAGAGAGGAGAGGAGAGGAGAGGAGAGGAGAGGAGAGGAGAGGAGAGAGAAGAGAAGAGAAGAGAAGAGAAGAGAAGAGAAGAGAAGAGAAGAGAAGAGAAGAGAAGAGAAGAGAAGAGAAGAGAAGAGAAGAGAAGAGATCCCAGCAACCACCCCAAATACCTTAAAAACCACCCACAACACCCTACCAACCACCAAAAACACCATAAAAACCCAAGCAACAACATGCAACATTTTGGGAACCACCCCAAAGACCATAGCAAACCTCCACAACACCCTATCAAACCATCCCAAACATCCTAAAAACCCTAACAACAACCAAAATACCATAGCGACTACTCACAACATCAACCACCAATAATACACTACCAAACACCGTAAAACCCCTAGCTACAAGCCAAACACCCTAGCAACCATCCACAACATTTTGGCAACCACCCGAAACACCATAGCAACCACCGACAACACCTTACCAACCACCTCAAACACTAAATACCCTAGCAACAACCCAAACACCCTAGCAACTACCCCACAACATTTTGGTAACCACCCCGAAACACCACAGCAACCATCCACAACACCCGAAAAAACCACCCAAAACACCCTAGCAACCACCCTAAATACCATAAAAACCAGAGTAACCAATCATAACACCCTAGCAACCACCCATGACGTCCTACCAACCACTCTAAATATCCGAAACACCCTAGTAACCACCCACAACACCCCACCAACCAACCTAAATACCCTAAAAACCCTAGTAACCACTCACAACACCCCAGTACCAACCCCAAACACCCTAAAAACCCTAATAACCACCCACAACACCCCACCAACCCCAAACACCCTAAAAACCCTAGTAACCACTCACAACACCCCACCAACCCCAAACACCCTAAAAACCCTAGTAACCACTCACAACACCCCAGTACCAACCCCAAACACCCTAAAAACCCTAATAACCACCCACAACACCCCACCAACCAACCTAAATACCCTAAAAACCCTAGTAACCACTCACAACACCCCAGTACCAACCCAAACACCCTAAAAACCCTAATAACCACCCACAACACCCCACCAACCAACCTAAATACCCTAAAAACCCTAGTAACCACTCACAACACCCCAGTACCAATCCAAACACACTAAAAACCCTAGTAACCACTCACAACACCCCAGTACCAACCCAAACACCCTAAAAACCCTAATAACCACCCACAACACCCCACCAACCAACCTAAATACCCTAAAAACCCTAGTAACCACTCACAACACCCCAGTACCAACCCAAACACCCTAAAAACCCTAATAACCACCCACAACACCCCACCAACCAACCTAAATACCCTAAAAACCCTAGTAACCACTCACAACACTCCAGTACCAATCCAAACACACTAAAAACCCTAGTAACCACTCACAACACCCCAGTACCAACCCAAACACCCTAAAAACCCTAATAACCACCCACAACACCCCACCAACCCCAAACACCCTAAAAACCCTAGTAACGCCTCACAACACCCCAGTACCAACCCCAAACACCCTAAAAACCCTAGTAACCACTCACAACACCCCAGTACCAACCCCAAACACCCTAAAAACCCTAATAACCACCCACAACACCCCACCAACCCCAAACACCCTAAAAACCCTAGTAACCACTCACAACACCCCACCAACCCCAAACACCCTAAAAACCCTAGTAACCACTCACAACACCCCAGTACCAACCCCAAACACCCTAAAAACCCTAATAACCACCCACAACACCCCACCAACCAACCTAAATACCCTAAAAACCCTAGTAACCACTCACAACACCCCAGTACCAACCCAAACACCCTAAAAACCCTAATAACCACCCACAACACCCCACCAACCAACCTAAATACCCTAAAAACCCTAGTAACCACTCACAACACCCCAGTACCAATCCAAACACACTAAAAACCCTAGTAACCACTCACAACACCCCAGTACCAACCCAAACACCCTAAAAACCCTAATAACCACCCACAACACCCCACCAACCAACCTAAATACCCTAAAAACCCTAGTAACCACTCACAACACCCCAGTACCAACCCAAACACCCTAAAAACCCTAATAACCACCCACAACACCCCACCAACCAACCTAAATACCCTAAAAACCCTAGTAACCACTCACAACACTCCAGTACCAATCCAAACACACTAAAAACCCTAGTAACCACTCACAACACCCCAGTACCAACCCAAACACCCTAAAAACCCTAATAACCACCCACAACACCCCAGTACCAACCCCAAACACCCTAAAAACCCTAGTAACCACTCACAACACCCCAGTACCAACCCAAACACCCTAAAAACCCTAGTAACCCCTCACAACACCCCAGTACCAACCCCAAACACCCTAAAAACCCTAGTAACCACTCACAACACCCCAGTACCAACCCAAACACCCTAAAAACCCTAATAACCACCCACAACACCCCACCAACCCCAAACACCCTAAAAACCCTAGTAACCACTCACAACACCCCACCAACCAACCTAAATACCCTAAAAACCCTAGTAACCACTCACAACACCCCAGTACCAACCCAAACACCCTAAAAACCCTAATAACCACCCACAACACCCCACCAACCCCAAACACCCTAAAAACCCTAATAACCACTCACAACACCCTAGCGACAAGCAATATATAAGAAGCAAGAAATATATTAAAATAAAAACCAAGACTGCGTCTTCTAAAAATATACTGGCATAAGTCCTGGTCTTTCTGAGTTTCTAAATCAAGCTCTCAACTGATGGCCAGTTCTCAACACTCTTCAGTTGTGTTTCCATCCATCCTGTTCCTTGACAGTCATTGAAAAGGACACATGGAGTCAAAAAAAGAATCACTCTGAACTTTAACTTGATTCTGAACCATGCACAACTTTTGAGCTTAAACGACTCAACACAGTTGCCAGAGAAAAAATGTCTCTGAAAAGCAATTAGAGCAGTTTAATACTGACATTTACTCTTTCCTACAAGACAACGATGTCTCTCATGAGACGGCAAAATTTCATTATGGATTTTTTTTTTTTTTTTTAAAGACATGCCTTCTGTGTAAATTCCGGCAACAGAATTTGCATGAATACTGCATGTTAACAACATGCGGAGAGGGAGATAAATATCAGGAGAAACTCGGCTCGTCCGAAGTTTTACAATTAAATATCCCTTTAAGAATAAATTAAGGGATTTTAACAACTCAAAAAATCTTGGGAGAGAAGCGCTCAGAGAAATAGAGACTTCAATCAAGAGAACATGTTGAGCTTACCCACTGGTGGGATTATGAAATGCATCTGTTAAACACATTTATAGGCTTTTCTTTCATACGCGCGCTCAACATCAGCCGCTTCCTTGGGATAGATGAAAGGATATGTGAAGTTTTGTGCTTCCCTTTAAAAATTTTAATT
The DNA here is from genome assembly GCA_037194245.1 of Opsariichthys bidens. Taxonomy (NCBI): domain Eukaryota; kingdom Metazoa; phylum Chordata; class Actinopteri; order Cypriniformes; family Xenocyprididae; genus Opsariichthys; species Opsariichthys bidens. The sequence goes on from CM074306.1 coordinate 8,588,813, forward strand.
TGGGGAGAATAAAACAAAAGAATCTGCCTTTTTAATTTTCATACAGCTTTCTAACAGTTCATAGGCCAACAAAACTTCAAAAATGTTTTGAACAAAAGTTCGAGTTCAGATGAGTCATTTTTCAGACACCGAGCTGTGGAAAAACACCATCAAAAGGCTGTGAGCAAGTGGGCACTGAGATAAATGTGTTCAAATAAACAATCAAACATTTACTAAAGGACACTTTTCACAGAAAAACGGACAAATGAGTCAATCTTTAAAAAAAAAAAAGAAAAAGAAAAAAAGATTGATGTACAGTAAGATTCACGATGGGAGACTTCATAAAACGACCACCATGAGTTCATTAACATATGACCTTCCACATTTACATTTATGTAAATGTGCATATCATTAACTACATAAATAGAATCTTAAAGGGACAGAAACACAATCAACCTGTTTAATAAAATAATAAATAATCGCACAAATCGAAATGATTGTTTTTGGTGCAGAGACGTCAGGGGGGAAAACAAAGGCTACATAAGTGTACAATATGATCCCTTTGAAACAATCCTGGACATGTAAGCTTTCTCACCTGACGATGGGCAGTTTGGTGAATGGAACGGGAGGAAGTTTGAGTCCGTCAGGGAGGGTGATCATCTCCATTCCACCTGGACACTTTGACGTGTAGTTCTCCAAACTCTGGGTCACTTCTTTCTTCTCTGTGGAGAGAAGGCATTAATATGAATACTGTTTGCAAAAAAAAAATACATACTGCAAAAATAAAAATAAAAAATAAATAAATACAAAAAATAAATAAATAAATGACAATAAATAAATAAATAAAAAATAAAATAAAAATTTAAATAAACTAAAAATAGAAATAGATTAGCTACCAAAGCATTCCTCCTGAAACATCACTGTTTTTTGAGAGCCAACACCTCACCTCATAAATCAGTAGATCATCAATGCATCTAAAGTGAGCCGAGATCCCCAAGGGTGAAATTACCCACAATCCTCACTCACAGGCCTCCAGCCCAGAGCGAGATATAAATTTAACATGGCAAATAACCGGAGCGTCCATACATCACGGGCGGAGACGTGCATGGCTAACGATCGGGTCTATTTTAAGCTCTGTTTCCACAGGTGAGCGTTGTATTGACTTACTGCTCTGTCTATAAAAATGTTTATGGCCTCACTTCGCCATCAATTCACACCTCACAGCCTTTTCGATAAAACCAATGATCCCGGTGCAGTCTGAATCGGATCCAAATGCTCAGAAAGAATCCCTGCTGCTCTGAGCAACAGGCATGCTACGCATTAGAGACAACAGAAATGGAATGGACGACCATATTTGTATCAGCCATTATGAGAAGTTTTAAATTTATTATTAGTAGTAGTAGTAGTAGTAGTACCATGATGAAGATGATGATGGATTATATAACATTGATAATATGATAAATAAATAATAACAACACATAATAATAATATTTTTTGTTATTTTCTAACATTTTGTATTATTAATACTACAAGTAGTACTATTAATATTACTACTACCATTATTACTTAAGCTATTTTCTTGTTTTTATTATAATTTATTTTATACATTAAATATTTACAATAATAATAACAACAATAACGACTAATAATAATCAAATATAATATTATAACATTTTGTATTGTTATTATAAATACTACAACTACTATTATTACATGTACATTTTATTATAACATTTTATTTTATACACAAAATATTATTATTGTATAAATAATTAAAATATAATTTCTATATTATTAAATAGTACTATATATATTTGATACAATAAAAATAAACATATATTATAAATAATATATAATAATAATAATAATAATAATAATAATAAAAGTGTAATCTAACATATTTCTATTATTTTTTTCACAAATATTTTATATTTAAAATAAAGCTTTATAAATAATAATGAAGAACACACTGTTTAATTTAAATGATTATTATAAATATTATTATTATTATTATCATCAACATCATTATTAAGTAAAATGATATTTTTTTCAACAAACAAAAAGATTCCTTTGCACTCTGAACAGATGGGAATTGAAAGCATCATAGTGGCTGGCAGACTGCCAGCCCCTGTGGCAGATGGGAAGGTGTGACTAACTTATAGCTGCAATAATGATTTAACATGACCTAAAGAAAGATCAGTCCCCTCGATATTTCTCATTCCTTACAGGGATGCAGCTGCTCTGTGGTGTAGTGGTGAAGGAGAAAAAGAGGATGAAAAGGGGAGTAATACACATCCTTCACAACTCATTCTCATGTTGAGGGAATAATAGATCAGAAAGCCTCATATGACTCTGAAACCACGGAATACAAACGCAGAGGTGTAAAACCATACTTGAGTAAAAGTACAGAAACCTTACAGCGAAAATGACTCAATTACAATACAACTTGAGTAAAAGTCTAAGAATATATGATTTAAAGTACTTTATTTGTACTGAATGTAGGCTCAGAGATGCAATAGTCCTAATATTTAAAACAGTTCAAGTGAGTTCAGTGGTTCAATCTTAATATTATAAAGCGATGAGAATACTTTTTGTGCGGCAAAAAAAACTAAACAACGACTTTTCGACAATATCTAGCGATGGCCGATATTAAGATTGAACCACGGTACTCACATTAACTGCTTTCTGGGCATCTGAAAGGGTTCATTATCTTGCTTGCAATAGAGGAATCACTGAACCATCGGATTTCATCAAAAATATCTTCATTTGTGTTCTGAAGATGATCGAAAGTCTTACGGGTGTAGAATGACATGAGGGTGAGTAACTAATGACAGAATTTTCATTTTTGGGTGACCTAACCCTTTAAGTACAGTAACTAATTCCATTTAGTCAAATGCTTTCCACCTCTGTACAGATCACATCCATCCTCTGTGATTTTAGCACATCGAAATGAGGTTAAAAGTGGTTCGTTCATCTGAAGAATGGGTGTGATGCAGCTAATGAGATTAAATGCCAAAATTCCAAAAAAACAAAGTCCAAATGCAAGATTTTTTTGTCAATAAATTGCCTACAACAACAGAGACATTTTGCACTTACATGCTGCCAAACCACTTGCATACTGCCAAACCACACGGTTCAGATGTAAAAACACAGTTTAATAGATGTTCTCTCCCTGTGTACTGTTCGTTTGACAGAGCTGAAAGACACCCGTGTGCATCTCTGGGTCTCTGTTGGACAGGATCTCAGCCTACAATTGGGTTATATAACACTAATCTCAAATAACAACAGGAAAAACCAAAGCGAAACACTTACAGTCCATCTTGGAGAATTTTCAAACTGACTGGATCTATTTACAGAAAGCTAGAAGTCAAATTATAAAAAAGACTCCTGCTTCCATTTGATCCATTATGGCTATCTTCAAATATGTGAACAAGTAATATGGATTTTTTTTTTTCTATTTTGCAGAATTTCAGAAGCAATTTTGCTACTAAGGTCCGTTTACTTTGTTTCTTTCTTTTTTTTGTGCTGTTTCAAATTGGCCAATGCAGAAATTGAAGGTGTCTTTTAGTCTTTCTCGGTTGAAAAGATGATCTTGAAAAGATAAATGAGAAGAAAGAGAATTAGATTATAAAGCTGTCAGTCAGTGAACAGACCAGTCAGTGTCAAAGTGATTCCTATTCTTACTAATGGACACTAAAAGGTCTGCAAGATTGAGAGGAAATGGCTCGTGAATATATTTCTCTTAGTATATGATGAGGACGGTCTGGCTAGATAATCTCAAACCACAAGTTAAATAAATTTCCGCATTTAAATTCATCAAAAGGAGGAAATTATCTGTTAACCAGCCATTTTTCTCTGTAGTTATTTAGATTCATTTTTTGTGGGAAAATAAATAAAACAAAAAATAGCAACAGAACACAGTAGGCGTGAATCACATTTCTATCCCCACAGTGCATCAGAGTTTTTCCATTTTAAAATGTGCTTTCAGTTATGATGTAATTTTCACAGTACTTCCTTTTATCGGTTCTCGGCATTAATCAAAAACAATCCAACATATGATGTATTCACAGTTTTTGATGTGGCCCTTGCATGTGACCCCAATTAACGGTGGAAAAAAAACGTTAATCGCTCATTGAGATTTTCTTGTACGACGTCATTGGTAATCAAATTGTTTCTTTTTTGTGAAGTAGGAAATATACCTCACATAGATGTTTGCCAGCTCTTACTAAACAGAGAAAACCAAATCTCACTCGCACAGATGATATGTGCGTCACTAATGCACTTTAAACACACAATCAAAATTCATGCAAATTCAGTGGAACATCCCGACAAAAAGCTGTTAAAAGCAGTCAACAACTAAACACAAAAGAGTCTAGTGCATTATGACTACTTAAATCTTAATATATAAATAATATATAAATTTATAACCTTTAAATTCACAATAAAAACAGCACTCACAACCCATTTTTCTTCCATATTATATTTACAAAGGCTTTTCGACGGCAGATATGCAAAATTATAAATGGTAACACTAGTTTAAGGTCCAACTCTCACGATTAACTAGTTGCTTACTCGGATATTGGTTGTTTATTAGTACTTATAAAGCACACATTCTGACCATATTCTACATCCCTTATTCCTACAATACCTAAACTTGACAACTAGCATACTAAATATTAATGAGTAGTAACTAGGAGTTTATTGATGCAAAATTCATAGTTAATAGTTAGTTAATAGTGAGAATTGGACCCTAATCTAAGACATACTGCTGCTGCACAAACAAGACATTTAAATTACTCATAGCAAATCTATACAGGTGGAGCTGGGGAAGGTGAAGGGTTTCAGAGGAACTTTGAAAACCAGCCATTTAAATGTTGAGTAGCATGTTCATTGGCTGCGAGCTTGTACCAAGTAGTTAACACTGTAAATATCTTCAGCTTGTGTTGAAGGACCCATCAGTCTGCGCCATCTAGAGTTTCATGACAGAACTAGGCATTTATAAATATCGACCTATATAAGAAATATGATACAAATTATTTTATGGTGAATTAAATACTACAGAAAAACAAATGTAATTTCTACATGAAAAAGTTAGTTCAGGCAAGTGTTCCCATCATGCACTGGGCCTTGAAAAATTAATGATGTTGATTTTTTCGCTGTTTTCCAACTGTATTTACACTGTTGTATCATTGATTTTGTGGTTAGAGTTAGTCACTTGCAATTTTGTGACATTTGGAGTTCATTTTGTACTCAAAAATAATCTTACCATCATTGTATATTGTGTACAAAGTACTGAGGTCTCTGTTTTTAGGTGCCGCATTACTTATAATATGTAGCCTACACAATATCTACTGTATTATTCATTAGATGTTTCAAAGTAAAGCATTTACGTGGTTTAATTCAGTGTTATATTGTTTGAGTAAAATGTATTGCAAAGGAAACTTCAACTAAGTAGAAATGATTCAACCTTTTAGCCTGGTTTCTTTGTTAATTTTACTTAACTCAATTAAGTAGAGTTTACTTAATTCCATATGTCAAATTACTCAAAAAATATGCATGCAAAAACTTGCAAAATAAAAATTAAGTACCTCCAAGTACATATAATATAAATGGAATAAATGAAAAAATAAATAAATATATAAGTAAATAAACACATTAATATTGTACAAAACATTTACTTAGATTTCATTAAAAACTCCCTAACAATATTCTTCCAACCAGAACATTTTACTAAAGCTTTTCTGATAGGTCAGTACAGAAAGAAAAAAAAAAAAAAAAAAAAGAGAGAGAAAGTGAGTAATGCGAACATTTTATCGAGTCAACAAAAACTCTTAAAACATGACTGAGAGGTAAAAAGCCTGCAGCTGTCGAAAGAGATGAACTCGGATGCTCAGGTTGATGCGAGGAATGCTGACGGGATATAAGCAGAGAAGACTGTCACATAAATTATGAATAATGCATAAGCAGGGTGCTGAAGTCCACTGCAATGAAATTACTGACTGCAGATGAGCAACTAAACCCAACAAACAAGCAACATGCTGACAAATGCGTCAAACTTCTCAATCGGAGAGGTAGAAACGCAGGCAAAAAAAAAAAAAGCGTGTTGTAAATTGAGAGCCACTAGAGCTGGGAGGAGACGGCAAACTGACAACTGACTCAGAAAATTGCTGTTTACAGCAGTGCAGTGAGGAGGAATGGATTGGACGTTACAGTCCATCGCAAAGGTCCGCAGAACGCCGGCCGCATCTTTCGGCTGCGGAGGAAGGGGTTTGTTGCTATGGAAACCATCAACATGCTCAGAGTGCGAAAGACAGGGTCACTGAGGGAAAAGTGACTCGCTAAACAATTCATGAGATGTTCAGATGAGGGTTTATGTCCGTTTCTCTCGCCTGTAACTGATGAGAGTCAAAAAAGGCATCAGAACATGGTTAGACTGAACGTAATTGCATGCCGTCTGATCAGGGTATAATTACCGACTTTGCGCAGCTTCCTAAGAGACGGCGCGCTTGATATACTGCAAAAATTCAAGTCAAGTATAAAATGAGAGGGTTCGGACCCTGAGGGAGACACTTTAGATGACGGAAGGCCCGGAAAGAAAAGTAATAAACATACAATCACAAGCATTTACGCCATAATATGTCACTCTTAAGAGAAACAAACACTAATCACTATAAATGGGCGGTTATTCTTGTCAAGACAACCATGGAACAGCCAGTGTTGTAATAGTTAACTACAACTAATAAAAAAAAAGTAATAAAACTGAAATAAAATATAAATATTGGATGAACAAATGAAAAATAGAAATGTTGCTTTGGTTACTAACTGAAATAAAATAAGTTTAAGTTATTAAAACTAAAAAAAAATGGGTATTGCAATGCATTTTTTATAAGGAGTTTTGGGTGCATTTTAGTGCATTGTTATGCTGTTGCTAGTGTGCTTTGGGTGGTTGCTGGGGCTTTGATATAATGACATGATTTTTAGTACACCGCTATGCAGTTGTTAGCAATCCGAATCGTTATGCTTGTCTTAGCAAAGAGCACTAAAAATTCGGAATGTGTTCACCAGGTACACCATCCCTGAAATCCATTTAAAATTGCTTGTCCTTGTTTCTGTCACAAATGCCTCACTCTCTGTCTCCACAGACCTGTGCTTAATATTTCAGGGACAAGGGTGCTTTTAGCAAGAGCCTGAAAGTGAGAAAGAGGTTGTTTAGTGAGAGTGTGTGTTTTGGTCATGAGAGAGACCCAGTGAGAGTGTAGCTTGTGAATGCTGTAAAGGTTGGAAGTGTGTTTGTTTAAATCTGTATGAGAGTGAGATTAGCTCAGGGCCACAGAGACCACAGGGGCCGTGCTCTTTTTTTTTTGTCAGCTCAGAGAGTCTGAAAACACTTCCATTCAAACAAACACACAAACTTTAAGTCCACGTACCTCACTGCATATGAGTGAATCTCACTGAACATTCCAGGATAGCATTTCGCAAAATTAAACATTTTTTGGTAACACTTTACAACAGAGCTACCCAAACTTGAGAGGGGTAAGGCCCCCCAAAAACATTGCAAAAGCTCCACGACCGCGCCGTTAAAAAATATATACCGACATTTACCTACAAATACATTTATTAACAAGTTTGATAGAAATTCATGTGAATTATGCAAACTGTGATGTAAACATTCTTTACAAATAAATATATTTAAATCCATAACACTAACCTTACATACTTTCAAAAAAATCTAATTTTAGAACAATTGGAATATTTTAATATATTGATTTGGACTAGCTACAGCCTCCCTGCAATACGCCCTGCTTTACAATAAGATTAACAACATTAGTTAACATGAACTAATAATGAACTGCAGCATTTATTAATCTTTGTTGATGTTAATTTCAACATTTACTAATTATTACATTATTAAAATCTTGTTAACATTAGTTAATGCACTGTGAACTAACATGATCAAACAATGAACAACTGCATTTTCATTAACAAACAAAGATTAGTAAATACAGTAACAAATGCATTACTCATGATTAGTTCATGTTAGTTAATACATTAACTCATGTTTAACTAATGAACCTTATTGTAAAGTGTTACCCTGTCTGTTTAAGGATTTTTTTCAACATACCTAGGTCACAAAAAGTCTGAAAAAAAAAGCTTGTTATATTTCGCATAAAAGAAAATAACTGCTACTCTAAAGACAGTTTATTTAATTACATTGTGACAATACCAATTAATAGAGACATTTCATAATACAAATATCTCAGGACTGTCATACGTTCAAATCAAATACTGTATTAAAGACAGTCACACTGAAAATAATAAGAATTATAATTCGGACAGACAGACAGATAGATAGCTTTACGTAAAACTAGGATGTTAATGTTTATAATATCCTATCTTCAGGCCTTATTTTTTATATTTAGCACATTAGAGCTGGACAATAATACGGTTTACATTTATAGAATCAGAGTGTTGCTAACTTGCTATAACGCAGTTTCCTGCAGGTAAAGCCTCGTCAGGTCATTTGGACATATCCATTCACAAAATGTGCTACTAACTTCTAAATAAAACTAAATTAACACCGCAGACATCAGAGCGGAGCTGAAAATGAATCTCCGTGTTGCAATTTACACCTTTCATCCAGTGAGAATTTCTCATGTGCCTTCGCCAGCTCTCTAAATGAAAGCTCTTTATTTGGCATTCTTGATTTGTCTTCAGAAACGTGGTCAAAAATAGCCGCCGAACACATTTCTCAAATAGCTTATTTCACACTGCTCCGTTCAGACAACACGACCCCTGCTGACATGAGAGCTCTGGCAAATGAAACTTGACAAAATACTAATTAACCAACAACATCCCTTTCCTTTCCTCACTGTCTCTCTCGTCTCCTACTCATAATTTCTGTCTGTCGATTTCCTCCGCGATACTGTCAATACGTTTCTAAACTTGAGGAAAATGTTGCATAGGGATGGTTTGTTCTTAAAAAAACAACACGACACTGCATTCGCATTTAACTTCAGTAACATATTTCAGAATAATGAGTAAAGAAATTAAACATTCAAGCAAATATTAGGACAATACAAGAATTTGACTGGCTTGCGGTTTTGCCATTTTTGTTAAAAGTCATAGTTAATAGTGAAAATTGGACGCTAATCTACAGTATGACTAAAAATTATAAAAAATTGACTGCAATTTAAAAAAATATATATAAAAACAAAAATTATAACAACAATAATAAATTAATACAGGCATTTCATTCATGTTTAGGAAAGAAAAATTACACTGAATACAATTATTCTCTCTATCCAATCTAACATGTCTGCATTTCATTCTCTCTTCCATCTAGATATTGGAAGATGTATCTGTCACGTATGTAAATGTATCTCCACCTCTTCCTCTCTCTATCTGCATTAATCACTTCGTAACACATGCATCCACCTGTTATCTGTAGGCAGAGCAATTGTTTCCTACAAAGCTGTGCCTTGAATAAAACATCCCCATCTTTTCTTCTAATATCATTCTGTCAGGAACTGAAAAAGACTGTACCCCTCATGTGCAAACTTAAAAGAAACTGAGAATCTCCGCCTCTGCTATCCCGTCAAGAGTCCAGATTGGCACTGATCAATGTCAAGCAGACGTGTTTAAATCAGACGCCTCCATTCTGTAAAGTGTCTTTGTGCTGAGGGCGTTCCTAACAACTGCTGCTAGCAGGAAATCATTCATCATTACATAGTAGCGTATAACAGGGCGGGCGGCAATCTGACTGTACTGTCTGTTCCTTTTCTTTTGGACATGATTTCAGTGATAAAATCAAGAGAAGCCTCAGGAGGCTGACTGTAACTGTGAGTCTCTTCACCTCTCAGATGGCACACAGATTTAATTCAGGTGGACTGAGCAGCTCTCGTCTGTAAAGTCAACACTGACTTTGTTAACATGGACACCTTTTGTTTCCATCAGAATGAAATAATTTTGTATTGATCAATTCGAACATGATAGTATACGAGTAAAGCTGCATGTTTAATCGTTAAAAATCGTGATTTTGATTCAAACACGCACGCAATCTTACTCCTCAATGACAGCAATTCGGCTATATGTCTGTCTATTCAACTTCTGACAAGAAGTGAACATTCAGATCTATCCAGAACTACATTGTATTGTATGACACGGCTTCACAAACATGGTTGTCAACCTCAGTATCATTATATCTGTGTTACAATCATTCAGATGAACACAGAAGTACTGGGATAAAAGTTTATCGGTCAGATATTAAAGGGTTAGTTCACCCAAAAATGAAATTTCTGTCATTAATTCTTCACCCTCATGTCGTTGTACACCCGTGAGACCTTCGTTCATCTTCAGAGCACAGATTAAGATATTTTTTGATGAATTCCGATGGTTCAGTGATTCCTCCACTGACAGCAAGATAATGAACACTTTCAGATGCCCAGAAGATACTAAAACATATTTAAAACAGTTCATGTGAGTTCAGTGGTTCAATCTTAATATTCTAAAGCGATGAGAATACTTTTTGTGTGGCAAAAAAAAATAATAATAATGTATAATAATGTAATAAATAGTGAGGGGTGATTTCAAAACACTGCTTCAAAGCTTTACGAATCTTTTGTTTCGAGTGGTTTGGAGCGATAAAGTCATGTGATTTCAGTAAACGAGGCTTCGTTACATCAAAAGTGATTCGCAATTTCAATAGTTCACTTTGGCAGTTTGATAAACCAAACCACTGATTCGAAACAAAAGATTCGTAAAGCTTTGAGGCAGTGTTTTGAAATCTCCCATCACTAGATATTGTTGCAAAATCGTATTATATTGTTTTTTGGTGCACAAGAAGTATTTACGTGAACTGTTTTAAATATGTTTTAGAAGTTTTCTGGGCATCTGAAAGTGTTCATTATCTTGCTGGAAATAGAGACTCACTGAACCGTCGGGTTTCATCAAATACATCTTAATTTGTGTTCAGAAGGTCGTACGAGTTTGGAATGACATGAGGGTGAGGATTAATGACAGAATTTTTGGGTGAACTAACCCTTTAACACTGTCTACGGAAGCAATCAAAATAGAGTACATCACCTTTTGAAAGCAGCAAATAAAGATTGTATCAATTACACCAGAAGGTGCTGTCAAAATGTATCTGCATTGAATCGTTCATTCAAGAGATTTGTTCAAAACTGCTGATTCATCCAATTATCATGAGTGAGTCATTTAATCATTCATTCAAACTGATTTTTTTTAAATAATTCAAGTTAATTATTTTTTTTAAATAGACTGCAGCAATTAACATTTCATCAGAACCTCTAGTAAACTAAATGTTTTTTTTAGTTGTTTATTCAGAATAGTGATCTCTATTTTAAGCAAAAAAAAAACATACGTGATTCTCAATTTATCCAAATTCGTGCAGCTCTATACACGAGGATAAGAGTTTCCCTCTGTTGTCGCATACTAACCATTCTCATTTTCTTTGTTTTAATAAGCAGACTTTATATTTATCTATTTCGGGTCCTAATTATGAGACGACGAGGGCATTAAGCTTTGTGGCATAATGCTTATTTTTAATCAAGCACTAAAAGCACCCCTTCCCCCACCCAAAACAAAGCTTCTGTGGACGAAAGTCTGAAGCAAGGACTGCTGGGACAACGTTGTCCTGCAACACTTCACAGACAGAATTTCAGAATGACAACAAGAACAACAGTTCATCATACATCATTATGCCATTCTTACATCACTGCACAAGCACAGAACTAATTCAAACGAATTAGACGAATTAGAACCTCAACTTACAAGCTGAATGAAATTTCAATCTGATTTAGCTTACTTGTTCCAATTTACATTGGTTACATGAGGCTTTTTTATTCCAACTGTGCTACAAGTCCAATTACACCAATTATTAGGGTCCATGTAAACACTGCTTGTGATTGACAATCTTTGTAACGATCATCATTCAACTAATACTGAAAAAAGTGAAAAAAAAAAGGCAAATGCTTGAGTGATGACTATAGCTGGTTGACTGAAACAAACACTATGCAAGCAAACAGGTTTGCTAAAACTGAATTAAACTTCTAAACTCGAGAAAGTGATATTCTTAAAACCCCAGGGACTTGCCGTGATAAAATAATGTAAAATCCTTGATTTTCAGTAAGAAATGCCAACTTTCAGTAATATAAGATATAGGAACAGGATGTGTTTGTATTCAGAGACTTGAAAAAGTTGGGAAAAGTTTGACTTTGAGCAGCTACCAATGAAAGTGAAGAAGTCATGTGATCCATCTCCTGTCAAGGTACGATACTAAAAATGAAATTAAAAAAATAATTATGAGAATAAATACACAAATATGCATGCAATACATTCTTAAGTTGAAAAAAAAAATCACTCTTAATATTATACATTAAGCCATGAGCAAGTGGACACACAATAAAGCAAAATTACAACATGTGAGATATCTACTATAAGACTTTAACTTGAAGCTTCTGTTTAAAATCCAAAAGAAGGCGCAAAATTCCATTAAAGTCCCGAAAACATATCACATAGCTCGTTAAACAAAATAAGTAATTGGTTTGGCGCTCAGAGGAGTGCAGAAATGGGTTTTAAACCGAACATAGGGAGCCATTGTTCCTCTGACACTGTGTTGAAAACAGCGTTCGACCAATGCCTGAGCTCAGCCGAAGGAACTCTGGATTTGTTCTGTCTGGAAGGAAATGATAAGCTTGACAGAGCTCAATACCCAAGAGCTGCAGGCCCAACCGTGTGTGTGTGAGAGAGAGAGAGACAGGATTACAGCACACCTCTGTGGGGACAGGATGCTGTGAAGTGGACCATGGCTGAACAACAAAAAAACAACATCAATCTCTTTTCAAAGACACAGAGGCTTTCAGGAAAATCCAGGTAACACACACACACACACACACACACACACAAGCCCACATGCATCTTTAAACTTAACCAGTGTCCACTTAACTCAATACTGTTCCCAAAATAATGAACATCTTCATTACATCTTTTGTAAATGTATTTATACACTTTTTAGGTGTTCAGTTTATTGATTAAATATTATTATTATCATTTTTATCAATTTAATTCAGAATAATTAATATAAACTAATTAATATATTAATATAATGTACACACTATAATTAAAATATTACATAGTAAAATAAACCATACATATTTATATTTTATAATTGCGGCGCGTGCTAAAATTGAACATATATTGCAGAGTATTTAAGCAACTCTATTACTATAACTACTATTACTACAATTACTATTAGCGTTTTGTTGTTGTTGTTTTTTCTTTTCAAAAGAGAAACTTGACTGTAATTTAACTACTTTACTTTGAACACCCTGGTGAACAGCACTTTTAAAATAGCTTCCCCAACCCTGCATTCAACATTCACACAAAGACTTCTAAAGGAATAAAGAAAATAAGTCATTGTGCAGAGAGAGAGTGATGACCCTCTAAAAAGAGTATAATATGACGATTCTATAAAATACAGCCCTGAAAATACAATCACAAGTCATAGAAGTATGTAGAATCAATCTACATAAATGCACTCTAGTGAACATTTTAAATTTATGGTCTCTTTCTTTTCATCTCTTGTCTTTTAGATGAGTACCGTCTGTTTGTCTGAATCTCTCTGGATACATGATGGGTGTCTGAATAGGCTGACAGCATCCACTGTACTATGAGCTTTTGTTCTTGATTGTTTTGATATGTATGAGGGCTACATTTCTAAAAGAAATGTCTTTGCAAATTTAATAAAACCAACTAACGGAACAAAGACAGGTTCATAAATGACCCCTGTTTCTGAATATTACCTAATATTAATATTTATATAGTTGTTTGTGAATGTAAAAGGTCTGCTTTAAAGAATAAAGTCCACAACAAATAAAGTTATTATAAGATATGGTCTTCATTGGCTGCCAGGGAGCAACGACTACTTTGACCCGCCCTCAAACTCTGTAGTTGTAATTGAGGCCTGGAAGAGTTTCGAAATGTCGAGAAGACGCTGTTTTCAGCGCTGCGATTCCACTATTCAAGCAATTCCAAAGCATGAGTGCTCGAACGGTAAAACCGCCATTCATTCTGTTTGTATCACTGTGTTTCAAGTGCTGAGGAAGATCCAGAGCTGAAATTCAGATATGGTAATGGGAGTTTGGTTTCTGACATGTGCTGTAAACAGTAGACCAATCACAACATATTGAGCCATCTGACCAATGAGAGCAGAGTAGCTCGCGGAAAGCAGAGGTTTAGAGAGGCCGAGTCCTTGATCGAACCGTTTCAGACACAGTAAGAAATGAGGTGATATGCAATGTATATTACGAGAAAATTAAAGTGCTTTTCGACCTTGGACATGTAAACCTATTGTAGAAGACCTTCAAAACACAATTAGGAGCCTTTAAAACAGCATAATTGGGGCACTTTAAAAAACAAAAATGAGCCAAAAACCTCAAAAGGAGGTCTTTGAAACTATGTGCGTTAAGGTTTGAGGGCATTTGTGCATGCGCCCCATGTCTTACCTTGGTCCGAGAGGAAGTCCAGCATGGTCTGTAGCAGGAAAGAGAGGTGTCTGACAGATAGACCCGGGTTCCCCATTCGCCGAGATGCATAAACCAACTCATGAAGCAACCGCAACTGCACTGCCGCCCATCCACGATGGGTCCCTACAAACAGAGAGAAGGAGAAAGCATTTAAAAACACACAAAACAACACTTTTGATGGATTTGTTTCTCATGAGCCTTCGCGTTTCCACCTTCTGATGGTACCTTTCTAAAGGCCCTTTTCAACACTCTTGCAGCATTTTATTTCCCTTTCCCCTCCTGAAGTTCATGGTAGTTATGGTTCCTTGCAACAACAACAGCAAAAACAAAAAAACGTCTTCAAGTCCTCTTTAACTGATGAAATATAATGTGACAGGAAGGTCAAACTCGGTCAAGCTTTCTTTGTACATGCAGCATCGTTTTCTGCTCAAACTGTCAGAGAGGCGTCATCAAATTTACACTCCTAAATTACATGATACAACAGCTGAGTTACAAAACTCATCCATCAGGCGACTAACACGGCCGTCACAGGACAGAGAGAGTGAGGTGAAGCTGATCCGTGCTGTTCCTGAAGAATGTGGCAGCAGCTCAGGAATGATTGTGAGGATTTATCACTCCACACAGTTCTGCCGCTCACATGACCGTCTGTTTCACACTCACCTTTCACTCAATTCATGCAAATCCACCCTAAGCTTTTCAGAAGAGAGAGTGTCTAAAAAAAGGAAGAGAAACTGCAACATTTCTGCTGATGCCTTTTTTCAATTAACAGTAATTAACAATCTCCAAAAAACTCCAAGAACAGCACACTAATACTAGGGAGGGAGTGTTAGCTAGTGAATTTTATATATGCTGTCTTGAGATACTGGTTTTGTGTTATTGAAAATCAAAGAAGAACATTATAAAAAATAAATCAATAAAACCCTACGAAGACCAGATTCTATCCAAATCCCAGTTAGCAAAACATTGCATGTACATCCCCCATGCCGTCTCCTCCTGGAGTCAGCAATAAATGGATATTATGCCTTTTTATTATGCATAACCTTAACTGCACATATTTTTCAGATGCATTTTCCATCCAGACACCCATTAACCGATACTACAGCATATTACAGAAATACATTAGGTCATGATAAAGACTGTAAATATCATTTTTGCAGAAAAGAAAAAAAACTACTGTCTGACATCAACATATCACTTAAATATATTTTGTAAAATAAAACAGGCAACATGTATAAGCTTAGTGTTACCTTAACATCCAAGAAGAATGTCATATCTTACTAGCTAATTGGTCAAATTAATAAAATTAATTTTTAATATATATAATTTATATTTATATTAAAATGTAATATATGTGTATATATATATATATATATATATATATATATATATATACACACACATCCATACATACACACACATATATATATATATATATATATATATATATATATATATAAAATGGAGCTTGTTCAAAGTGTTATATTACATGAAGTAATATAAATTATAAATAAAACTAAATTTAATATAAAATACATCTGATACATACATGAGGAAGCACTTTTATTTTAAATGTGGTATATTAAAAGAAAAGTGCGCTATGGTTTTGAATAATTCAATCCAGTTCATTATTTGGAAACTGTGTATTTCTCGACGGCAGTTTTGTCCGTAACCAACATTTATTCATCAAGTCCCAGATCTTTAACCATTACAACACATCACCCCATAAAAATTAGACTATTTAAAAACAGCTGCTACACATTTAGCAGCCGTTTATTAAAAACAGCCACTTCACTCCCTCTTCAACTAGAAATAATGCATCCTGCTGCATTTCAGGGATCATAACGGCTGGTGCCAACAGGCCGCTGAGACTCAAGGAATCGCTTTACAGCACTCCAGGGTCTGCTGTAGTTCTGTGTTCGGTCTTTGTGTTCTCACTGGACTTTCTAGATCCCTGCGCACAATGGTTGAGCTAAACGCAATCAATCAGAGGTTGATGATATATTCTCTCTCTCTCTCTCTGTGCGTAAAGAGAGCTGAGCTCGAGAACTCCCAGGCCAATTAAAAACCCATTTTCTCTTCTCTCTCCGCACTCCATGGTGTCTCTATTGACCTAGGTCCTCTCCTCTCTTTCACTTAAAGCTTCAGTAAGCCAGGGTCACCCCCAGCTTCAGCTGACACATGCCCTCCTACTCTCAATGACATCACAGACTCAATGCAAAACCACACATCATCAGCTGATTTGCCTGAAATATATACAGAACTAAGATATAAGAATAAATATATATGAATGAGGGAATGGCTGGGCCTGCACTCAGACAACACTCATAAATCTTGCTTAAAGTCAACATGAAATCAAAACTGACTCTCTATTTATTTCCTTAATAAATTCTGCAGATCTTATTGTGCAAGATTCATCACTGCACATTATTCAAATCTTCTATCAAAATGAAATAGCATTCTGTTGCCTCTCAAAATAACTTTTCTGCTTACAATACTTACCAATACTTTGAGGCAAGGGGAAAAAAATAATTTATTAACCAACCAGCCAACCAGAACTATGCCAAACTAACAGCCATGATGCTAGGCTCACCTCAGCCAAGGTTGCCAAGGCGTTACTATGCACTTGCTAAGTTGTTCTAAATGTTTTAGAGCATTGCTGTGCAGTTTCTAGGGGTTTCTGGGTGGTTTAACGTGTTCTAAATGTAATTTAGTGCATTGTTGTGTGGTTTCTAGGGGTTTCTGAGTGGTTGCCAAGGCGTTGCTACGCACTTCCTAAGGTATTCTGAATGGTTTTTAGAGAATTGTTGTGTGGTAGGGGTTTCTGAGTGGTTGACAAGGCATTACTATGCACTAACTAGGGTGTTCTAAATGGTTTTTAGATCATGTAGTTGCTATGGGTTTCTGGGTGGTTGCCAAGGCATTGCTAGGTACTTACTAGGGTGTTGTAAATGGTTTTTAGAGCATGTGGTTGCTATGGGTTTCTAGGTGGTTGCCAAGGTACTTGTGTGATAATGTGCTCTAAATGTTTTTTATAGCATTGCTAGTTTCCAATGGATTTCTGAATGGTTGCCAAGGTGTTGCCATGCACTTTCTAAGGTGTTCTAAATGTTTTTTATAGCTTTGCTATGTGGTTTCAATGGGTTTCTGGATGGTTACCAAGGTGTTGCTATGCACTTCCTAAAGTATTCTGTTTTTTTGAGAATTGTTGTGTGGTAGGGGTTTCTGAGTGGTTGACTGCATGGCTATGCACTTATTAAGGTGTTCTATATGGTTTTAGAGCATTGCTGTGCAGTTTCTAGGGGTCTCTGGTGGTTGCTACGGCAATTCTATGCACTTGCTAAGGTGTTCTAAATGTTGTTGTTTTTTATAACTTTGCTATGTGGTTTCAATGGGTTTCTGGATGGTTACCAAGGTGTTGCTATGCACTTTCTAAGGTATTCTAAATGGTTTTTAGAGAATTGTTGCGTGGTGGGGATTTCTGAATGGTTGGTGATGTTGCTATGCACTTACTAAGGTGTTCTAAATGGTTTTAGAGCATTGCTGTGCAGTTCCTAGGGGTTTCTGGGTGGTTGCAACAGCACTGCTATGCACTTGCTAAGGTGTTCTAAATGGTTTTTAGAGCATTGCTATGTGGTTTCAATGGGTTTCTGGATGGTTGCCAAGGCGTTGCTATGCAGTTTCTAAGGTGTTCTAAATGGTTTTTAGAGCATTGCTATGTGGTTTCAATGGGTTTCTGGATGGTTGCCAAAGCGTTGCTATGCACTTTCTAAGGTGTTCTAAATGGTTTTTAGAGCATTGCTATGTGGTTTCAATGGGTTTCTGGATGGTTGCCAAGGCGTTGCTATGCACTTTCTAAGGTGTTCTAAATGGTTTTTAAAGAATTGCTATGTGGTAGGGGTTTCTGAGTGGTCGCCAAGGCATTTCTATGCACTTGCTGGGGGTGTTCTAAATGGTTTTTTGAACATTGCTATGTGGTTTCAGTGGGTTTCTGGATGGTTGCCAAGGCGTTGCTATGCACTTTCTAAGGTGTTCTAAATGGTTTTTAAAGAATTGCTATGTGGTAGGGGTTTCTGAGGGATTGCCAAGACATTGCTATGCACTTGTTAAGGTGTTTAAAATAGTATTTAGTGCATCGCTAGGGGTTTATGGACGGTTACTTACTGTCAAGTCAAAAAAGCTCTTTGCCAAATTTTCCAGTCTCTAGACAGTTAAAAATTAAAAATATTATAACATTATAACATTTTAGATATTACATTAAATATTCTGTTCTGAAATGTGTTGCATTACGGAAGTTAAATGCACTGTGAAAGCCATTTTATGCCACCTTTAAAGAATATTAATGATTTTCTCTTCCCAATTTGCAGGATTCTGAACAGTATAGACAGACCCTCAGGCAGTATGCGTCTAAATCTAAACATCTTTATTATTCCATGCATGTGTGCGAGTCGGGCAGGAGGTTGAGAGGATTTCATATTAAAGAGAATATAGTTAAGTACCCTAAAGTAATGCACCTCAGAGTCTGACATCACAGCTCAGGGTCAGATCTCCTCTCGGTGCTGTTTTCCAACACAAAGAGTAGACAGAATAAATATCACCCCTGAGAAGAGCCCTTCAAAACACACAACGCTTTTCTGCAAGCATACAAAGAGGGACAAGGTTACTTCAATGCTGCCTGGTCAGATTACAAATCAACCAAAGCCTGTTTATGAGTCAGAGGTATTTAAAGAAAAATGAACAATTCAAACTATTCATATTCTGCTCTCGTAGTGCGAAAGACGTCAGTAAACAGAGCTAAAACGGGTCGAGAGGACAACCATGAAATAAAACACAGTAATAGCATGCATTTATTAAACAAATGACAGCATTAACCTAATTAAAAGGGGGGGGGGGGATGATGTCATTATCCAGGTTCAAAAACCCTGAAACACTGGCACGTACACCACTTGCACCATAATGCGCGCAGGCCGCATTTCTATTCCAGACTCGCATGCTCATTACTTCTTTGTTTATTGTCAACAGGAGTCTGTCTTAAGTAGGCCTGAGGACATGGAGGTAGATAATGCCTTTCAAACAGGTGAAATAGATACTGAAACTCATTCAAACCTCCTGACCTTTGGTCAACTGATATGGGTAGGTATGCCTAATGGTGATATAAATATCTAGAGAGCAGGATGACAAATGCTAAATTTAATTTTTTTTAAAATAAAAATTTTAATGTGACTCTGATTAAGTTTTGCTCTCATTCACAAACTGATTAATTGTAAATAAATATAGGACGAAATAAATACATTACAAATATGGAATGAAAAGGAAGGATATGATCATTAGTTTTTATTTAGAGTATGACTGATCTTTTGCACTGCAATGTAGAAAATCGAGATGTCACATCTGTTAAAATACTTTAAGACATTGTGACTCCTTCGTTTTTAACTTTGCAGTATATATATATATATATATAGAAAGATAGATAGATAGATAGATAGATAGATAGATAGATAGATAGATAGATAGATAGATAGATAGATAGATAGATAGATAGATATTATCTGCTTATAAATGTGACTGACTTCTCACATGTCAAAAAAAAAAAAAAAGATAAGAAAACAAATTTAGGCCAGTTGGGATCATAAGAAAACACCAATAGCTAAAACTATAAAAATTCATTTCCGTTAATTAAAATAATCAATATTAGACGGAAAAACTTAACTTATTTTATTTGCGGTAATTTTTTTCAAGGCAACATTTTTTCTAAAAAAAAATGTAAGTTTAAGTTGATGTTCTAAAATTACTTAAAAATATTTAACAAATTTAATAAATAATAATAAAAAAAATGACTGCTGTAATGTTGGACAGTATTTTTTACCCACTGGTGGAACTTCAGACACACTGTCCTTCAAACAATGTCTCTGAATCACTATTTTTGATAAAGTCAATAAATTCGCCTGAAGGAAAGTCTCCATTTACTGAAAAAAGGAAACACCTGTACTCCAACCAGTCCTCAGAAAACACAGAACATAATAACACATTTAAGTTACACGTGACTTTAAGGCGTCTTTGTTACAATATAATTATACATAAATAAATACTGGGTAATATTAAGTAACTACATGTTCTTACTATAGGGTTAGGTTTAAGGTTAACTACATGTTAATTTCAATAGTTACTACATGTAACACATGTAACAATGACACTAAATTAAAGTGTTAGCAACATTTGAATTATGGTTTAAAAGCCATGAAAACAATCATTCTAACTTCAAAAGCCCTATAAATAAACATCTCGTGTTACCTTTGCTGAAGTCTTTGGGGTCCAGAGAGAGGCTGTATCCTGGGAGGGTCTCCAGCAGGAGTTTGTAACAGGCCTTCCAGCCCGGCTCAGGGATGGTGGGAGCCACACACTGCATGGCGGCGACGCGCTTGAAGAACGCCGATTTACGGTGGAAACCGATGAGCTCATACAGCTCTGACAGGACACTGTAACGCTGGATCTTCTCCTCTTCTGACAGCTGAACACAGAGAGACAAACTCTGAAGGACCGTCCCTCATAGAGCAACCCGCCTGACTCGTTGCGGTTTTACTGTACTCACCTGGCCGAGGTTGATGTAAACAGCGTTCTGCAGGAACTCAGACGCTTCCATGGCTCGTTTCTGAATGGCCAACACTCTGACGGCCTTAATACAAGCCTCCAGCTCAATCACTCCAGCACTCTTATACTGAAAGACAGACAACAAGATTTTCATTTTTATGAGTTATGAGCTGTCAATTTTAATGCGTTAAGTTAGTGCATTAATTATTTATTTTTTAAAAAATTATTACAAAAGATAAATTAACGCAATTAATCATGGCCCGGCGCACTCATATATTCCATTTCAGCAATTTAAGCTTAATTTAAAAAAAAAAAAAAAAAAACAGTCTAATAAATTAATTAATTTTGATAAAAATATATTTATCTTTATTTTTTTTAAATAAATGTAATATTTTATAAAATAGTATTAAATATGTTATAATAAATTAAATATTACTTTAATACAAAAATAAATAAATAGCAAATGAGGTTTTTGTAGATTGCATATGCATATAAATGGCCAGATCATTCTGACATTTTAATGTTTATTCACACATTAATATATAATTTCAGATTGTAAAAATAATGCACTCTGAGAGCATAAAGATGATAATGATGATGTTCACTGAAATATAAATACAAAACAATAAGGGTCAGAGAAATCAGGAATTATATATTTTATTTTATTTTTTTATTTTTATTTAATAAATTTGATCATTTTTAAAATGTATTTAAATCATTTAGTTAATACAGTAATAAATTAGGTTTTGATTGCACAGCAGTTTCGCACATATCCATATAAATGGCCAGATCACGCTGACATTTCAATAATGTTTTGGCTTATTCGCGTGTTAAAATATCATTTCAGACTGTACAAAATGCACTCTGAGATCATACAGACAATAAACCGCAATATTGAAACTCACTGACTACAATATAAAGAAAAGACCTCTGTGTCTGTGACTGTCTGTGTAGCTTGTGCCTCGGTTCAGGATGTGTCATCATATTTGAAAATCAAAACTCAGCAGTGGACAGCGGCACAAAGTGCTCTGCTCAAATCTGTGAATTTACAAGGCCGCAGTGTCCCCTGCTGGCTGCTGGCAGAACAGCTGATGTGGCAGAAATGAGCAGCTGGACTGAAAGAGCGGCTCCACTCACAAAACTGGGGTCAAATACTTGACTTTACATGAGCTAGGAACAGCGAGTTTAAAATGCACCATACAAAGATATTTTAATTCTAGAATCCAGACCATCTCTAGGGGCTACTTGCTGTGAGATGCACATCAGCAGAGCCACATTTTGGGTAAAACACCAACATAAAAACGAGCCGGCCCGGCTTTCCATCTCAGAGCGAGAGCTGATGAATAATGAAACGGAACTTTGAGTGTTTAATAAAACAATATCCCGCGAGAAGCTGCCTGTTAAAGTGGTTTTGCCACAGTTAAAGAGCATTGTTAGGCACGGCACGAAGAAATATGCACTTAAAAGTCCCTTAACTGAGGTAAAAACCCCTATAACACAAGGCTTTGAAAGACTTGTTACTTGTTATGGCTAAGATACACGTTTAATAAATAATTACATATTCTTTATTAAAAGATTTAGCAAAGTCTGTTTCACAATGGCTTGTAAATAAATAAATAATGTTGAAATTAACATGAACTGTAATTAATAAATGCATTAGAAGGATTTTTAATTGTCAGTTCATTTTAACTAATGTAGTTAATTAATGTTAACAAATTAAAAAAGAAATTAACACTTTTATTCAGGAAATCAAAAGTGACCTTAATAATGTTACAAAACAATATTTATTTGAAAAAATGCTGTTCTTTTTAACTTTCTAAATTCATTTATGAAGAATCCTGAAAAAAATGTATCAGTTTCCACAAAAATATGAATCAGCGCAACTGTTTTCAACATTGACAATAATAAATGCAACAAATCAGCATATTAGAATGATTTAAGAAGGATCATGTGACACAGAAGACTGGAGTAATGATGCTGAAAAATCAGGGAATAAATTACACATTATATTCAAGGAAATAATATTTAACAATATTACTGTTTTTATAGGATTTTTGATTTTTAAAAAGCAAGCGTTTGTGAACATGGACAAAGCTGAAGATTTGAGAGATGAACTCGCGGCGCCATTGGACTCCTGTCGGATCAAAAGTGATAGGACTGTTCAGTTTTATGAAAACAAAACTGATCCTCCACAGCAGAGAACATCATCTCAGACAGAGCAGAAGAAACTCTCTCATTTCTGTGCATGAAGTTACCTTGCCGTAGTAAGAGATGGCCTCCTTGTATTTCTCAATGATGTCCTCCTGACTCAGGCAGTTCTTGGCTCGGCCGATCTCAGTGCTCGTGTCTGCACTGATGCCATTGGTCGTCAGAGCGCCTGGACAGGAACACGAGAGAAAGAACCATGTTAACGGCACAATGATAAAAAGGAAAGAAAGCTAATTCTGTTCTCTGCATGCGAATGTAATGCTTGCATTCATGTTACCTTATTTTCAAATGTTATAAAGCCTATGGTCTGTAACAACACTAAAGACTTTACTTTGCATTTAACCGCTCTGAGATATAAGATGCTGCAAATGAGCCCATTTGTCTGATGCAAGACCTGGAACTCGACAAGCAATTTCTTGAATTAAACAGGAAAGTCATCAAGAAACATATTTAGAGGAATGAGAAAATTAATTATGCACTCAGGATGTTTATTAAAGAAACAAGAGGAAAAAAATAGCGCTGTTTACTTCATTAATCCATGTCCCTGGACTTATTGGGAATTATTCATCAGTGTATAATCTTTCATTACAGTTTAATAACCTCCTGTACCTCTCGAGTCCTACAAAAATATAGTTCTGAAAGAGCACTTCGGAATCTGCATCTGTTCTGTTGGTTTCACCATCCGACCTCTTTAAAGTAATAGAGGAATCATTAAATATTTTGGTTTTATAATGTAAATTAAATCTCTTATCTGTAATCAGTCTGTTTGTAATCGTACAAATCAAATTCAAATGGGAAAAAACACTGACATCTAGTGGCAGCACAGAGCAGATGTTGTAAAGTTGTAGAATAAACAAGAACTGCGTGGCATAAAGTCTGTGTATAAAATCTATCAAACCCCAATATTTACTAATCAGGGCTGGGTGGGTTACTTTTAAAATGTATTTCACTACAGATTACAAAATACACGCTTTAAAAAGTAATTTGTAACGTATTTTGTTACATTACTCAAGTTTAGTAACTTCATCTAAATACTTTAGAATACTTTGGAATACTAATAATTGTGGAACAAACACAAAAAAGGTCATCGCAAGTTTTTATCTCACAATTCTGACTTTTTCCCTCAGAATTGTGTGATATAAAGTTGCAATTGCGAGTTATAAAGTCAGAATTATGAGATATAAACTCGCAATATTGAGAAAAGTCAAAATTATGAGATATAAATTGACTAAATTCCCAATTGCAAGAAAAAAATTAGTATTACTAAATTATTATTAAATAAGTGGTAAGTTCATATCTCCCAATTCTGACTTTATAACGTGCAATTGTGAGTTTAAATCTCGTAATTCTGAGAAAAAGAAGTCAGAATTGTGAAATGCAAACTCGCAATTTGAGAGGGAAAAAAACTACTTGTGAGAAAAAGTTGCAGTGGCCTTTTTTACAATTATAAAATGACTCACAAACAACTATCACAAAACATGAAAACAGTCGAAAACATGAAACTTAACTCCGCTTTTTCAGACGGTCAGAGTCAGAGAATCACCAATCGCTGTTTAAATGACATTAAAACTCAAAGTAATCACTTTGGTAATCTAAAATACTTTTCAGATGTAACTGTAATCTGATTACCACCCATTTAAAATGTAAATAATGAAATACAGTTACTCAAATTTTGTATTTTAAATACATAACTAAGTTACTTGTATTTCGTTACTCCCCAACTCCGTTACTAATGAGTTAACTAATAAGTTATTCTAAATAGCTAAGCATTATCATCAAAAAGTACACAATCTGATCAGTATCTGCACTTTTTAATGGTGAATCATTCATAAATCTGATAACTACTGCAAAAATCAGGCATAAACCAACACCCTTCTAATGATTACAAAAAAGCACTATAAATCCTTTCAGCTGGAATCAAAAGTAAGGATTCACATCCATGCACTGTCATTGCCATAAGATCAGAAACACAAAAGGCCACCCAAACACCTGCACACATGCACAAACACAACAAAGCAACTAAAACTACATCGTAAGAGCACAAACAGGCAGGAATAAAGACCTTATCTGGAGCTACACGTGTGCTTTACTGTACCTGGATCAATGAGAACTTCTTGAGCGCCTGAATACAGACAGACAGATAGACAGACAAAGAGGGAGAGACAGAGAGAGCCTGGTTCACTCTTGGCACAAGCTGCGGTTCAGTGTTAGTACAGCACATATCAGGGCACAAAATGGTCTGTTATGATCCTGTCACCGTGATAAAGCTGTCAGTTCAGCAGACATGCGGCAGGACTGAGGAGTGATGGACTCTCTATGTATGACAGACACCGAGGAAGCATGCAAGCTTTAAAAAAAACATTTTTCATTCTCTTAGTTTTGAATGTGTTACCAAAGCATTGTTAAAAAAAAAAGTCTTTGGACACTGAAGTCACACTTAAAATCAAACCAAACGGCATAAGCGCAAATATAGAGCTTTTCTCATCATTTTGAACAGCATCTATTCGTATAATTTATCATAAGTTATTTTTTTGTGAATTTTTTTTACGTGGAAATATATTGCTTTAAAGCAAATGCCATTTCGTTTGATAAATTGTACATTTATTTTAAGTGTGGCTTTAGCGTGCAAGTGTTTTTATGAAGCCATTTTAGACATAAATATGTAGAGCAAACCTCACCGCAGTGGATTCAATAGCAAATGAATGATAAATCCATTAATGAGTTAAAATATAATGTTATTGTGTGTTCAGACATGTTAATACAAGCAAATGAATATGAAAAATTATTTCAATCCTATCACAAAGAAAGAAATTCAGGAAGAGAAGAGAAGAGAAGAGAAGAGAAGAGAAGAGAAGAGAAGAGAGAAGAGAAGAGAAGAGAAGAGAAGAGAAGAGAAGAGAAGAGAAGAGAAGAGAAGAGAAGAGAAAGAGAAGAGAAGAGAAGAGAAGAGAAGAGAAGAGAAGAAAAAAGAGACAAAAAATGAAAGAAAATACAGAAAATGAAAAAATAAAGACAGAAAGGAAAGGAAATTAAAAGAAATTACCTTAAAAGGAAAATAAAAAAAGAAATAAAAACTGAAAAAGAAAAGACAGAAAATAAAAAAAATTAAAAAGACATAAAAAAAGAAGGAATGAAAGGAAACAAAGACAAGAAAAGAAACAAAAAGGAGAGCAAAACAAAAAAATTAAAGGAAAAAAGAAAAAAGAAACAAAAAGAAAAGGAAGACAAAAGAAAAAAAAACAAAAAGTAAATAAAAGACAAGGAAAGGAAAGGAAAGGAAAGGAAAGGAAAGGAAAGGAAAGGAAAGGAAAGGAAAGGAAAGGAAAGGAAAGGAAAGGAAAGGAAAGGAAAGGAAAGGAAAGGAAAGGAAAGGAAAGGAAAGGAAAGGAAAAAAAAGAAAGAAAAGCAAGGAAAGAGACTTTAAAGGAAAAAATAGAAAAAAGAAAAACTGAAAAAAGAAAAGAAACAAAAAAGAAAGAAAGAAAACAAAAAGAAAGATAAAAAGAAAGGAAAGAAATGGAAATGAAAATAAAGAAAAAGAAATTAAAAGAAAATGGAAAAAAAGAGACAGAAAAGAGACAAGAAAATGAAAGTAGAAAAGAAAAGAAAATGTCTCTTGTCAATCTGACGCTTCACTGTTCTAGATCAGCATAACTGACTCACAGATGAGAGTGAGCGATCATAAGACTGTCTGCTTTACACTAAACATCAAACCAAGAGCAGTAAATTACACCTGAGACACAAACCTCATTCACTCACATTCATTCATGATGTGAATAAAAACAATGAGTTTCCATCGGAGAGTTGCTTTCCTGAATACATGTGAGTGTGTAAAGAAGAAAAACTAAATTCAAATAGTGTAAAAACTAATTAATGACCTAAAGGTGCATGATTCAAATCACGTAAGCCTTTTTAAGACTTACAAAAGAATCTCAAGCAACCAAAACGAAAATATGAAGAAGAAAATCATGGGGTCTTGAGATTTTTGAGAATCAATTTGGTCAGATTAAACGTGTCTGACTGCACTGACCAGGTCTGTGTCTCTTTCCAGCGTCGGCAGCAGAGGAGATGCCAGGTTTGCGGGCTCCGCTCTTCCCCGCAGTGCCTCCTGGGTAATGGAAGATGACAGATGCAGAACACAGACCCTCCAAAGCAGCTGAGGAACAAAACAGAAATCATTTCACTCTTCACTGTTCTACTGTAAGTCTTTGGGAAAGCAAGATCTATTCAGACAGAGACTAGGGATGTCACAGCTGCTTGGAGAAACTGACTCTACATTACATTAAATTACATCATTTACATTGTTTATATATATATATATATATTTTATTTTTTTTATTCTAAAGTTTTAGTCATTTTATTTTCATTTTATTAGTTTTTTGTTTAAAAAAAATGTCTGTATATTCTTATAAATAAATAATAAATAAATAGTAAATCTTTGTGTGTGTGTGTGTGTGTGTGTGTGTGTAATATATATATATATATATATATATATATATATATATATATATATATACATACACACACACACACACACACACATAAAGATATTTTTATTTATTTATTTATATACACATATATATATGCCAAGGCAGATGTACTAAAATAAATAAAACTAAAACAATTATAAGAATATACAGACATTTTTTAAAAAACAAAAAACTAATAAAATGACTAAAACTTTAAAATAAAAATGAAAAAAGAGAATATCAAAATTAATACTAATTCAAAATGCTAATACTTATAAATAGCATCTCAATTATATTAAAATACTGATTTGTGTCTATCGTGTTCACACTTTTTCGCTTCTCTTGGTTCTTTTGGTCCGGACCAAAAAGGAATAAATCTAGTCCTGGTTTGCTTAGCATTCACACTGTCAGCTTTTCATGAACTTACCGAACATCCAAAACAATGCTATGTGTTGGGCTAAACGTGCGTGACTGCGTACATATGACATTTTTACCAGCTCAGAACTCACAAAGAGCTTAGAAAATGTGTAAAGGAGTCAAAAGAGCGCTAGGAGCGTTACACAATCAAACAAAGACCTGCAGCGAGAAGACAATGGTTCCGACGCCTGCACTGAACTGTAGAAGTAGAACCAGGTATGCTTGAGCATTCTGTCCTTTTTAGGGTTATGCGACATCACATCCTGTCGAACCTCACCAGAGCTCAATTGGAAGCGTACCGAGATCCCTGAAAATGCTTGTTTGGTGCACACCAGGGTTCAGGTGGCAGCGTTCACACTTATTCAAATGAACCGCATTAACAGAGCAATCACACCAGAGTTCGTTTTAATCTAATCAAACCTGTCGAGTGTGAACACAGCCTATGAATCATTAATCTTACCTCCCAGCCACAGGAAGTCATTGACAGACCGCAGCAGCTCCACGGCCATGTGATAATGTACAAGGGCGTCCTGCAGCATCCCCGCCTGCAGACACAGATCCCCGACGTGCTTCCTCATGCGGCCCTGACAGCGTTTCTTGTAGTGCCTGAGGAGGAGCGGCAGCAACAGGTGTCAGAAAAAACATTCAGCGTTTACGCACAGAGCTCAGTTCTTAATCAACGCTCGCAGCCAAGTGCAGGTGACGTCAGCCATATTTAATTAAAGTTATTTTTATCAGCGGTGGATCGATGTCGTCTCATTTGGCTCGCCTTATATGGAACACAAAAAATGCTGATGTGGTTTTGCATTAAGCTTTGTCTTCTGTCTTAGCCCAGGATTTACAGACAGAGAGGGAAGCTGGAGGTGAAGAGACGGATGCAGAGGGAAGGGGATGCACAGGCAAAACGGTGGGGATTTCAGCTAAAGGGGTCAAAAAGCAACTTGATGTCTATCCCATGGGGATGAAGGAACTAAAAAAATTAAGGATTTATATGCTTATAAGCATAAAACTGTGGTGGAAGGACCCCTATAGATATTGTGCAAGAGGGCCAAGTGTTATTCAAGTGAGAGTTAGAAGAGGAACTGAATTTTTTTTTTAAAGATTTTCATAAATGTATACTTTTACCTATAGGAATGAAGTATCAGTGACCATTTAATTATATTAAATGATCGGCAACAGGGCTTATTTTATCCAATTCAAGCAGAGCATTTCAGTCCTATGACTGATTATAAAACCGTTAACTAAATATTTAAACGTTTCAATGCCAGATTGGAGCTTTGGTGTGAATGCAGTTAAAAAAACAAAACAGGCAAAATAGATTAGATTTATAATACTGAAAAAAATAGCAGTTCTACACCAAACAATTCATAAAGAAAATTGTACATTCAGTGTTAAATCAATGCTACTCATCAACGTATAAAAAATAAAATACTTACATTATTACATTACTAAGATTATTATTTTAATTAATGATAAATTAGCCAAAAATTTTCACAGCCAAAGGCAATAGCTTATATATTACATTGCATTACGTTATATTAGCCAAAATGTCTATATCCATAAATACCTAATATTGATGATATATAAAGTTTATAAAGTGTAAAATTTAATATTTATCAGTATAAATAAAAATGCATTTAAAAATAAAATGATTAATTATTGCTTTATATTAATTAATATATTTCTAAACACTTTTTTATATTATATTATATTATAAGCCAGAATGTCTATATCCATGAATCCCTAATATTGATAAATACATAAAGTATTAATGTAATATTTATTTTATTTATATATATATATATATATATATATATATATATATATATATATATATATATATATATATATATATATAGATAGATAGATATCTTTATAAACACAATCTATATTTACAATCTACATTTCACTTTAGATCAAGAACCTACATCCTACAATGGAGCAAATACAACTAAACTCCGAGAGTTTTTATAAATGGATGCCATATTCAAATTCATGCGGCGACCGTAGATGAGATGAGCACAAAGCTTTGCGTGCAATCACTCATGAATTACTGAATGACATCCACGTACTTCTGCAGTTAAAGCAGACAGAGAGCGACAGAGGGAGACGGTATACTTGATCAAACACTTGACCCTGTCAGGCACCAGGACCCCGAGAATATAGCCCATATTTCACCTTTAAACAATCGACTCAAAGAAGACATGAGGACACAAAGATTACACGCTGCCGAAAGCTCTTTTTCCATTCCTGCACATTGACTTTCATCCCAAAAATGAGTTTGACCTTTCTACTCTAAACGGAGACACAAGAGAATTGAGGTCCAACCACTCTGTCACTGAAGGGGAGAGGAAGAGGCTGATCAGGTAAGAATGAACTAAAGCAGGAGACAGAACTACCAGCTCACCTTTTCACACCCCATAATAAACTCACAGGACAGTATGAAAAAAAGAAGAAAGACAAATAAAACAAGGCAAAACAAGAGAAGGGAAGAAAAAAAACAACAACCATGAAAAACAAATGGCAAAACTCATGAAACAGGATAGAAGATCATGCACGGTTGAACTACAGGCAAAACCATCATATTGTGGGAATCCAGGATTTACCACAGTGAAATTCGTTCTTAATTTAGTATGAATTATGCAACAAAGTTTAAGGGCACAATATGTCATTTTCCCCGATAGAAGTCGCTAATTCAAAACCTTCTTGCGTTCGCTCAGTGTCTGGCATTAGAGACTTTGCAGTAATCTAGATCAATGTCATATTAATAAAAGCTGGATTACTTGTGTTGCTAAATGACAAGCAATTCATTTTACAATATATGGAAAAAGCTCTCTCTGATTATGCTATGTTCGCCACTGACAAAATAGTGTGGTCTCTGAGGTATGGTAAAAACATGGTACTCTTGGTAAATTGAGAAAACAAGCGATTCAAACAAGAATAACCGTGTTGAGCCATATAATAATGATTTGTTTTCTGTCGATAAAGGCATCCAAATAATTGCTTAACGGTCTAATAAAACACATGATTTATTAAAGCATCTTCGGTGTGTCTATGGTTTCTACGAAAGTAAAACTGGAAATCGATGGTAATGCAGATATTACGTCATTGACTGGAGACGAAATGACACGGTCCGGGTCCTGGTTAACATTGCTGATCTCTCTGGATTTAACCCTTGTGCATTGTTCAAATTCACTACACTTTCGTTATGTTTGTGGCTGAAAACAGCCACGATTTTAACTGCTTTAAAAATCTATCAGATAAATCTTTTTTTCAATTTATTTTGCTTAAATCTATTAATCAACCTCAGTCCTGATCAAAACTACTAAATTTAAAAATTTAGGGGTAGTCATTTTTGGGATGAAAGTAGTTGCAGGGGTAGTTGTGGCCTAGTGGTGAGGGAGTCGGGCTTGTAATCAGAAGGTTGCTGGTTCGATTCCCACACTGACATGAATTGAAGGTGGGGATTGTGAATAAACAGCACTCTCTCTACCTTCAATACCATGACTAAAGTGCCCTTGAGCAAGACCCCTAACCCCTACTTGCTCCCCTTGTAAGTCGCTTTGGATAAAAGCGTCTGCTAAATGATGAAAAATGAAAAAAAAAAAAATGAAAAAAAATCAGGATTTTAACTCTGTTAAAATCTGATGCTGCACAAACACTAACGACGCATCATGTTGTTTCTAATCTTTGACACGTTTTTTGCCAAATCAGTGATTTATGAATTTGGCAATTAAAGAGTTAAAATCCTGAATTTTTTTTTTTTAATTTAGTAGTTTTGATCAGGACTGAGGTTGATTAATAGATTTAAGCAAAAAAATTTGAAAAAAAATATTTATCTGATACATTTTTAAAGCAGTTAAAATCGTGGCTGAACATAACGAAAGGGTCGTGAATTTGCCCACAGAGTACTGTTGAGTTTTTGAAAAATTTCAAAGCGTTTTCCCAAAATATGCGTCAAAATAAGATTTGTCCCCAAAAATCATTCCATTTGCTGAAACACGGAAAAAGTTATGGCCAAATTAAGACTCAAAAATTCCCCATAGTGGATGAAAACATCCTGAACAGCACATAAGGTTAAACATTGTTGGAAAAGTTTGTGATAATGAATAATAATGTATTTTAATCTAAAAATATGACATATTGTGCCTTTAATACTTAAAATATCTTCGCTCCAAAAAACTGTAAGTATAAACAACATTTTCATGCTATCGATAATAACTGATAAATGACTGAAATTTTGAACTATTTGGTCAAAATCAGAGATTCCCAAACAGGAGTTTGTGAGAGAACATCAGGGGGTTCCTGAGTTTGATTAAAAAATATATATATATAATAACTGATTATATTCTAAAAATGTAAAAGAAATAAATACTAAATAAAACACTTAAAACGATGTGTGAGTGTGTGTACTTATACATATATATATTATGTGTGAATATGCATATGTGTTTATACATTATTAAAATATTAACTTAAAATACTGCCAAACTGGTTCAGCTGAAAGGCAAAAGGTAAAATGTTTATTACAAACAAAATACTAACTAAAACCAATCAATATAAATGCTACAAATAAAATTACGCATCACAACATCATAATGTACAGTACTCAAAATACATATATTGATAAGGATATTTGCAAAAGTTACATTTAATAGTGATTTTATATATCTAGTGTCTATACAGAGTAACTTTAAGTGAGAATTAG